>KK115465.1:729532-751537 GCA_000611955.2 Stegodyphus mimosarum
AAAAAAAAAAACTGAAAGCCTTCAGGTTTTTGTAATGTTTTGCGTGTTACCTTTATTTATTAAATATCATGTTATTCGTACTTGAGCCATAAAATTCAATTCAACAGCAATATCATATAATTTAAAAGGAGCTATCTTTAGAACTTCCGATACACAATCTCAAGCGCTAAAGATGAAAATGTTTTTTTCCTCTTTTTCGTACAGTGTTGCCACTGCTCTCTTTGAAATCGTTAAGTTTCTTAATCAAAAACACACAAATGCTTCACAAAATATGAAATAGATAATAAAACAAATTATCAGTTCCAAATTTGGTCTTCCAGACGCCTATATTCGGGTGGAAGATTACGTTATTCAAAATTTGATGGTTCTAGGTACCATTGTTTTATCACAATGCGATAAACATTCATACATTTATGCAGATTCTTCATTATTTAATTTTTGTTAATATAATACAGTGCGATAATATTTGATGGCAATAATTTAAATAGTGAAACGCCACAAAATGCCAAAACGAAATTAATAGCTTTCTGGGTTAAAAATTATTTTTAAAATTATTTTTATTTTACAGTAGTGTGAATTTCGCGTAATAATGAACGATATTCTTTATTGTGTTCAGAATATTGTTCGTACGGTATTCGACTGTTATATTTTAAAATAAACTTAATTCATGCTGAACATCAATCGAGTAGATGCTTCTCGGATGTCTATATTGTTATTAACTGAAGAAGGATTACGTGCTAGATAAATACTTATAATCTTCTACATTTTTAAACTATATAATTACAATATATATATCTATATTTTCTGGAAAAGTATAACTAACCTTTCTTTCGGTAGAAATTGCGTTCTTGTTTTCTGTATGTGGCTCCAAATACTCTCTCAGTTCATCTCAAATTAAAATGACTATACATTTTGACAATCTGAAATATGCGATGAAAACATCTTCTGGCAGAGCAAAAGCATCAATATATTTTCTATAAATTCCCCAATTCAGAGCTCTACGACTATATTCTTCGTTTAAATACGAAAAAATTAGCGGCGAAAACACATACAAAGCCATTGCCTACTGTAACGTCTTCAGCTAAAGACCTCCTCGAAGTTCTTGGAACGTGTGTTATTCTGTAATGATAATGCCTGCCTCACAGAAGCTGAGCGTGAGCTACAGTCACGTACCACTCACATGTCTTTGTTTCCTCCATAAGGGTTTGAAGGACAGATATTATGTGTTTTCTGAAAGATCTGCAATCTGAAATGCTTCCTCCAAAATGCGTCCTCCAAAATGCACTTACCTTGATTGATCGGTGCTTTATTCTTCTTCTCACAGGCCACTCGGCTTGAGCTAATCCTAACCAGAGTTTTCTCACGGAATTTTTCCCAGACCTGTCATCATGTCTGCAGAGAAACAGAGGGCTCTCGCCAATCGAAAGACTCTCTGGAAAGAATTTATCGAGAGACTCTCTGGAAATTCTCCAGCAAATGAACAGCTAAGAAGTCATCCCGACACGCCCAGGGCATCTTGGATAAAACTAGAATCGCAGCATCCAAAAATCAGTTAGCCACTCAGTTATTTTAGTTTCAACTAGATACTTAGCTAGGGAGAGAAACCTTCTCTCTTGTAGCTGTAGCTCTGTCAAGAGCAATTTTAGTTCGCTCTGCCTAGAGCAACTCTTCTGCCTTTACTCTATCAAGAGTATTATTTCTCTCTGAGGAGAAATCCTGTCACAGGTAGCCGGGCTGGCCGCTACCTGTATTACGAGCAGTCCGCTCAGAATCCTCCAGCTGAGGCATCAACAAGATTATTAACATTGTTTATATTTTTGTTTAACTTTCTCTCGTTTGGACGATAAATTAAATTAAGTTATTATTTTACATATAGCCTTGTATAAATAAATGAATTTAAATACGCTACCGACTTATTGTGTGAACTCGCTACACTACTTACGACGTCAACTGCACAAGCCTGATTGACGACGGGCAACACTTTTCCCCGCCCTTCTGACAACTCCGTACTCAGAGAATATGGGATGTCGATCAGACCTGTTTTTCATTAGCAGCGACATCTGGCGGGCCCGAAACTGCTGCCAAGCTGCCGACTCTCGGAGCGTAGAATAGGTGTCCTGGTCATGAACGACGCTGTGAAATCCAATAAATTTACTATAATTTTTTTATAAACTGTTCAAGAGCTACATAATTTTTTTTCCTGCCTGAACCAATCAATGGTCTGCTTTGAAAAGTAATGTTTCAGGTTTAAGTTTAAAATCTTTGTCAGATAGCAGATGGACGAGTCAAGAAATAGTATCTTGCTTGGAAGTAGATGCGAAATTCAGATGTCCAGAAATTCTAAGGCCTCCAGAAATAAAAAAAAATTTCCTAGTAAATTAAAGATCAGCCTATTAAAATTTAAAGTCCTTTTTTTAATGCTAGACCATTACTCTTTTATTTGTAAATGAAAGATTTGAGCCATTATCCTATTATTCTGAGGTTTTCAAATGTTTGTGGAATACTGAGGATTTTGGGAAGTATTCTGATCAAGACCAATTTAATTTTGTAAAATACTTGAATAAGCTTTAACTGACAAAAATGAAACGAAAAACATGTATACGGAACAGAACTTTTAAATAAATTACAATTTTTGCAAAACTGCTACAGAAATGTTACATCTGTAGTAGAAACACCCAATTACATTGCATTAAATAACTTAACTCACTCATTCCCAAACATTACAATATCATTACATATATTACACTCCTGCTCAAAAAATAAGCAACGAAGAAAAACACGGAAATAAAACAAAAACTATTTAATAGGTATGCTTGAAACTGATTCAAGAAGATGGTGTGGTATTACCAGACCACATAAAGAAAGCAAAAACATACAAAAACCCATGTATCACGACTATCACGTCGCGAAAGACTGAATGGGTTGAAATAATCTGCAATGGAAACATCACACTAATAACGGGTATGATAACCTCTACCTGAAATGCATACTTGACAACGGCGAGGCAAGCTGGCAGTAGGGTCGCCGACCACTTGTTGTAGGAGTTCCTGTAGTAATGCACCCATTCCTGTAGTAATGCATGATAGAGTTCGTCGCGGGCGGCTGACGGCACACTGCGACCGGCTATCCGTCGTCTCAACAAGTTTCACACATGCTCTATGGCAGCGGTTCTCAAGTTCCACACATACTCTATGGTCGTCTCAACTTGTTGGGACGACCGGCTATCCTTCGTCCCAACAAGTTCCACGCATGCTCTATGGCAGCGGTTCTCAATCTTTTGTAACTAAAGCGTATCATCTAATGAAAATTGAAAAATCTTAGTACCACCATTACATTTGACAGTGATTATTTTTCAGTTTCTCAATAAAAATATTTAAAAAAATATTTCTTCATTTGAACAACCTATTAGTTATTCATATTAAATATGCACACAAAAACCTATTAAATTGAAAAATAAATATCATTTTAACCACCAAAATTTAAGTTATAATACTTTAATTTTAAAATTTACTGTGAAATTTGGGCCTGTTTAAAGGGAGAAAATTTCTTTATGTCTGGTCTTATTTCACTTCGTTTTACCCGTAAATTATGGTCCACTTTTAATTTTCTTCTGTATTAATTTTTCAAATATAATATGCAAGAAAATCCTTGTTCACACAAATAGGTTCTGCAAAAAGGTGCTAAAAATTTAACAGCTTTATTTGAAATGCCTTTAAATCTTTTTTTCGGCTCAGCCAAAAGTTTATAAGTGTTATTTTTTAAATCTTCAGATAGAGTTCGATCTCAGGAAATTTCTATCAAATGTTCTTTTTCTTTCACGAGATTTTTTAATTTAATAGTTAAAAATACTTTGTTTCTTTACGTATCACCTATTTTGTTCTTGCGTACCACCGGTTCAGAATCGCTACTCTATGGGATTCAGGTTTGGTGACAGAGGCTAACGGTAGATGTGTAATGGTTTCCCACTCTCCAGATAACTCAGCACTATTCGAGCTCTATGCGGGCGGGCGTTATCGCCCATAAATATCGTGTCGGTTCCCATTACAGCGATAAGGGCACACGAGAAGATGTAGAATTTCGTAGCGATATCGGATGGCTATGACGGAAGCTGGTGCGTCTGTTCGTTATTATCCCAGCCCATACAAGTAAGCCTCTTCCTTTGTAATGGTTTCTTTCGAGGACATTTGGCGCCAACAGCGTTTGACGGAGGCCCCACTGTGATGTTCACGGACCCAATTCAACCGCGTTCTGACATGCGATGGGGACGAAGGAACGTAAACCACAGGTCGTCGGGCGTACAGTCCACCTTTATGTAGTTGACTCGACACAGCTTTGGGGGATTATAGGCCTCCTGCGACAGCAGAGACATGCGACGGCAGACATCGTGCTGTTATTGATATACGGAGTTTTATAATAGCAACGGGAAGCATTCAATCCTCCGGCGTCCATACCTACGTCTTCTAAGGCAGTGGTCCCCAAGCCCGGTCCGCGAACCGGTACCGGTCCGTGGATCAAATGGTACCGGACCGCCCATTTCATTGAAACTGAATTTAAATTCCTAGGTTTCTACCCAAAATTATAAACATCTGTGTTTCATTAAAATTAAACTGGACATAAGCAATACATTAAATTAAAACTGGACATAAGCAACTCACTTTGGGTGTCATTGTCTCCGATTACCCCCCAGATTGAACCGCCTCATTGCAAAGAAACAAGCTCAGGGTTATCATTGATTCAGTTCTAGTAAGTTAAACTGTTAAATCGCTTTATATTTATTTTTTTGTGTAACTGTATTTTACACAGTCCAGTCACATTAATGTGACCACCACGTACTTTCCATGTCAGAGTTAAATAACCAATCACAGAAGGCAGGTGGCAGCACAGTGCAGTTGAGCGTATATAAAGGGTGTGTGAGGGCTTCGGAAAACATTTCAATCGTTGGCGTAATGCAGAAACGAAGCGATTTATCCGACTTCCAAAAGGGCATGATCATTGGCTTTCGGGCCAAGGGTGGAAGCATTTCCGAAACGGCTGAGTTTGTGAACAGTTCGCGTGCCGCCGTGGTAAAAGTGTACCGTGCATGGCAAAATGGGACTGTCCAAAATCAGCGACGTGGCAAATGTGGTGCACCACGGGCCATAGATGACAGAGGCGAACGACGGTTGCGGAGATGCGTTCGGGCAGATAGACGGGCTACCGTTGAGCAACTGACCACCAAAATGAACCAAGGGGCTACCAAAAGTGTCTCCCAAAGTACTATTCAGCGAACATTGCTGCGTCTGGGCCTCCGAAGCAGACGCCTGGTTCGTGCACCTATGCTGACTGCTGTTCATCGACGGCGAAGGCTAGAATTTGCACGCCAGTACAGCAGCTGGACGTCCACTGAGTGGCGACAGGTTGCGTTTTCGGATGAATCGCGTTTTATGCTCCATCGGACAGATGGACGTTGGCGTATAAGGCGTGAAACCTCTGAAAGGAACCACCCTGCAACCATTGCCGGAACGGTCCAAGCTGGAGGCGGGAGCATTATGGTCTGGGGAATGTTTTCCTGGCATTCTCTAGGTTCACTGATCATTGTGGAAGGCACAATGGATCAATACAAGTACGCATCTGTCCTTGCGGACCATGTTCACCCCTACATGCGCATTGTTTTTCCTCAGGATGATGGCATCTTCCAGCAGGACAATGCGAGGTGCCATACAGCTGCCAGTGTACGTGCGTGGTTCGAAGAGCACCAGGATGAGTTTACCGTCCTCCCCTGGCCAGCAAACTCACCTGACTTAAACCCAATCGAGCATCTGTGGGACCATCTCGATCGAGTTGTTCGCGCCATGGATCCTCAACCGCGTAATCTAGCGCAGCTGGCCACGGCATTAGAGTCGGCATGGCTAGAACACCTTCAGGGACCTATGTGACTCTCTTCCTGCACGTCTCGCAGCAGTCCGCTCTGCGAAAGGTGGTTATTCTGGCTTTTGACAGATGGTCACATTAATGTGACTGGACTGTGTATTTTGAAGGCATGTATAAAAGCAATTAAATTAAAATTAATAATTCAAAATAATTTAAAATATAAATAATCAACGTCCGTCCCCCCTCCAGCGGGCCGTGGTAAAATTATCAAACCTTGACTGGTCCGCGGTGATAAAAAGGTTGGGAAACACTGCTCTCCACAGCCTATTGATGACACTAAGATGCACATTCAAGTCTATCACAACAGTGGACTACCTTGCACCAGGTTGCAACATCCCGACAGCCCTCCAACGAATTTCCTCGAGGAAATAGTGAATTCGGCTCATGCTTTCCGCTTGAGCTATATCGAATTACACAGAACTATCGCTCATTGCGAACTGACACATAGGTCAGGTATGCCGCTTTTTAAGAACTTGTGGTGTGACTTCGTGATTGCGTTTCATGCTAATTATGATGCAACTCCTACCTCATATGTAAATTGTATGCTTTAATTCCCCGTTTTATATCCGTACCTTTTTTTTAGCGTTTCTTGCTTATTTTTTGAACAGAAATGTATTAACTATACCAATTTCTGTAGTGACAGCCGCGAGATCACTTCCTAAATTAAAGTTAATTAAGGATTGCTTACGATCTAGAATGGGCCAGGAGTGGTAAGAAAATCTTGCTATCATTTCTATAGGACTTTTTAAAGCAGCTAGATATTGAACATCTTATTAATGAATGTGCAAAAGTAAATCTTGTAAATTCCTGAGACATTTCCGTTGGTTTTCAACTATTTAAAAACATGTGCGCTTTATTTGACTTCTTGTTTTTTAATAATTTGGAATAACGTTTCATAATTTTAACTTTGTTTTTGGCTTTGCCACTATTGCTTCACTGTGCAATAATTGTTTTGTGAGGACTGAACATTCTGTGTGTATTCTTTGAGAACATGGTAAATTCTGTAAAGGGTTCTTAACCTCAATTATTCAGTCCTGAACTGGAACAGGGAGCGGAAGGTACGCTATGTTCTGATGTAACTGCTGGGCTGGGTAATAACTGCACGTGAAGGGATTTGAAATCCTCTTTTATTAAATCACTATTAAATACAAACTTCCCAACTCGGGAGAGATACAGAACGTAAAAGACCGCACTTGGGTCGAATTTAACAATCAAATAAATTTAAATAAATTAAAATAGAACTTAAGCTTTGCTTCGCAGAGCAATTCGCGGAGTTTGGCCTCTACCGAAAAGGGTGCGTAGCAAGATGTACTAAATACTAACGCACTTTAATTTGTTTTACAATGCAATCACGTAGTAAGCACTATGGCTTATAAATTCAAACTGCTAGCTGGTCAGACGAACGTTGAGCGGCGTGACCGTGATCTGAGTCTAAGCTCTCACACAATAAGAGGTTTCTACCTCTGGCTTAAATAGTACTTGGCTGTACTTCAAAATTAGCATAAGCTAAAACCGCGTGCTTCTTCTGACAGGAAGTTGAAACAGAGGAGATAGAAAAGATTTAAATTAAAATAAAACTTGGTTAGTTTAACTAAAACCTTACAGTTTTAGCAATATTTGTTTCTTTATCTACCTGTTGTTTACTTCAAATAAAAATAAATATCACTACTAACAATTCTAAAGAGTTTGCCATAAATTTCAACGTTGAACTGTGGGGAGTGGGCGGTAATTTTGACTCAATACATACAGAATAAAGAAAAGGCGCTTATCAGTATTTCGCACGACAGAGCCGAAGATACTTGCCGCGTTCCTGGATACGGTTCTGTGCATCCTAATATGCAGTTATTTTTCTCATTTCTCACTATTAACGTTTTGAATTTTGGAGTTAATTCCCATTTAAATTCATTTTCTCCCGTGCCTTTGTTCACGTTTCCCAAAGCTTGGCATCTTTTGTACATAAATCCTAAAAATTTTCCCATTTCGGGAATTCAGAACCCAAATCCATTTCACATAATTTATGAGTGCTGGCTATTTACAAGCCACACCTTTTGATGTCAATACCTAGCGGCAGTGGATTGACAACAGTGTGTTCTTCTCTTGTGTTATGTGAAACTGTAACTAGTACCGAACCCTTATTTTCGGTGAAACAAATTTATAATTTTTTTTTGTTGTTGTTGCTTTTACTTCCTTGTACGAAGTAAAAAGGAAGTGTTGTAATCACGAAAAATTTCGGGTACCATATTTCAACGAAAATATCTATTTTGATATTTAACGATGCTTTTGAGTGACATCCGTACATAAGGACAGAATAAAGGACTCTTTTCCCCCCAAAAAAATTATAAAATTGATTTTAAATGGATTCTGAAGAGAATTTTTTGTGGCGTCTGTGCTTACGTACATACGTACGTATGTATGTATGTATCTTTCATGACTCAAAAACGAGTAGAACATCTTATTAATGAATGTGCAAAACTTTCTTAAAATTAATGTGTCAGAACGTTGAAATTTTGTATAATGAAAATTGAAATTTTGTATAAATACATGCTATTACATGTAGATGTGCACATCGCATTTTAGTTCCAATCGACCGCACCAAAAGTATATTAATATATATATATATATCCACTCTATTACTCAGCTCAGTGATCTCAGTTTCTTTATTGTTATAAGTTTGTAAATTTTGCATTTTTTGCTTTAGAAACATTTGCATTATGTTGTTTTTATCTTTCGGTTAAGATTTTCATGCCTTTAGTTAACCTGCATGCAATAATTGTGGAATCATAAACAATTTAAAAGTTATTTAAGTGCGGCTAAGCCTAAGTTTTGGTTATGATAGCTGCCATATTTGTTTACATTTGAAACTTAGCAGAATAGTGGATTTGTTGCCAATCTAGAGAAACTAAGCTTTGCAACAACAAAGTAACGTCTTCTTTTATTATTCCGAATTAAATTATGCGTGATTCATTCTGTAATTATCATTTAAGTTATTAGCTGGTTTTTGCGTACAAATTGTAATTTTAATTCTAAAAATTGTTTTTTTTTAATTGTTTTAACTGTACTTGGTGTTTTATGTTTTATTATGTCTTTCAATTTTTAATCAAAGCATTTTTAATTTTTATGTATTTTTGCCTTACCACGAAGGTAGAACTGAATTAATTAGTAGCGCATGAGCATTAGGTAAGCGGCGCTGAATCGTCTGGGAAAAAACTGTTTCTGTTTTATTTGTTTAATTTCTTTCGTACATCGTTTTACATTTATTGTAGTATCTAAATAGAACTTGTGGTAATTCTTCAGATGCTATAATTTTTGCGCCCTCTGAGTTATAAAATGAAGGAGGTGTAACGCTGTTAAGTGAACCTGGCGCCGATGTTTGGCTATGGTAAATAAATAAATTGAACTTTAAAGAGTGCATTTATTCTATTGTGGTTTATGCGCTATCGAAGAAGTAGATTTATTTCAAAATTCGCTAACTGTTAATTTAGTATGTTTAAATGAAATGGAGGAAAATTGCGTATAATTTAATATTCCGTACAAGTAAGTCATGTGGTGTACACAACAGATTTTTTTTACTGTTATGAAGAGTATTATCTCTTGCCGCAGAAGATGGCTGTGTTGAGTGTGTTTTAACGAAAGTGAAATGAAAGTAGTGTTTCCGTGACAATAATTGTCGATATCTAAACGTAGAAGAATTACATAAATTAATACTTCTTCGGAAAGAGGTTTTTTTTAACCGTTTTAAAGATTGCAAATTACTTTCGGTTTATCATGCATCTATAATTTGTTAAGCACCTATAAATTAAACGCAGATTCACATATAACTTTAGAGCAATTAAATATTTCATTAATTTGACTCATATAAGCAACCGCGTGTTCTCAAAATAACTTTTTTTTCAAAACTCGAATAAGCCATTAAATATATTATTTACTGTAATTTGTTGTTTTCAATTACCCTTAAGTGCCGATTGGAGGTAATATAATTTTTGTTGTTGACAGTTATTCAACGTATAACCCTGAGAACAGTATTTAAAAAATACTGTAAAAAATACTGTATACTCAAGTATTTTAAAAAAAATGAAAGGTTTCAGATTTTAAATTACGTCTAAAGGGGAGTTTTTTTTATCATTTTGTGTGTTACCTTATTTATTAAATATCAAGTTCTTCGCCCTTAAACTATAAAATTCAGTTCAATAGCAATATCGCAAAATAATTTTAAAATGAGCATATCTTTAAAATTTCCGATACACAGTTCCGAGCGCTGGAGATAAAAAAATTTTTTGTCCCCCCCCCGTATTGTCATTGCTCGCTTTTAAATCGTTGAGTTTGTTCATCAAAAATTCGTTAAAGTTTTACAAAATATGAAATAGATAATAAAACAAATTCCAAATTTGGGCTTCCAGATTCCCATATTCGGGTGGAAACGTACGTTATTCAAAATTGGATGGCTCTAGGTACCGTTGTTTTATCACATTTGGAGAAATATACATTTAAGCAGATTCTTCCTTATTTAATTTCTTTAAATATAATACAAGGCGATAACATTTGGTGGCAAGAATTTGAAAAGTGAATCGGACATTTATAGTGAATGAACGCAAAATCGTGAAACGAAAACAATAGTTCTTCAGGGAGAAAGCCTCCCCCCTTTGGGCTAAAAATCATTAGACTTGAATGAAACTTATCAACATTTAAAAAACGTTGTTATCTGTACGCAAGATATGAGAACCAGGTTTGAAGATATTGTGAAGAAACTTAATTTACTGCAGATAAGGGGGGCATAGAAAGTAAATTGAAAAATAAAAAGCAAAAAATATATTTGATGAGCAATATGAGGATAACAGATTTGAAAATACTGACATATCTTTTAAAGTAGCAGTTTTTATGTTGCTGTACACAGAACATGAAACTTTGATTTGTACAAAGTGGCAACTGAAATCATTTGACTTGAAACCCATCCAATATTAGTGGAACAAGCTTGAAAGACGTTTAATTTCTTTTCACGATCATCAGCGAAATATTTACGAGAATTTACAAAAATGTGTGCACCATGACTGAAAACAAATGCTCCAAACCGTCATCACTGATCTTATTTTTGACGTATATCGACGCTATCGGATTTGTGCTTCCAGCACAGGTTGCCCATATTAGTAGACTTCAACAAAAGAACATTATTTACAATCAACAACCTTCGGTTTTGTTCAGCACTGTTGCTTGTTTATTGATAACTTTATTTAAAGTATTTTACACTAGTGTCTTTTATTATGCTTCATTTATTTTATTTTATTAGCCCGAAAGGGTTATTAATCTCGAAACTGGATTTTGCATTGTGCACTATAAAAAACAAATTCATTTTCGAATTGTTGCCACCAAATATTATCGCCTGTATTATATTTAAAGAAATTAAATAATGAAGAATCTGCATGCATGTGAGAATGTTTCCCCCATTGTAAAAAAACAATGGTATCTATAGACCCATCAGATTTTGAATGACGTGGCCCTCCACTTGAACATGAGCACCTGGAAGCCCAATTTTTAAATTTAGAATTTGATTTATTATCTATTTCAGATTGTTACGGAGTTTGTATTTAATTTGCTATTTTAAGTAGCATTATGATTAAAATTGTTTTATATCCCCGTGCAATGCCACACGAGACTTATTTGAAGAAAAAGCTACGCCAGAAAAGTTAAAATACAAGAGCACGCGCGTTTAATAAATAGATATCTTGTAATTGTACTCTTTTGCTATCCAGAAAAATCGAGAAAATACCAGAATGTTCTCGTGCATGATTAAAAAGCTTATAAAAGCCGGCTTAAAACATCTCAGCTCAGTTTTTTTAAGTAAACTGTAGTTGTTTACTTAGTGCCGTTATTGACTGTAACGAATTCGTGGTGAGATCGGATTAGCTTTCTCTGTCTTTTGAATTGTGTTCTATTTATAATTTAGTAGTTTAAAATATAACTACTGTGAGATATTGGGATATTGTAAAAGTATCTCCGTGGAAATTTTAGCATTTTGTTTTATTTCTTGGGATAAGAATAAATTTTATTAACTTTTTATCGGCCTTGTGCATTAAATCCATTACGAACCCGTACGCACGCAACAATGTTTTCTAAAACTTTAATGAATTTTTGATTAACAAACTCAACGATTTTAGAGTAGCAGTGGCAACACTGTACGGAAAAAGAGCATTTTTATCTCCAGCGCGCGAGACTGTCTTTCGGAAATTCTAAAGATGTGCTGTTTTTAAATATTTTGGAATTTTGCTGTTGAATCGAATTTTATGTGGCGTAAGCGCCAAGAACATGATATTTGATAAATAAAGCGAGCACAAAAAATGTTAAAAATTAAAAGACAAAGAAAAGTTTTGTAAAGACGTCTTACTAAAAAAACTGAACATTGATATGACGAATTGAAGAAATTATAAAAATGTATGCTAACACTTAAAACTGCATAGGGAATTCTAAACTTATGGTGCTTTTGAAATTTCTGTAATTTTGCTGTTGAATTGTATATGGCGTACGTGCGAGAAAAATATGCATAATAATAAGGCTAAAAAGGCAGAAAGAAATAGGTTAGCTGAAGTGGGTTTAACAGCAGACTGGTAGACTGAGAGCTCAGCGAGAGCACAAAAAACCTCAACAAGCCATTTTGGGCGACAGTTAAAATCTAAACCCTTTCACACCTTACTTTCTTTCTTTCCCTCTATTCTTTATCGCCTAGCTTTATTGCTATCCTCTACCTTTATTACCTAGCTTTGTTGTTTTTGATATGAGTGTAGCTTTTTAAAAAAAAATGAGTCCAATATCTAACATATAAAATACAGTTGGAATATTTTCAGTGCATTGATGTGTGTAGATTTCAGTGTCAACTGTTTCTATGATCTTACTAGTAACTCGAAATAAAATATGTATTCCATATCAATAGATAAACTTATGGTGCTTTTGAATGTTAGTAATCAACCATTGATATAAGTATTAGAAGTAATCAACCATTGATAAGGAAAATGTGCTATTATAATTCAAGAACGAAGATAATGCTTATCACTATCAGCCCAAGGACAATTGAAAGAAGAAAAAGATGAATTTTGTTTGTTTTTATTGACTTATTCTTTCATTGATTAAGTCAGGATATATGTCTGAAGTATTGATTTTAATTTTACTTTTATTTATTTATTTATTCTTAATTTGAGTCCTTTAGAATTTATCGAAACTCCTCCACTTCAATATCTTCGCCTTTTGTGCATTGACTTTTTTACTTCAGGCAGTATGGCAGGGTAAGTTACCAGCTTTTTATAATTAAGGAAATATTTAATTTTTTTTTTTTTTTTACTCAGAAACAGTCAACTGTATATCTTAATCCTTTTCTTACTGTTTCTGTTGTTAATATAGTACCATTTTGACGATTTACAATTATTTTTGTTAGTTAACAGGAAATACTTAAAATCTTTTGTAATTTTTTCCGCTGCTGAATATTCGGATAAAATTAAATTACAAAATACAGTACTGAGTAACTCTCAGAGGCGGCATATAAAACGCATTTGCAATAAGATTTTTTCAAAAGCTAATCGAACATGTGGAAGGTGATATAAACTTGTGTCTTTGTACACAGTATGAAATTTGCGACCAAAAACTGAGGTCGGTTTTATTTTCTAATAATAACAAGCATTTTTGTTCAGTTATATATGACATGTAAACTAAACTCGCCCCTCCCGGAAAAAAAAAAGAATCTGTATGAGAAAAAGCTGAGAAAGTATGTATGAGTATGAGAAGCATGACTGGAAAGCAACAACTCTTCATTTAAAAAAGAGCCAGAATTTTGGGAAGCAAACAGAAAAAAAGGCGTTCAATAAACTGCTGTGGTGAAATTAAATTTAGACACTTAAACATAGATACAGAAATCATACTAGCAGTGGTTTATCGTTAATATACCTTTCGGCTCGTTTTACAAGCAGGAAATACATTTAACGTTACTCCTTTTATAAATTGTAATAAGATATACAAGCCGATACGAAGTATAGGCAAAGAATTTGACGTACGGAATCATCTAGAACGGCAATTTTCGGAAAGAAGCTTGCCAAGTTGATCTCAAAAAGCGACGATGTGCCGGTGGAGCTACAGGGGTAAAATATTAAAGTGTGTACTGTGTCGTTAAGCATAAAAATAATGGTGAGAGAAATTTTTGAAAATTTTTATGTGAAATCTTAAGAGTCAGCCTGGATTTCAAAAGATGTGGAATAATTTATGACTTACTTTAAGATGGTTTAAAAGCGCGATACTTACGTACTAGTTCAAGTACTTTGGGATAGTTGAACAATTTTTACAGAAGAAAGAGAATGAATGATTTATAATTGCTATAATTTATATGGAACTAGCGGAAGTGCCTGATGCCAGCTAAGTTAGATTGCGAGTAATGCATCTAGCAACGGAGAGAACGATACCGCTGTAATCCTTCTCTAATAACGATGCAAAAAATACGATTCATAATCATACATTTTTAAGTCTGATATGGAACCCACATACAACATTTCGGTAGCAAAATAAACTAATTCTCTCTCATTATATCAGTAACAATGGCAGGCAATTTTTAATTATTTTCGTCTTTCTAATGAAACGGTCGTGAAAGCTCAAGTTCCATTCAGTATCACCTATATTCAATTGTAGTCGATTAAATGTGGCAAAAAATTATCATAATTGATCGGAAATCAATAACGTGACCAAACAAACAAACACACAAACAGACGTTCTTCTTTATACATACAGATTTTGTAAAGCTTAGAAATTTTTCATTAACAAACTCTACGATTTGAAAAGCGAGCAGTAGCAAAATTTTTGGAAATAAAGCATTTTTATCTCCAATGTGCAAGACTGTTGCCACTCGGAAAAATGAGTGCGAAAATCAACGCTTTCAGAGTTTTTAATTAATATTTTGGCTGATTAGAGTCGTACGAAGATGGGGATAGCCGAAATAGCTTCTCAGGAATTTTTGGAATCGGGAATAATGTATTTAATGTTTGTCAATGCTATTTTATTTCTTCGCAAAACTTAGAATTTTTTTATTAACGAACTCTAGCTTTTGAAAGAGGACAGTGGCAACAACTTCGAAATAGAGCAGATTTTCATTTCGAGCTTGCGAGACTGTTGCCACTCGGAAAAATACGGGCGAAATGGATCGTTTTTCCGAGTTTTTATTAATATCTCTGATTTTAGCTTTTTTTTAGGGGGGGGTGGCCGTCGACCTTTTCTAGGGCCTAGAAAAGAATTGTAGAAAGTTTGGTGACGATAGCTACGGTAGTGACTGAGTTATTAGAGGACAACCAAACACACAGACTGTCTTCTTTCCATATATAGATTATCGCCTTCCTCAGGTCGCTACTATGATCTTATTATCGTAAGTGCCTTATGTTTAGTGTAGCACTTCACGACTGTGGCTGCAGTATCGTTGAACTGAATTCGAATCACGGAGAAGTTTTGGATGTTTGTAAGTCTGTCCGTAAGTGGGACATTTAAAATACTATCTTCTCCAGAGATTTGTGGTAAAGGAAGAAAAGTGTGAAATCGTGGGCTACGTGCGGGACGTGTTCCCCAATAAAATCGAAAGAGAGTTGTACGTTAATGCTGTGCGGATCCCTTAGTGTGCTTTGCCTTAATAAACCAGCCTACTGTCTTGCCACGGCTATTACGTCAGGGTTTCCTCTGTTTCGCAAGCACATGAATGGAAAAATAGAAAACTGCGTGGTTAAAAGTAAACTTTGCTTACAGGATGTTTAAACAATCTTTTCGAGACATTTGACTTTCATCGTCTACTTATACATACGTCTTGACAGCTAAAAAGTGAATCCAAATTGAATACAACTGAAAAGTGAACCCGAATCGCACATGCATGTTTACTGCAAGATTAGGTAATATGTCATGTCAGCATTTAAAAAAAATTACCTTTCATCAAAGCCAAAATATTTATTTCTACTCTTAATTTTATTTATTTACTTATTTTGTAGTCTCAGGTCTTACTTTTCACTATAGTTAGATGACGCATTCTTAAGTTCATCGAACAAAAGGATTTACTTCTAACAAAATAGGGTATTCCCTTATATTTTGTTTATTTTAAAATTATAGATTCTAATTTCTTTATGTTCTGACTACATTTCAAGTGTGCAAGCATTATAAATTTTAGTTACATTATACTAAGAGGATGTAGTTATTTTCAGTTATGTTCCTGTAGAACTGGCATACAAAGTAATTGAACCTGTGGGGGGTACTTCTGATAAGCCACCCATTATCTTCTTACATGGTGTTACAGATTCAAAAGAATATTGGGGTGATGTTCCACAAAGTATTGCGAATGCTACAAGAAGAAAGGTATGTCATTTTTCTTACATTATTTTCTGTGATAAAATGCTAGATAACAAATTGAGAAAAATATAGCATTTATAGTACTAATTATAATAGTAAGCGTTGGATTAATCAGCTATCAGGTTATATAATTGTTTTGCAGTCTCTCATACTTAAGTCTCATACTTTGCCTTTTATACTTTGTAGAGACATTAGGTTATTTCGGAAGCAGCAGTGACGACAAATGAGCAACGCCTTCGCCGGGAATCGAACCACGGACCTCTCGGTTACACGGCGAGCGTGCTGACCATTACACCACGAAAACATGCGAAGAAGGCGGGAGAAATACCTCATAAGCTTACTCAAAGCTATGTCCGTCCATGTAGAAAATAAAACAAAGATAAGAAGGATTAAATTTACCCCTTTACATTCTGGCATGAAAAATGTGAGTGAAAAGAGTGTGACAGGAAAGCACTACAAATTAACTATTAGTTAAATATAAATAGATAAAACCTTATAGGCTCTATCTAACGCTCAAGTTCAATGATGTTATTTGGTGTATAGAAGCAAGGGAAACGAAGACGCAAAAGAAGAAAGAAAAAGTTGCTTTTCAAAGAAGAAAGGAAAAGTTGCTTTCCAAAGAAGAAAGGAAAAGTTGATTTGACCACGATTCAGTGACATGACAAGAAAACAAGCCTAGGTTAGTAAACCTACGTTCCAGGAATGTAAATTGCTTTGAAACTTGCATCTGAGCCCCATCTGCATAACAACGAAGATATTTTTATCCAGTCTGACTTTTTCACTTTTGGCGAGACGAATATGACTATAATAGTTAAAAATGTTTACTTACTCAAGGTCTGAAGATCTATGAGGATGTGTGTATTTAATGATGATTTACCACCCACTCCCATCCGTTGCAAACATTATTTTTACCTTAATTTCTCTCCTAAATAATGTAAATATATCGCATGCTCTTACTTGTTCCCGAAGTATTTATTATTTTCTTTTAAGATTAATTGTTCTTATGGCATGTCCAAATGGTAATTAAATGCGGAGGCGCTAGCGAAATCAAACTGTGACGATTTCATGGCAAAATGCGTTGGTAAGAGATGTTATCACACATAAGAACGGCCCCTGCTAGACTGCACTTTTCTGAGTAATGAGATTCTGGTAGCATTGGTTTAAACGGGAGAATTCTTAGAAGAAAGAATATCACTGGAAACGATGCAACGGCTACGCGAGATTTTTTGATACCTTGCCGAAAATGTTCCAGCTGGAGGTTTGTTCCGAGTAGCGATCAACCGATCAGACGAAAGTTCTGCTTCTGAAGGATCGCGTGATCGCAATCTGAGAGATAATTGATTACTATTTGGTGTTCAAGTCTCTGTACTGTAAATGAAAATGGTAACCTAGTTACGTGGGTTTCCTGGACATGTGCGGGTTCTAAGAATTGTTTCTTTTGACGTCCAGTCCCGCGTAGCGGAAACATATGTGATAGGGGTTTAAGGTTAACTCAGTTTTGGTAACTTAAATAATTAGCTAAATTAAATAATTCTGGAAACTTAATATTATTTAATTTGAGAATGACAACAAATTTTTCAATTTCAATCCCATTTTCATTTTAAGTACAGAAGGCTCGTTAAATTTTGTATCAAGAATTTATGTTGTCTTTGTGGCTAATCTCACTTGTCAGACCTAATCAGAATAAATCCAATAATTTCATCGTGGCAAGACTGCATCTGCTGCTGGAGTGAATCTTAAGTACCACATGGGTGAAGTACGATTTTGCCCATTTCCGCTCCAGTTTTGACGGAGAGGTCCGAGAGTCTCCCGCCCTTCTTCCTATACCACCAAAACCTTTCCACAGGACTCTCCAAAACGTCGTATATTTTGAGTGCCTCCATACCGCACAGGCAATATTTTTTTACAAACATCCATATCTTCTCTGCGATTCGAGCCCGGGACGTTTGCTACAGCACTCAGCGTCACTAACCATTATCCTGTTTAGGCGGCTCAAGACTTTATATCAAATATCAAGCATTTAGTGTCAAGAATGCTGGAACCATATTAAAATTTATTGTTCAGTGTAATAAAAAGCACATATGTTCTAGCGTTTGTTTTAAAAAAACTCACTGGGATATAAAGAACATTCTATAACGAAAGTAATTATTTTTATAGTTAATTTCGTCCTAATTTGTACGATTAAATGTGTTATCTTTCAGAAATCACTTTGGTTACACAATAGGATTGCACATTAGAAGTGTCTGCGTGCATTCAACGTAATCTAGGCACCTTTTTCTTATGGAAACTTTGAATTTCACCATTTATTTCAGTAGCGCTTGAAAGTAAGGTTTTTCGGCAACCTGGTAGGTTAGGAACATTAGAAGTTTTGGGTAGCAGGATATGTAAAAAATCTGCAATGCCTTCGCCGGAACTTGAATTACAGACCTCTCGAATACGCGTCGAGCGTGCTGAGCACTACACCACGAAGGCATGCCAAGAAGGCGGGAGAAATACCTTATATACTCCCCCTTTGAAAGGCGACTGGGGTTTTGGGGACTCAGTCGCCAAATCTTGGAGGTGAAGAATCAACGTCCACCCCATTTTTCAGTTCGGGCGCCACTGTAGAAACATTAGGTATTTTTTTAAGCAAGAGATGTGAAAAATGAGCAATGCCCTCGCCACAGACCTCTCGAATACGCATCAAGCGTGCTGATCACTACACCAAGAAGGCTTGCCAAGAGGCCGGGAGAAATACCTTATAACCTTTACCTTTATTTGTTAAGAGTCTGCAGTAACACATGTTGAATATAAACAAATAAATAAATATTGGACTATTCTTAAATATAAAATTATTCCAAGTATGACGCACGTTTAAAAATATAAAAAAAAATAGTGCTTAGATGTTTTATTGTATTAACTAAGGAAATTTTTATGGAAGAGGTACAGTTAATTTTTTAAAATGAAAGCTATGATGCATCAGGATTTTTAAAGTGGTCAAACTAATGTTACTTAGGATTGCATCAGTAAAATGTAGTTACCATATCGTCACATAAAAAGCGAAATAATCATTGCAGGATTTCAGTCTCTACAGCCTCTGATGGATAGAAAATAATCTCTGAAAAAAGGTTGATTCGGAATATCTACTATAAATAAATTCCCACATGTTAGCAATTTTCTGAAACACTTGATTCGTTTTCGTAAGCTGAAATTTTTCTTACTCTTTTCTGCAGCCGACAATTTGTTAACATATTACGCATACCTCATAAAGTATTAAATGTCTAAATGTTTGATTTTTATTGACTTTAATTTATTTTTATTATTGTAGGTATTATTATTTTCTTTCCCGGATTAATTTCTCATTTAGAATTAATATCCATTTTATTTCAATACCCATCTCTTTTTTTTCCCGTCTCCCACCGTCCGTACCATGAATTTGTTCATAAAATGTTACTAAGTTCGCTATTCGTATCTGCTAAAGATATTCGTGAGATAATAATTACGAATACTATTAAATAAACCATTAAAAATGCTAAAAGAAATAAATCATACATTTTAAATTTTAAATATAGTATATTAGAGATAAAAATTATAAATAAAGAAAGAATTAATTACTATACTTTACGTATACCTCAGATTTGTAGTCTTCGGTGAATGTATGCGATAAAAATGAGGCTAGTAGGTCTTTACATGGGTGGGGGTGCATCAGTGTCTGACTGGCTCTCTGAATTTAAAGGGCATATTTGTAGTGCGGAGGTAGTGCGAAATGTGGAAGGAATTCGCATGGTAGAGGACCAGCATAACCGATTTCTGAAGTTACAAGGTATTTCTCCAGCCTTCTTAGCATGCCTTCCTGGTGTAATGGTGAGAGATTTGAGTCCCGGCGAGGGCATTGCTCATTTTTCACCTTTCCTGCTGCAAAATATCTTAGTGACTCTTCAAAGTGTCTTTCTTAAAATATGTACCGAAACTTATTTCAACAGTTTTTTTTTGGTCGTAAATAAGAGAATAACATTACATAGCATCGTGCACAGCAGAATTTACTTCAGCAAACTTCTCAGAACTTGGGTACTGATGTCCAAAAAAAGAGAAGTGGTAGGGGTGCTATTGTGTACAAAGGTCAAATAAATGGAATTATGGCATTCCATAACATAAGTATTTCATTTTTCAGTTCCGTTATATTAATATTTTTCATTTTTCAATCTACACAACTCAATTATGTTACTGCTTTTTCCATTTTATCAGACTTCTCCCTACCACTCAACTCGACTCCACAGTTCTAAAGAGTATTCTTGAAAGTTTAGAGAAGAATAATCATGTAGTTAAATTACTTCATTCAGGTTTTATTTTAACTTTTCTTTTCACTTACTATTCAGACTAATTAAATTAAATTAATTGATTCAGTTTAATTTTAATTTTTCCCTATTTTAGGTATTTAACCATTTCTAATTTTTAATCTTTTTTTTTTCATAGTAGGCTATAAGGTTCCCATTTTTTTTCGTTTTTTTCTCAATTTGGAAACATTCTTTTTTCTCAATTTTCTCGTTTTTTCCGCGTAAATTATTACTAAAACTTCTAATTTATTTCATATTAATAAATTTCTTCTAAAATAAATTCATTTCCTCAAAAATTTTGACATGAAATATGTTTACTCTTGTACTGCAATAATTGCTTTTGATTTACAAAGCTCATCAGCAGTTTTTCTTTTCCTTTGGCTTAAAAATGATTTAAATATTTATTTCGTATAATGCCTTTTATTTACCTAATAATTTTTCTGGTTTCTTACATCGATAATTCTTTTTCACCCTGTTTTTTTATAGTATTTTTTGTTTTTCAAAGACGTCACAGAAGTCACGTCAGAGCAGATTATATCTTGATGATTAATTAAAATTAAAACATTTTTTACTTTATTGTACTTTCAACGAAATTTAATTGTTAACTGAAAATTAATTTTTTTCTTTGGCTTTTTTGAATTACATTTTTTTTAATTATTGCGTCTGAATTATTTACGGTCATCCAGATATAATTCAGAAACTTGGCTCAGCTGAAAATTCTTCGACTGCTTCTAGAAAAATACCAAGAAATTTTCAACAATTTCTTATACTATCACATTATTTTTATGTTATTTTATTGAACTGTTTTGATTTTGTTTCAGTTTTGCTGTATGTGTTTTCTCTTAAACTGTTAACCCAATTTCTTGATTTAATTATTATCTCTCGATTATTTGATTAATTTCATAGTACATTGCGCGACTGTCATACGATAATTTACAATCTTACAATTACGATAATTTATAATCTTAATTTGAAATTTCTAAAATTTTGTTTATATACAATCATATAGAAATATTGATTGGGTAGATATTGATCCATAATGAACAGAGAAGTCGGCAGCCAACTAAGATTAAATATTCATTTTTATTTCAATTGACATTTGCAGTCACAAAAAACTTAGTACTCTATTTCTGACTATTTCAGAATAATTACATTTTTTGATAGCTTTGCGCTTAGAAGAAAAAAAGCAGGCTACCTTGGCTGAGGAGCAGACGCAAAATGCGTTGTATGGATGATTATTTTAAGAGAAAGGTTCGGTTGCGGAAATTTTGAGTTCCAAATTAGCTACGTCATTACCGTTAAGTATATGTCATATGATGTGGATAAATCTAGAAATGACGCATCAGTCCAGAAAATGTTATTATAAATAATTGGCTATATTTATAGCAAAAAGGAGAAATACCCAAATTAAAATAAAAAATTAAAAACGGCAATTTTT
>KK115465.1:759530-786667 GCA_000611955.2 Stegodyphus mimosarum
ATAAAGCAAATTTCAAATTCAAAATTAGGGCTTCCAGATGCCCATATTCGCAGTAGGATTACGTCATTAAAAATTCGATGGCTCTAGGTTTTATCACAATGCGAGAAACATGCATACATTTATGCAGATTTTTCATTTTTTAAAATTTAATGCAGAGCGATAACATTTAGTGGCAACAATTTGAAAAGTGAAACGGGCATTCAGAGTGATTCAACGCAAAATCGCAAAACGAAAGTAATAGTCCTTCGGGACTAAATCCCTTTGGACTAATAATCACACGAAAATGTTCACGAGTCAGTTCCATTTTTTGCCCGTGATGAATTTTTCAGTTTACTGTAAACAACACAAATCACGCTAAAATGAAAAAACGTTCTGAAGAAGTTATGATTAAAAATATCAAGCTTTCGATTCGAATCATCTGCGATCGCCTAACAACACTTATTGTTACCAAGACCAGAAATATAAATAACAACCTTTGTATTTTAATTCAGAAATGGATGAAATAATTATTATTCCCTATAGATTAATTCCGTGATGCATGCAATGTAAATTTTCATATGGGCCATCTGCGATGAAATTTCGAAATTTAAAGCTGTTAGTTTTCCTACTAAATTCTTCACTCAGGGTGAGTTTTGCTTATCAAATATATCTGTAATATGCAAAATTGACAGTAAAAACAATGTAATGACTTGTTGAAAATTACATAGTAACTTAAATTTCTTTCACCTGATGAAAAGATAGCTATTTTAGCAGTCATGTAAAACTGAATTTCTATTAATGCTTCTAAATTGCTTTGAATCAATTAACAAAATTCTAAATTGTTTTAAGGGGGGTAAGGACCTTTGAACCTTCAAAAAATCGAAATTTAAAAAAATATATATTTTGAATATTCATAGAATTCTGAATACTGTGCAAAAAACAGAATCAAAATATCATGATTATTTTTCGAGTTATGAGCTTTTATATAAAGCTCACTCTAGAAAATAACCATTTAAAGAGACGCCAGTGTTTGTTTACGTTTGTAGCTGTTACTTCCGCGTTTGTCCCACTCACGTGTTTTATGACTTTAGACTGGGATATTTTATCTTTATTTCTTTCCCCATGGTTTATTTAATGCATGTTCGTACAGTAGGAATGCTACCACTCAACTTATTTCATTTCACATTTGTTTATATCTAGGGAAAGCGTGGCGAATGATTTGTTTGATTTTCAGTGAGTGAATAACTGTAGATTTTTATCTAATTTTCCATATTTTGCTTGAAAACAAATTAAACTATACGTTTTATTAAGCATGGGAAAAGATTATTATCGATCTGTTGGTTATAGATCCAGGAAAAGGCGATTTCATGGCAAAAAGTCTGACAATTTGAATGCAAATCAGAACGTATCTGCATCTGAGAAAAAAATAAAATTGGAAACTTCACAGAGCAAGTATGAAATTGATTCTTCTCTGAAAAATAATTTTCAAGGTTACAGAATTATAGATATTTGTTTAATGCTCCAAGAACTTAAAAATTATCTTTGTTGCAAAATTTGTCACTCAGAAATTGAAATAATAGAAAGTAAAGTGACTGGGATATCATCAACTATGTCCATCAGTTGTACAAAATGCTCGCAAATTAACGAATTTCAGACATCACGTATGATTGGTGTGAAGCAGAATCAGTGTGAAGTAAATTTAAGAATTGTGTATGCTATGAGATGCATAGGTCAAGGCCTAGCAGGTTTGGAAAGATTTTGCAGCATTATGGATTTCCCTGCTCCATTATCTCAAAAATCTTACGACAAAGCTGTGAAGAAGATTGGACAAGCAGCAGCTACAGTTTCTAAAATTTCAATGAAGGAAGCTGCATTGGAAGAAATATCATTATCTGATAATTCTGAAAATATTACTGTTTCGGGTGATGGTACCTGGAAAACAAGAGGCTTCAGCTCCAAAATTGGCGTATGTACTCTAATCGGATCAGAGAGTGGAAAAGTTATTGATGTTGAAGTGCTAACTTCTTTTTGTAAAGGTTGCGAAAGAAATGTAGCTTCTCATGACTGCGTAAAAAACCATGAAGGCTCGGCTGGAAAAATGGAAGTCATTGGAATGCTACGCATGTTTCAGCGTTCAATAGAGGAGAGAAATGTGCGTTACTTAAAATATCTTGGCGATGGAGACTCAAAAACATTTTTGGAAATCAGCAAAGACAAGCCATATGGTCAAGAAGTGACTGTAGAAAAACTGGAATGCATTTGCCATATTCAAAAAAGGATGGGCACCAGACTTAGAAAGTTAAAAGCTGATATGAGAACAAAAAAATGTGCTGATGGTAAACCACTTTCAGGTAAAGGACGGTTAACAGACAAGCTAATTGACCAACTGACTAATTATTATGGCAATGCGATACGAGAAAATAGTGGATCTTTACAAAACATGCGAAAAGCAGTGTGGGCAGTATGGTGTCACACAAGATCCACTGATGACGAGCCCATGCACTTTTTCTGTCCTGAAGGAGATAAGTCATGGTGCAAGTTCCAAAAGCACGAAGCTTTAGAAGATTCCAATAAAGGAATTTTTCATCATAAGAAGACTGTACCTTCAGCTGTAATGGACTGTATAAAAAAGGTTTTTACAGACTTATCTGAACCAAAGCTTTTAAAGCGGTGTTTAAAAGGAAAAACGCAGAATCCAAATGAATCCTTAAATTCTATGATTTGGAAATTTTGTCCGAAAACTTCTGGGTGTGATGTAAAATTTGCCAAAATTGCTGTTGATAAAGCTGTGGTAGCTTTTATTGAAGGTAATAAGGGTCGCCTAGATGTAATGAGAGAAATGGATATCACCCCAGGTCATAATGCTACTACAGGTGCATTTGTTGCTGATAAACGAAGGATTCTCGCAGCTGAAAAGAAAGCCTGTTTAATGACAAAAGAGGCCAGGAGAGCTAAGCGAATGTCCCAAAAGAATGCTAATGCATTATTATCTGAAAAAGAAGGAAATATTTATGAAGCAGGTGGACACTAGCAAGGGAAAAAAATGTATTATTGTAAAAAAATGTAAAGTTTAACTTTAAAGTCATTTTTCTCAAAACTGTGTTTTTGACACTTATCCGTAAGATTTAAAGAAATATTATTGATGGAATTTTCTGAAATTGCACATATATGTTAAAAATACCTATATGCATAGAATGAATTAACATGAAAGTGATTTTTAATTTTTTTGTTTTGTTTTGATCCATATTAGTAAAAAAAAAGGTAAGTAAATTAAAATTCAATATTTTTCTCAATTTTAAAAATATTAATTATGAATATAATTGTAATTCCTTAATTCATTCTATACCCAATACATTTAGCTTTATTTTGAATCAAGAATCGAAAGTGTAACTACATTTTATTTAAAGATATCTTACGGACAGTAATATGCTATTATGTTTCATTTTCGATATACAATCAATATTTAAAATTTAATTTTAAAAAAAGTTCTCAACTTAAACTTCTCATTTAACTTGTTTTTATATCTGCATGTTTTTATTTATATGTAGCGTAAATTATATGACTGTGTGGTTAATATCCTGTATATGAGGCCATTTCAAACATTGGTAAAAAAATTGGAGAAAAGTGAGCTTGAAAGGTCCTTACCCCCCTTAAAACAATAGTAATTTTTCTCGTCAAATATATCTTTAAGAAATTTGTATTCAACGCAGCTGCCTTCAGCAATTTTTACAACCATTTAAAAGACATTTACTTGTGGAATCATTTTAAAATAGCCTGGTTTATATATATGTATGTGTATTGTAGAGATTATTTTCACTTAAATGTAATTCGTTATATAAAACAGTAAGGCAATGTGTTCGATAACTACACAAACAGATTTTACTTATTCATAAAAATGTAACTGATGAGAGAACAGAAGCGCCAGTCATGACGTAAGTAATACAGAGTCAAGCGAGAGAAAAATGCAAAGATTATAATACGGATACTAGATGATGACTAGTTTGTTGGTTCGATTAGGGCAAAGCACTCAAGGACTATCTGCCTAACTAGATTAAGAATAATGAAGTTACTATCCTGTAGTAAGTTCTGTTGATTGTTTAATGTTTTGGTTCACCAATTTTAACATTGGCATTGGCTTTATTTTGATTTTTGCCTTTATGTTAGTATTTGCATTATGAGGGTTATATGAGAATCATGGGATAGAAATTCATTTGGAAATGATGCAGTTTACAAAGATTCGTTAAAAGCATATTACTATTTTTAGAGCTGAAAGTAAAAAAAATTATTAAATTACTTTAGTAAAAAAAGACTAAAAGAGCTTGAGATAGGAAATTATATTTTTACTTTACAAAGATGTAACTTAATTTAACTCGTGTAATTCAATTTAACTAACATAGTTTAATTTAACTCAGTCATCAGTCTCGTGATTCAGATATTAATTTCGTTTTAATTTAGTTGTGCGACATCAGTTATTCAGTGTTCTCAGAGTTTCAACAAGAAGAAAAGTATTTATTATTTGCAACAACACTTTAAAACTGAATCTTTTTTTTCCTAAACCTATCAATCTTAACAACTTATGATATAAATTTCATATTCTAAAAGCCTACCTTGTTTGATTTATTTTTGAAACCGTAGTTATACACTGATTATCTGAGGAAAGTCTAGCATCAAGAATTTTGCCAATATTTATGACTTGTGTTGATTCAAAAGGCAGGCTTTTATCATTGGCAGCAAAATATGGTAGCAAAAAATTTGAGAACAAATTTTCATTTTTAGGTCCTTTGGTTCCATTTTTACTTTAGGTCTTTTGGAGCCTCGCATTTTTACGCGAGGTTAAAAGAATGCTCGAGCTTTGCAGCTAACGTGTCAGTCAAATGTTTAGTTAATCTTCTAGAACATCATGTCAGGACACGGTAAAGGAGGCAAAGGTCTTGGTAAAGGGGGGGCCAAAAGGTATCGTAAGGTCTTAAGAGATAATATCCAGGGTATCACAAAGCCAGCAAACAGGCGCTTGGCAAGACGAACGTATTTCCGATCTCATCTATGAGAAGACGCGACTCTCCTTGACTTTCTGCTTCCTCGTGGTTCTAAGTTGACGACAGTTTTATGCGTTTGCCCCTACATGGCATAATTCTCATTGAGCCAGATAAACTACATTTATATATGGTATTCCGGCAAAATTTTATCAGTTAGCAGCTAACGTGGCGATATATTTCTTACCGGGAGTTGAGGCCCCATTTTCGCAGTCAACGCCAGAGTGTTCGCAGCGTGGTATTTTTGAGTGCACGACTACGTCGGAATGACACATGTCATGATCGCAATTGGAAGTCTAATTAAGTTGGTGTGACAGATTATTGCTCTAGAGCTTATGAAAACTAAATACAGAGTAACTAAAATGAGAAAACTATTCAAAGGATGCATGGAATGATTCTCGATGACCGCTTTTGAACAGTTTCTCCGTTTCCGTCCGCATCCCTGCATGTAAATTACATATCGGCGAGCTCTGCGTTTATATAACGATGCATACAAGAAAAGTGGCATTTACGCCAGCAAAATATTTTTTCATACTGCTTTATAGATCATTGTAAGCCCTCAACGCACCATTTGCGCACACTTATTGTGCTACAAAATCTCTATATATGGATCCCTTCTTCGTGCTTTTACATTTTTGTGAGATATTTTTTAATCTCTGTGTATACTGAAATAGTTTACAAACTGAATATAAATGTATGCCGGATTATTATAATTGTATATTGTTTCATCAAATTATCGCTCTCCAAAGTATAATCATTTAAAAAATAAAGGAATGTAATATAAAAAAGGTATAAATATATAATATGTAATATAAATAAAGGAATTAAATTTTATATTTTTGTCACTCTGAATCATGATTCTTAATATTACCGGAAAACTTATATCTCTGTATGTGGTCTGTTTTTTTAAGCCAGACGTAGAGAAGTTAAAAGCTAATAACCACCTCGCCGGCGATTTAAAACTCAATCCAGATGGTCGCTATGGTCTCAAATGTAACCTAAAGGTATTAGTGAAAGCAATGAGGAATGCAGCTACTGTGATGGAAGAACTTATTGGGATTTATAACGGACCAGCATGCTTCATATATGGCGCACTCTCCCCTTTTTCAGTGTAAGTACTTCTAATTTGGTATCAAATGAACAATGGAATCTGGAGCCAATAATTTTTCTTACACATATTTTTAACAGTAAAATAGTTTGAGTAACAGTGATATATTCTTCATTGAAAATAAAATTTACCCAATATTAGTTCTGTGTTGTATTACAAAAATGCTGCTTTTCATTTTGAGCACTGTAAGAATATAAAAATACATTTGAGCTAATACAGTGTCAGAGAAAATATTGTTGCGTTATTCGGGTTCGTGGATTTGAGAGTATCCGATGAAAACACGATGCAGAACAATAAAAAGCACAATTTATTTACAAGAATCACTATTTACAGCACAGTTCCAAAATTACCTTTAAAAAGCGTCGAAAATCTACAATAAATACGCTGAATCAATCAGCAACACAGCTTCAGGCTGTAACTGTAAAGATAGCTTCACGGCAACACTAAACTTCTAATAAAACACCGTGGAACAATCACCAATCCACTGTTAAGCTATGCTGTAAAGATAGCTTCACGGCAAAGCACTATCTCGATTGCTTTCCGTTTACAGAACTCTCGCGTAGCTTAGCACTCGCAGTGAGCAGCTATTCTCATAACCTCACACTTAATCACACTCTTCACAACCTACTCGCAAATAACTGCTTTCAGAAACGCAAGGGTTTATATAGCTTTTCTTTAAGTTCCACACGTTTCGAGAAATATCTCGACAGGAAGTTATTCTAGAAGCTTCCCGATTGGACCATGGGATATCGCCTATTTGGTCGCCAAATGGGCGATAAAGATCTGGCAACCCTACCATACACTATTTTATGGCAACCCTAGTGCTATGCCGGAAAGCTTACATACAGGCGCAACCGCCGTATTTTTCGTAACAATATATGCACCCAGAAGAAATCGAGCCATAATCACGAAACTCTGCAGAAACGTACTTAATATGGTAAGAGATATGCAAATTATTTAAATTTTAAATTTAGACGCCGATGAGACAAGGGTAAGCGCGCTATACGCATATGAGATGCGCAGGTGGGAGAGTTTAAAATCAAGATTGCTCGTGCCGTAGGGCTACTCAAACGAATCTGTCGACTTGGATGGACGGTATTCTGACTAGAGATGAGTGTGAGACATAACTGGTAGGAGACAGGAGACCATCAATAGAGCAGCTGCACCATCTTTTCGACTTTCAGCTTTTGTGCTCTATTGATGGAAACTATAATAACTGGCAGCAGTAACAACAGTTGCCGGATTTTGAGAAAGGGCGTATAGTAGGCCTCTGAAGAAGCAAATTGCTCGAACAGGCGTATCGGCCGCCACCGCGGTCGAAGTGATATAGTAGTTGCTCGATGTTGGCGACAATGGATCATGGAAGGGCTAGTCTATTGTCACGAAAGATCAAGGCTTCCCAGGAACACAATGGGCGCAAGGATCGC
Source organism: Stegodyphus mimosarum (assembly GCA_000611955.2). NCBI lineage: Eukaryota > Metazoa > Arthropoda > Arachnida > Araneae > Eresidae > Stegodyphus > Stegodyphus mimosarum. The sequence continues at coordinate 767,078 of KK115465.1, forward strand.
GCAATCATAAGAGCGGCCACTTCCGCAACAACGAAGTCGTTAGCCTCGATTCGACGCCATTTACCACTTTCCAGGCATCCGGTGGTATCAAGGGAAGCCATTCGGAGACCTCTTGCCAACACTGGTATATGCTGCCGACGTCCATTAAGACGCCTACCACTGCCCGAGTACAGACAGTGTCGACTGGACCTTTGCCGAACTCGGGCAAGCCGGAGTATGACCGACCAGAAGCGTGTGATCTTCAGCGGTGAATCTTGATTCAGTCTCAATGCTGATGACCAACGCACACGCGGGTGAAGGCGGTCAGGTCCACAGTTCGGTTGAGCAGCTTACGGCGATTATACAAAGTTTGACAGCGTGGGAAGCGATTTCTTGGGACACACGATCAAGTCTAATCGTCTTTCGAGGCACTATCGAAGTTACGTGGACGACATTTGAACGCTGTTTTTACTGCCTATGCTATCAAGTCCCCCAGGGGGCATTTATCAGCAAGAAAACGTTCGTCCACATAGTGCGCGACTTTTCCAACAATGTCATCAAAGATATGACATAATCCTGTGGCCTGCCAGGTCACCAGACCTCTCACCAATAGAATACGTTAGAGATATGCTTGAAAGAGAGCTGAAGCCGGAATATTGGTGAATTAACTGTCCAATTGCATAGCATGATCTTCATAGGTGAGTCATAGGTGACCTACTTGGTTTGATGTCACGCCGTGTTTCGGCTTGTATAACTGCCAGACTTACTGATTTGTAACATTTTTAATACTATAACTTCTTAATAAAACGATCTCTTGTTCTGAATTTGTAATCAATTGTTTATCTCCTCATACACTATGTTAAGTTTCGTGATAGTAGTTCGCTTTCTTCTGGGTACATGTATCTTTATGTACAGAGTGTTAGATGGATAACATATTAATAAAATTTGCTGATTTTTGTTATCCAAGTAAAAGATTAATAAGTAAATGTCTTGACCAACAAATGGTAATTTATATTTTTATTTTAAAATGTAGTCAAATTTGTCATTTTCGCGTAACAAATTAAAGACTAATTGACACCCCCCCCAAAAAAAGCTTATTAAGCTGTTTGTTTGTTTCCCTGATGCCTTGAAATGTTCACTGAAGAAAATCCAATCAGAGCTGCGAATTGAATTCCTAATTTTATGCTTGCTAGAATGGAGGAATAGCATATTGTAATAGTACACAATGAAACAAAAGCAATTCGTGCGATTCTGTCCTTTATTTTTCTTGAATCCTTTTAGTGCTTAAGAAAGCGTATTAGCTTATGATCATTGAGTATTTTTTACAAATGAAGAGTAGTAATATTCTTAAATTAGTGACACATAAAAGTAAATCTGAATAATAAAGCAAATACAAAACGCATAAAAGTAAGAATACGTGTGTGCTAGGTAATCTGTAGGCCATAAAACATGTGACAGATAACGTGTAAATCATAAAAGGTGTGTGGGATAGAGATTTAATTAGGAATTTAGTACATGTAGTTGTTTTAAGTGCAGTATTTCAGCAGAAATTCAACGAAATGCGACAGCATTGGGTCGAATATAAAGGAAATATCTTTAGAAGAAAAAAGTGACTCGTCATACTGAGATTAGAGCTACGCGAATGTCACGACGCATTTTACTAGGCAGCAGAAGCTCCGCAATGCACAGCTAGTGTCATCTGTGATGTATACGGAACTGTTACTGTAATATCAACACAGAGATTTTTTCTTCCGGTTATTTGATTGAGTTTGGGTTACAAAACCATCCTTTGTGATTTCAAAGGCGATGATGTGTAGCGAAATTCAGAAGGTGTCAGAGAGAATTGATTTTCCCAGGATAATGACTTAAGGTCTTCGGAACATATTCGAAATTCTTCACACAATTCACCTTACCATTTAAGGCCTAGAGATACACTATGAATAATTATGACACCTGTAAATACACAGTCCAGTCACATTAATGTGACCATTTGTCAAAAGCCAGAATAACCACCTTTCGCAGAGCGGACTGCTGCGAGACGTGCAGGAAGAGAGTCACATAGGTCCCTGAAGGTGTTCTCTGGGATGTTGAGCCATGCCGACTCTAATGCCGTGGCCAGCTGCGCTAGATCACGCGGTTGAGGATCCATGGCGCGAACAACTCGATCGAGATGGTCCCACAGATGCTCGATTGGGTTTAAGTCAGGTGAGTTAAACCCAATCGAGGTCCAGGGAAGGACGGTAAACTCATCCTGGTGCTCTTCGAACCACGCACGTACACTGGCAGCTGTATGGCACCTCGCATTGTCCTGCTGGAAGATGCCATCATCCTGAGGAAAAACAATGCGCATGTAGGGGTGAACATGGTCCGCAAGGACAGATGCGTACTTGTATTGATCCATTGTGCCTTCCACAATGATCAGTGAACCTAGAGAATGCCAGGAAAACATTCCCCAGACCATAATGCTCCCGCCTCCAGCTTGGACCGTTCCGGCAATGGTTGCAGGGTGGTTCCTTTCAGAGGTTTCACGCCTTATACGCCAACGTCCATCTGTCCGATGGAGCATAAAACGCGATTCATCCGAAAACGCAACCTGTCGCCACTCAGTGGACGTCCAGCTGCTGTACTGGCGTGCAAATTCTAGCCTTCGCCGTCGATGAACAGCAGTCAGCATAGGTGCACGAACCAGGCGTCTGCTTCGGAGGCCCAGACGCAGCAATGTTCGCTGAATAGTACTTTGGGAGACACTTTTGGTAGCCCCTTGGTTCATTTTGGTGGTCAGTTGCTCAACGGTAGCCCGTCTATCTGCCCGAACGCATCTCCGCAACCGTCGTTCGCCTCTGTCATCTATGGCCCGTGGTGCACCACATTTGCCACGTCGCTGATTTTGGACAGTCCCATTTTGCCATGCACGGTACACTTTTACCACGGCGGCACGCGAACAGTTCACAAACTCAGCCGTTTCGGAAATGCTTCCACCCTTGGCCCGAAAGCCAATGATCATGCCCTTTTGGAAGTCGGATAAATCGCTTCGTTTCTGCATTACGCCAACGATTGAAATGTTTTCCGAAGCCCTCACACACCCTTTATATACGCTCAACTGCACTGTGCTGCCACCTGCCTTCTGTGATTGGTTATTTAACTCTGACATGGAAAGTACGTGGTGGTCACATTAATGTGACTGGACTGTGTATTTGAGCTGTATAAATTCAGTTCTTTGTAGTTTTGAGTAATTGAAAACTTGTATCACTTAGTTATTCGTAGCATTTAGTATTCTTTAGCTTATCCTTGATCGAGTGTTGCATTGGTATTTTACATGTTTAGGCATGTGGGGTGGTGATCATGTTGTCCTGGATTTTAACTATCTAGTCTCAATAGCCTTTTGTTTTTTTTGGAGGTTTTTCAGGGCTTGTCCCAGCTATTTTGCTCCACTTCTTTAAGTTCAAAATTTTTTTCCCTTTGTGTTCCCAGATCTAAAGGCCTTGGGATTTGTTTTGATTAGATTATTGACTTGATTGTTACTTGCCAACATTACATGGTTTTGCTACTTTCGTAATCTGTGCAACTTTTTTTTTCTGCCAGGGATTAAATGGTAGTTTAGTTTGCACTGTACAGTTGTTACGTTGTTTGCTTGTACGCACTTACTTCATTTTGAACTCGGAGAGCTTTGGAGTCAGTAATTGTAGAATTGGTATTGCGTTTTGCTGACATGGCAAAAATTTACGTTTCAGAAATTGTAGGCATTTCTTTACAAACTGGATTTTACGTGTTTGTAGTGTCACTTTAGTTTTGTAATAGATTTTTACAGGTAACGAATAGGTTTGTTTTGCATTTTGTTTCGTGTTGAGCCATTTAGTTCATGAATTTGTTTTACTTTAACATCTATACAATTAGCGGTGTTTGATTTGGATGTTTACATACAAATTTTTTGTGTTTTTTGCCTTGTGGGGGTTTCGTGTTGATTACAGTTTGTTTACATTTGCTTGTTTTGGGGCGTGTCACGTGTTGCTTGCCAACACTTTCTTTTTTGATTAGTTCTCCTGGGAGGCACCTTGACTTTCAGACATATCTGTTTTCCATCGGACTTGTTTACTGGTTTACTTGTTTACTTACTTAACCTTGTTTACTGGTAGGTTACTCTGATATTGGGGTTGGAACTTTTATCCGTTTCTGCGATTGACAAGTGGATATGCGAGCTCTATTTTACCTACACTTCAAATAACTTGATCACTTATTGTAAACCTGTTGCCATTGTCTTTTTTTCCCGGTCAGAGGAGGGATGTCGTGTAGCGAAATTAAGCTAATTTAATCTCTGTGTTAATTTCTTTTACTTTTAATTGGAGTTTTGAACTTAAGATAGTAAGTTCGTAACTTTCGTTTTCTGAACGCGCTTGGCAGCAGACCATGGAAATGGGTGTGATTTTCATGTTATAATCTGGATTTAAAAATAATTAATCTGAGTGTATATATTTATAACTTATACTAGAAAAAACAAAAAAATTTACACTTTAATGTAAAAGTACTTTCGAGTTGATAGCTGAATTAGTTTTAAATATATGCTCATTTAAATAACAAAATTTTGTAACTTTCGGTGATTTTGTATTGGGGGGATGAATTGCGTTTCTTGTCATTTTTAAGTTGCTTTGGGTCGAGTCAAGGTGAAGGTCGCTTCGGACATGCGTTGGAGTTCTAGGTTTACTGGTTGTTTATTGTCTGAAGGTGTTTTGACTGGCGAAGCTTCTGGCGACGCGGGGAAAAGGTGTTAAACGAACGCTTTGAAAAGTAAGAATTTTTATACTGTTTCCTGCAGGGCGTTTTTGTTAGGTTTTTGTCACCTTTCTGAGTGAGTTTTGGCGCCGTTGGTAAAAGTTCATAACAAAAAGCCGGTGCACTCGATTTTTCGCTCTCATGCGCTGGCTCTTGTTTCCTAATGGTTCGTCTGTTGTCATTGCGTCTCAGTCTCTGAGAAGAAAAATGTTATTTCTTAGTAGCAATGAGGGGCAATAATATGGTTCCCTCTGGATGCGGCTGGGAAGCTTTCGATGATTTTTTCTAAGTCTCCCGTTTTCTCCATTGATGATATTTTGTCATTACACTACATCCATCAGTTAACATGAGCTTCTACACCATGGAAGTAAAGTTCATCTCCGTCTTAGTACACCTGTTAATCCTCAATATCCATCGCAGATAAACCTGTGACGATGCTTCACTGTTGATTGCTGATTCATCATGACCTTCTCATAGCAATTGTTCTTACTTTCGTAACCTGAAGATTTCAACTCAGATGTCGTCTTATTCATCGTCTGTCGCTCCTATGTTCATGGACCTGAGTGACACGTTACTGGAAGAAGCTATCACTCATCTCCAGGGAGACCAACATCTTGCCGATTGACTAGTTATGCCTCACCTTCACGTCCGTACCGTAAAGATTCTCCTCCCTCTGCTCATAGACTGTTGTTTTCTCACCGTATATTTACCTTAATCCGGTTTGTGCTGCTGCCACCTGTTTTGGATCTACAAGTCCTATTTTTTATTGAATTTTATTGAATCTTTTAGTTTTGTCTTTTATCCAGTTCGTGAAGGAGAGCTATCAAATTAAATTCAAGTAATTAATGCATTTCAAAGTCAAGTCAGAAAGATGAAAATTCATGTTAATTCATTTAGCTTATGGCTGTTCTTGAAATTTACGATTAAAAACTATTCTTTCTTTCGCTGAAAGAGTAGGGATTACCTGGATGAGAGATTTAAGATATATAATAATATCTAGTATATAATAATATTCTATATAATAATATTCAAGTATTTAAGATAATTCTGGTTAATATCGAGAGATGCAATCCTACTTATTCTAATATTAATATGCTAAAATATTTAAAATGTACAATACGTTTTTTTACTACTGGAAGTATCATCCTTATATGCTAATAGTTTAAATTAATTTTAAAGGTAGAATAAAAGTGTTTATAAATTTGTTATGTAATACTTATCTTAATTGTAATATTTATCTGAATTCAGTTTTCAGTATTTGATTTTAATTTGCTGTGTTGAAAGTAATTGTTGATAGTTTTAAGCAGCTTTTGGTTAACTTTAAATTTAAGTTTGGGTTAATTTTTTCTTTTTTTAATCCTTTTCAAGTGTAGTTTGGTTAAGCTTTAATTTTGTTTTTGGACTTAAAACTTAACTTGGTTTTATGTTTTGCCTAATTACTGTTTAGGTTGACCCTTAAGGTAATTTTACCTTTAGATTTTATTCTCTGTTTGTTACACTAGTTTGGTGTGTAAAGTCTAATAAGTTTCTGTTTAGCGTTTACCCGTCTTTCTGGTAAAGTTTATGAATCCCTGTTTTCTGAGTGTTGTAGTAATGTCGACTATGGTGTTGAAGAAACGTAATTTTAGCTGTGTAATCATTATATTTCAACTGTAAAAACCTTTTTGTAATTAATAGAATTGAGTTAAGTGAAGTGTCAGATTTTTGCAATTAATTTTTCTTTAAAATTTTTACATTTTGATGAAGACTAGCTAATAGATTTGTTTTCCGACAATTTCTTGGAAGGACAATTTTTTCCGTTTCTCAGAATTCTTATCTCAAGCAGACAATTAGCTGGGAATTCTTTTGCCAACATTTCAACACATGTTCACTTTTGCATCATTCTTCGGCGAATTCTTCTGTATGCATTTTTTCTACGAAGGATTACTTACGGGGCTAAAATTCGTGGCCGTTAGGCTTTCAACCATGTAAGAGGAACACCCTGTGCGAGGCTAGCCTAGGAATGTACACTCATGGACAAAAAAATTAGCGCACCAAGAAATAATTGCGGGATCGTAACGAAACTTGCAATGAAGGTACATGTCGGGGAGATATGCAAATGATTAGAAATGCAGCGTGATTGCGCATTACGTAGAGCCGGTAGAGGGCGTTGAACGTCATACTCTGTGGAGTATAAAACAGGTAACCAAAGCTTGTTTGAGTGTGCTGAATCATTTACAAAGGAAGAGCTGAGGTAGACATGCCATAACGCCGTGTTCGAAGACAATATGAGCAGTTGTCGCAGTTTGAGAGGGAGAGAATCGTCGGGATGATGGAAGCTGGGTGGTTAGCTAGGCGAGTAACTCGTCAATTAGGCCGCTCTGATTGTGTTGTGAGGAGGTGTTGGGACCAGTGGACCCGAGAGATGTCATATACACGAAGACCAGGCTCAGGACGCCCTCGACAGACCAGTCGTTGAGATGACCGCCACATCGTAAGAAATGCGCGCATACAGCCAACTGCTTCATCGACCGCCATCCAGGCACAGTAGTACCTTCACTAGTGGCCCCTGTGTCTTCTCGAACCATACGAAGGCGCCTGACTGAAGGACAGTTGGTATCGCGGTGCCCATTACGTGTGCTGCCCTTGATGCCCATCCAATCGACGCCTTCGTTTGGAGTGGTGTCGAGCACGAGGAAACTGGACTGCAGCGGAATGGAACCAGGTCGTCTTTAGCGACGAATCCAGATTCAATCTCGGCAGTGATGACAGTCGTGGTCGTGTGTGGAGAGTCCGTGGTGAACGCCCTCAATCCTGCCTTTGCTGTACAACGACATATCGCTCCCACAACTGGTGTGATGTTATAGGGTGCCACTGCTTACAATACACGGTCACCCCTAGTATTGTTCCGTGGCACCCTGACAGCCCAGCGATATGTCCATGAAATCCTGCAATCACATGTGTTGCCACTCATGCAACGGCTCCCTGTAGTCATTTTTCAATACGACAATGTTCCGCCTCATACGGCAAGGGTGTCACAAGACTGTCTCCGCACTGTTACTACCCTTCCTTGGCCTGCTCGATCCCCAGATTTGTCTCCAATCGAGCATATCCGGGATCATTTGGAATGACGAGTTGGGCATCACAAGAGTTTGAACGAACTAGAGGCAAGGTTACAGCAAATATGGAATGAAATGTCTCAAGACATCTTACAAAACTTATATGACCCAATGCCCGATCGTATCGAATCGTGCATTCGCGCTAGAGGGGGTTCAACGGAGTATTAACTCCTCCGTTCTCTTGCCTTTTTCTCTGAAATAAATTATCCTTTTTCTTTGATTTTCTTATCATTAACTTATATCAAAGTAGTCATTACGTATGTAAAATTGCGTTTCATTTTGACGATTCCTTCTTGGTGCGCTAATTTTTTTGTCCATGAGTGTATTTACGTCGTTTTCAGCGAAGGGGTAGTTGATCTCGAGCATTTCAAGTTTCAGAGATGTCCGCCAAACGCTGGTTTCCGTAGCAGACGTTTTCCACCTCCTGCCATGGTGCTCCTCTGTGAGGTTGTCTAAAGATTGGCGACCTTACACCACGACGTTTGAGACGGGAAAGCTGAGAAGGAAAGAGAGAGACCTGTTATAACTGCGACGCACCTCCAAGCAGAGGGAAATGGCCAGCTATTTTGACGAAACTAGAAACCTGCAGGATGGAAGACACGGACGGATAGACATAGAGCCTGGCCTCCGATATTTTTACTCTATTTTTTTTGCTTTTACAGATTTATTTCTTGGCGGGAGGACATGCCAATTTCCCCGCGAAGATCCTGTCATGCTTTGTAAATGAGAAACTAATAGTAAGGTATTCGAATGTGTACAATAGGGAGGTTTACGTCATGTAAATAACGTATTTTATGTAGAAAATGTACTATTGTGCAGTAAATTACCATGAATTATTATTATGTATTAAACGTACAATTCTGCAATGGTGTATAATAGTACTGTAGTGTACCGTAATATTAGGTAGTAAAGATATTATTAAGAAAAAAATTTGCAACAATGAGAAACTAATAGCAGCGTAATTGAATGTGCACCGTAGGGTGGTAATAGTAATGTAAATAACATTAAGTAGTAAACTTGCAACGTATTTTATGTAGAAAATGTATTATTGTGCAGAATATTATCATGAATTATTATTATGTAGTAAATGTAGAGTTATGCAGTGGTGTATTATAGTGCTGTAGTGTACTGTATTATTTGGTAGTAAAGGTAGCAGTGTAGTTGAATGTGCACCGTAGGGTGGTAATTATTATGCAAATAATATTAAGTAGTAAACTTACAACGTATTTTATGTAGGATATGTACAATTGTGCAGTAAATTGCCATGAATTATTATTATGTAGTAAACGCACAATTCTGCAATGGTGTATAAAAAGTATTGTAGTGAACTGTATTTTTAGGTAGTAACGATATTATTAAAAGTAAACTTGCAACAATGAGAAACTAATAGCAGCGTAATTGAATGTGCACCGTAGGGTGGTAATAGTTACGAAAATAATATTTAGTAAACTTGCAACGTTTTTCATGTAGAAAATGTATTACTGTACAGCATATTATCATGAATTATTACTATGTGGTAAATGTACAATTATGCAATGGTGTATTATGGTGCTGTAAGGTACTGTCGTATTAGGTAGTAAGGTAGCAGAGTACATGAATGTGCACTGTAGGGTGGTAATTAATAGTAATGTAAATAATATTAAGTAGTAAACTTGCACCATATTTTAAGTAGAAAATGTACTATTGTGCTGTATATTGATATGTATTATTGTTATTTAGTAAACATGTTAATACGCAGGGGTGCATTTTAGTATTGTAGTGTAATAATTTACTACGTAGTAAATGTACTATTATGGAGCAAGCTGCAACAATGATCAACTAATAGCAACGCATTTGAACGACAACGTCTTAGAATGTGAACCATAGGGTTAAAAAGTAATGTACATAATACTATGTAGAAATCTTGCAACGTAATTTACGTGGAAAATGTATAATGGTGCAGTATATGAATATGTGTTATTATGTAATAAATGTATTATTATACGGCAGTGTATTATAGTATGAAGTAAATGTAATAGTCTGTAGTAAATTTGCAACAATGAGTAACTAACAGCAATATATTTGAATGAGTATTCTAGGATGGTAAAGGTAACGTAAATAATATCATGCAGTAAAAGTAATATGCAATATGCAAGCAAAAGTGTTAAACGCATAATAATGAAAATGTCTTATGATTCATGTCACTGTAAAGTACAATATGTAAGTAGCTGTCACTATATCCACTTTACAAGGCCTGCAATGTGCTAAATGCAATGCCATGAGAAATTTGCGAAACGTATGTGAATGCAAATATGTAATGAAGTTAAAATAATGTATATAATATAGTGTATAATAGTGTAAATAGTGATGTGTAGAAAAATAATGCATAATATTCAATCTATAAGTAAACTAAAGTAATTCAATCAATAAGCTATGTAATCTTTTTCTTATTCAATATTTATAGGTAATATAGTGTAACTCTTAATATAAATCCAAAAAGTAAGAATATGCCAATCATGTATATAGTCAACTATGCACAAAGCAACATTTGTATAATTGTATATTGCATAAGTCTATCAAGGTAAACATATTCTGTGCAAACTGCAAGTATCACAAATGTTATGTAACCCTATTTACTTGTGCAAATTATATGTACCAACTCCAGACGATGTACTATCTTCAAGCCCCCTGTTTGGGCATGTACCTAATCAAGTTAAGCATATTGTTCACCTGCTGAGCGTGAAATCCCAGTTTTACAGCTCTAGACAGTGGTGGGCACGGTGCAGGACCTGATTAACCACTACGGTAAAGGGACAGTGCCCGTGCCCCCCCGTAACCTGTAACCTGTCATGCTTTGTAACAAGAGCTGTATGAAAAATTAATAAGATGTGGGCCCCATCCTCGCATGTGTTAAATTTAATAATTTGTTTAAGGTATCTTATTTTTTTATGTTTCTACAGTATAACAGAACATGTACAACAAAAGTCCAAATTAGTAAATTATAAGGATCGTAATTTTGAATGCAAAATTAGTACAGACATGTGTAATCCATAATTTCGTACAGCAAGTTACATATTTATTAGCAAATGCTCTTCGCCCAGTATGGAAATTTTGTTATGTAGTGCTGTTTGTTTCCTAATTTTGATTATCAGTAATATAATTTTGATTAATATTAATTTTTTAACTGCAGTTAATAAAATTAATATTAATCAAAATTAATTTACTGATAATCAAAATTAGGAAACAAACAATACTACATAACAAATCAAAATTAAATTGCTGATAATTAAAACTAGGAAACAAACATTACTAAATAACTATTTTAATCAATAAGATTTTTTAGCTATTGGCCTAGATTAAGTTGAAGAATTATGAATTTTAGTCTATATGTATAAAAATGATCTGAAATACAAATGCGTATAAATAATCGTACGTATAAATGCGTATAAACGATCAACTTCCACTTAACGGGGAATATTGGTTAATCAAAAATCATGGTTAATCCGAGAATAGTTAAAAATGGACCAAATAAGAATAACGTTTCATTATTATTAGCATAAAATACTGCGAACTCATATTTACTTATATGTTTAAGCAATTTAATTTGGATAACATATTTATATGATTACGTCAATAAAATCAGAACTCAAACTTTCGTCTCTCTCTATTTTCAGAGCATAAACTTATACCTTCTTTTATTTCTCTATTTTATTTTATATATAAATATATATATATATATATATAATGTATAATGCGTATATCTATTAACATTAATTGATCTTTTATATTTTCAGTGGAGCGGATAAAGACCATGTAAAGCAATTTTTTCCAAAGGCTGAATTTACTGAAATAGACGATGCTGGTCATGATGTGCACATAGATCAACCTCTTCACTTTACGAAAGCAGTTATAAAATTTATTTCCCAGAAGGAAAATTTACCTTAATTACACAAACTGATATAGGAAGGAGATCAGTATTTCTATTTTTTCAAGAAAGAGATTTAAAATATTTTAGAGAAGATTTTAATTCAAAATAAAAAAGTAATTTTGAAATTAAGAGATCTATTGATACAATATAAATTCAGAAATGTTTTCATTTGTATTTCAGAAAGTAAGATTTATAACGAAAGTCAGATGATGTAGAAATAAAAGGCATTTTCTCTGTTTATTTTTTTCTTCAGGCATGTAACTTAATTCTCCTAAATGAAATTCACTAAGAAATGACTTATATTAATAGAAAAATAACAGTATTCCCTAATGTTTCAGTAACAATTCTCAACACCTAAACGCAAGCGTTATTGTTTTCATTTCGCAGAAAAAATAGCACTTATTTTAGCAAAATTAACATTCACATCTTCTAAATATATTATAAGATAGGCAACAGCTTCGTGTCTTGAGGAAAAACAAATCTTCGTCTCTTTTCTTGCATAAAATATTTTATTTATCTTCGGAATCTGTTGTTGCCGTTGAATGAAATATGCTGTAATTCTGTGCTGTGTAATTTAAGAAAGGTGTTTCTTTCAAACTAATAGTGGCACTTTTTGACAACAAAACATTTCTCCTTTTCTGTGTTTGCCTAATTAATACATTTTTATGTATCCTGATTCATTTTATACGAGAACTTAGAATGTCATGATTTTTTTGAAGAATTATTAATTAAGGTGAATAGCTGCAAAGATTTACGAATCAAAAAACTAGTTTTCCTTCATCTTATAGATAAATAATTGTTTGGTGTGAAATCTGGAGAATAGCGACTGCACAGAAAAAGGGTTAAAACTACCCTATATTACACTCTTTAGGTTATTTACAATGCGTCAACTCGACGCTAACACACTACGCCTCTGCTTGTACGGTAACTGAAACAGTAGAATCAAACTCAAAAATTGAAGATATTAACCGGTAGTAGAATAACGCTACAGGGCTCAGACTATCCTTGTCTTAACAGACTGCTGATGATTTTATGAGGACTTAGTGTTCTGTGCATACTCTTTGCAAACATGGTGAATTACTTACAAGGTTCTTATCCTCAAATTCTAAGTCCTGAACTGGAACAGGGAGCGGAAGGTACGCTATGTTCTGGTGTAACTGCTGGGCTGGAGAATAACTGCACGTGAAGGGATTTGAAATCCTTTTTTATTCAATCACTAGTAATTACAAAAACTTCCCAACTTGGAAGAGATACAGAAAGTAAAAGACCGCACTTGGGTCTTAACGTAACAATCAAATAATTTCAAAACTAAACCTAAAATAGAAATTAAATCAACTTTGCTTCGCAGAGCAATTCGCGGAAGTTGGCCTCTATCTAAAAGGGTGCGTAGCAAGATATACTAAATACTACCGCACTTTAATTTATTTTACAAAGCAATCACGTAGTAAGCACTATGGCTTATAAATTTAAACTGCTAGCTGGTCAGGCGAGCGTTGAGCAGCGTGACCGTGATCTGAGGCAAAGCTCTCACACACCGAGAGGTTTCTACCTCTGCTTAAATAGTGCATGGCTGAACTTCAAAAATTAGCATAAGCTAAAAACGCGCGCTTCTTCTGACAGGAAGTTGAAGCAGAGAGGAGATAGAAAAGATTTAAATTAAAATAAACTTGGTTAGTTTAACTAAAACCTTACAATTTTAGTGGCAGCAAAGTAATAACTGTTAAGCCACGTTTAACCAGCAGTAAATGCTAAGCCAAAGCTTGCGCTACAGTACGCTCAGAGGTTTCCTAGACTAGAACCTGATATTGAAGCTTTTTCTCTCACTGGTAGATTTTGCATTCCTTACGCACGCTACCAAATTTAAATATTCTGGCACTGACAATTAGAGGAAAGAAGGCTTGTAGGCTTATAGGCTTATGGGCTTATGCATTTCTTTAATTTGAATTTTGTTGTTGAATCATTGATAACAACTGAACAACTGGTGCCAGACAGTTAATTAAAACGAAACTCATATAATATCTGAATCTAGAAAATTGGTGATTGAAGTTAAACCAAATCATTTAAAGCATCATCTTTGTAAATTAGATTACTTCAAAGCTCAAACTCTTTAAGTTAATATCTTTACACAAAAATGAGATAATATCTTCCCTAGTGTTTTGGTATAAAAACAAAAGATTATTTTTTAATAAAAAATGTGTCATTTTCAAATTTTACAAAGGCTATCTCTCATTCAAAAAATGCTATACTCTCTGAGTATCCTAAGAACATGCATATATCGGTGCAATAACTCCTAAACTCTAGAGATAGCTACAAACTCCTTTCATTTAAATGCAAGCACAGAATATCTCAAAATACCAAGAAAGTATTAACTCCACAAGTCCTCAATAACCAATCCAAGTAAAATTAATAATCCGATCGTATAGTTCAAATACACGTAAAATTAACTTCCTCTCAATATAACATCCTCTCAATAAATTCCCCAGGTTCGGTTCGAAAGAATGCATATTTTCCTTAAGGATCACATGGGGGACATGAATAGACGACTAAAATAAACATAAATAATGCAAGCGTAAATACTAAAATAATAGTAAAAAAAAATCTGAAAGGTTTCAGTCACTCATACCCGTCATTTATCGAAAACAAAACCGTAACAATCCCGCTTAAACATCATTACGCCAAGAGAAAATGATGTCATCGGAAAGTTGTCCAACAACAAGTACGGATTTTTTCCTCTGAGCGTGGCGCGGTACAGAATGCTTATATGCGTCCCTTCGGCAATTGCAATTTTATTGAAATTGAAGTTGAAATGTAGGGTTCTTGAGCAAAAATTAGCTTTATTTCATTTTCTTGTGATATTTCTAGTGCCGTAGGTAACGTGAAGCATGCTCCTTGTAGATTTATTTTAAGCATTTTTAAGGAAGTTGTTTGTTGGAAAAAGGAATTATTTGCAGCTTTATAAGCGTTACAAGAAATAACCTTCTTCATTAGCAAAGTGGTTTTGCTATTTATTGACTTCAAATTGATAGGAGGGACATTTAACTTCAGTTGCACTATGATGGTATCATAAGCTGTGTTGAAAAACTTGTTATTTACTATCCAATTAATGCAAGAAAAACTAACGGCTTGACATTCAGAAATGTGGTGGCATCCACCACAGTAAATATGTCCAAAACGTACAGTGTTTTTTTGCTATGGGAAAACTCTTGACAAGTTGTGCACCTTTAGACTCCAAAATATTCTATTATTCGAATGGTTCTCCAACCTACTGTAATTATTTGTTTTTACATTAGGTATTTAAGTGCTGCTGTTGAGCATTCGATAATCCATTTCTTAGTAATTCCATTCTTTTCTGAATTTTTAGACAGTGGTTTGAAACAGTTTTCTGAAAGATTTGTAGTTGAAGTAAAAATATCTCTTTCTGTATAGTGTGAGGGAGTATTATGTAGATTGCATTTTGGTAATCTGAGTGTTGAAATCTTGAAGTCTATTTCTGTTATTGAACATATTAAATCTTGCAAAACTAATACATTGTCGGTTGCTGTTACATTCTATAATAATGTCTCCTCTTTGGAGAAAATTACGTTTTTGGTATTAATTTGTAGTTTATTTATAAGCATATAATTGTTTAGACTATCAAAGAGCTTTTCATTAGTATTATCCCCTTTCGGAAAGATTAATAAAAGTGAGAAAAGTCCTCTCTTATCATTTCTGTTTACAATAGTTTCGAAGCGTGGTCTTGAAGTAATGGAAGTCGGAATAAATTCTTTAGAGTTATTAGCCTGGTTTTGAATTTGGTAGTTTAGTCGTGGATTAACCAAAGTCGGGATAAATTCTTGAGTGGAGTCTTGGGTTAAATGATTTTCTTTAGAAGCTGTAAGCTACACTCACGTTTCTGAAATTTGCAACACCAAGAAGGAATCGTCATAATTGAATGCAATTTAATACACAGTTGAGTGGTAGTGGTACAAATAAATGATTAAATGTTCAAAGCAAACAAACAAGAACAAGAGATCAGAATCAGTATTTTGTGTGGCCACCACGCGCCGCAATAAGTGCTGCTACACGACGTGGCATGGAGTCAAACAAAGTTTGAATGTCTGACTGAGGAAGAGCATTCCATATCGTTTGTACGCGTACCCAAAGTTCGTCTGCAGACGCAACAGGACGAGGATCACGAGCAAGACGCCGACCAATGACATCCCACACATGTTCAATTGGCGACATATCCGGGGAACACGCAGGCCAAGGAAGAAGCTGTACCTGCTGCGCTGCAAAGAAGGATTTAACAATCCGAGCAGTATGAGGGCGGGCATTGTCCTGTTGAAATACAGCGCCTGGCAAGCTTTGAAGGAAGGGAACAGCTTCGGGCTGTAGAACTTCACGGATATACCGGTTGCTGTTCAGATTGCCCACAATTCGTAGCAATTGAGATCGTCTATGATATGCTATGGCGCCCCAGACCATAACTCCGGGTGTTCGTCCACTGTGGCGTTCGATAATGCACTCCGGAAGGTGGCGTTCACCGGCATAGCGTCTGACACGAATGCGGCCATCATGGTACCACAAATTAAAGCGGGATTCGTCAGAAAACACGACATGCTGCCAATCAGCACGCCAGTCTCTATGCTGATTGGCCCATTGTAGCCGCAGGCGGCGATGGTCGTGCGTTAGGGGGATCCTGTATAAAGGAGTCCGTGCGCGCAGTCCACACTGCAGCAGACGTCTACGAATTGATGAAGCACACAATGAAACACCTGTAGCTATTGACCACAGTGCTGCCAATTGTCTAGAGGAAGCTGTACGGTCCGTCCGCGCCATGCGGACCAGGTGTCTATCATCGCGAGCTGACGTCACATTTCGGGGTCCACTCCCGGATTTCCGAGTTGTCCGACACTCGTCCGTCCACTGCTTCCAAACGCGCATCACTGTGCTGCTGTTACGCTGCACACGAGAGGCTACTGCACGATACGACAATCCAGCTTCACGAAGGCCGATGATTCTCCCTCGTTCAAACTCTGTAAGTTGTTCAAATCTCGCTCTCTTTCGTCGACGAGGCATAAGTACAGATTGAGTTAACGTTTACCACTAGCAGATAACCACCGATAACCATACACGCCTCGCTACAGCCGTCTATTTATTCGGATCCATCAGCCGTTCAGAGGGCGCTGCTCAGCATACGCATGCGCTACGGATTTGCAATTCTAATCATTTGCATATCATGCGCTACTTTGCATTTCCTGAAAATTTCAGCTCACTCGCGTAAGTCCTTCATGGTGTTGCAATTTTCACAAACGTGAGTGTATAATGAATTGTTGTAGTATTTTGGGGTTTGATATTAGGTTTGTGGTAGAGCTATTATTCCGAGATGATAAATTATTCAAGTAATTATCAATATAATTATAACAATCATGTTGAGCGTTAGGAGGTCTAATATCCAGTAGAACTTGCATTGATTTATCAAATCTTAGTTCTTTTTCTTTTTGTGTGTAACAGTTTTTAGTTAACTTAGAAATTTGTTCCGATTTATCTGCAGTATCTTTATTTATTGAATTATTCAAGGCTGCGTTTTTTAAGGTTATATAAAATGATTTTGAATTTTTCTTGAAATTTCGGCAGGATTTTGTTTTTGATTAGTTCTTTTTCAGTTTCATAAGCTTAAGACCGCTGTCATATTGTTGATTTACATATTCACTATGATTAGATATAAATTGTTGACTATCCTTTTGAAAATTGTCATTTATAAGGCTGAAGTCATGTTCAGAATATGTATCAAGTAGAGTTTCTCTAATTGCCATATCTTATTATTCGTATCGTACATATATATATACATATAATGATATTCAATATTTATATGGTATTACCAGTAAATAGCAGTAAGAGTATCAAGTATCCTTATTGTTGTACCTCAGATTTTAATTTATATATTACAGTAAGGGGTTAAGTAAATGGTAGTTTTATTTTAAAGCATAAACATAAAATGGCTATATGAGTTTAGTTGGTTTTAGTCTTATAATATTTTGAAGATATTAATAATAACAGTTTGAATAATATTTATTATTCAGAGATGGATTTAAAAGTTTTACTTCGATTTATTTTTCAAATAATTATAATTATCGGATAATATTTCAGCATGAGATTTTGCAAGAATGTCTACTCTGTTAATTTTCAAATTGAAAATATGGATATAGAAATATATTAAACTAGTACTAATTTTAAAAAAGATGAATATATTGAGATAAAATTTACATAAAAAGATAGATAAAAAATTTTCTGCTTAAGATTATTATAATTCTATATATAAAATTGCTATTTGAATGCTTCAAAAGTTCGTCAAACGTTTATACCTTTTAGTCGTTGTATTGCAGCTGTAGTGTTGTAAATTTCGTGTTTCCAAGTAAAGAAATTATATATTATGATATTGATAACTTTCATAAAACTTGTCACACCTTTATAAAACCATTTTCAAAGTATTCATCTAATTTTAGGCTTTCAGTTGATATAAAATTTATACTTTCAAACACACTTTTGACGTAATTTCAAGCTTCAAACCCAAGAGTGCAAACCAACGCCGCGAGCATAGTTAAATCTTCCCCAGAAGTACAAAGATATAAATATTGTGCCTCGAGAAAAACTCAAATTCATAACAGCATATAATATACTCGACAAATATGGGCTAAGAGAGCCAGCTGTGGAAGAACTTACTCACAATGCTGAAGAAAACTCTTATGTCAAAAACTGAGAAAAAAGCTGATTGTAGAGCTTAAAAATATACCTCTACAAGACTGTGTCTTGACAAGTACAGTGTAAAGGTAGACATATAAGCAGAATACTTACGGCAGAGATGCTACACAAAATGTCTTATTTCGCAAATAAATGCAAAATAAAGATTGCAGTGATGCCTAGAATATAAAATATGGAATGCTGATTAATGGAAAAAAGCACTGCTTTCCGATGACTCAACACTCACGTTATTTCCCACCTCAAATGAGTTTATAAGTGACACACATCAGCAGAAGTTTGCGATCCGGACTGCCTGGTTCCTACAGTAAAACTAATGATTCAGTCATGATTTAGACAGTCATATTATGGTTTTAAGCCAGCCCAGTTACCGAAAAATAAATAGTGGTGGTTACATAACCTTTAAGTGACCATGCCCACTCAGTGGTGAAGACGATGCCTTCGTCTGAGTAATTGCATTTTTCAAGATGCCGTTATTCACCGAAATCAAACGTTTTCAGTCTTAATTTGAAGTTACACATCTTACTTTACCTGCACAGTCATCCATTTTAAATAGCATTAAGCCGCTTTGGATCGCGCTGGAAAATAGAGTATGATAATTTATTCTCCAACCATCTTTCAAAGAACAGCAGCAGTTTCTGATAAAAAAAATGTGTACTTACGTATTTGTTATCGACCGTTTTCGATAATGTTACCAAAAAGTGCCATTTTATCCACAGTAATGAATAAACGTGACTTACGTGAGAACGTGAAACCTACTGATAAGAACGAGAGCTTTAATGAAAGGAGACTGGCGCATGCCCCCCTATTTTTAAGCTTATAATAAATGCTAGAATTATGAAAATTTTTTATACTTTGCAATTTACGTAATAATGTTCCATCTAATTTTACTAAGTCTTTAACCATGATGCGCACAACACAGTGCAAGCCGTTTAGTAGTCGGCTTCGAAATAAAAGTATACTTAAGATACAATAACACGCCGAACAAATATTAATTTAGAAATCAAACAACAGAAATCAGCGTTATATTTTCAAATTTTCACAGGACTAGTTTCGATGGTTTTACCGAATCATCATCATCAGCTGCAAAAGCAAAAAAAA
>KK115465.1:788518-800515 GCA_000611955.2 Stegodyphus mimosarum
TATACATTAAATTAATAAAAATTATCTTAAAATCTTAGTTACGCCTTACCAAAATGTCGCCAAACTACCTGTTACCATATTCCAAAGATTAGCCGGAAAAAGAAAAATATTCCTGTTAAGAAATCTCACTCTTTTCAACATACTTGTCCCCATCTTTAAGCAAGCTTGCTATCTGGGTGTCATTTTAAATAGCAAACTGACTTGGATCCATCATATCCAGCACATCACAAGTAAAGCTACTAAAGTTATGTAATCTCTCTACCCGCTCATCGGCGGTAAATTTCAAACTTGGATCTTGCCAAAAAACGTCTGATTTATCTGGGTGTCATTTTAAATAACAAACGGACTTGGACCCATCATATCCAGCAAATCAAGTAAAGCTACTAAAGTTAAGCAATCTCTCTACCCGCTCATCGGTAAATGTTCAAACTTAGATCTTGCCAAAAACGTCTGATTTATATGTCCACTGTAAGACCTATCATATCATATGCCTCTCCTGCGTGGGCAATGGCTTCAAAAAATGATATAAAGAAACTACAAACTGTACAAAACAAATTCCTCAGAATTATGACTAATGCTAACATGTTTGTCGGAAATAAAAAACTTCATGAAAATCTAAATATCGAACCGCTGTCCAAATATCTGCCCAATACTAACAAGAAATTCTTCCAAAATGTACTGGATTGCAGCCACATGATACATTTCAACTTATTCAATTACGAAATTTTAATGAAGATAGTAATTTGCGAACTTATGCATTCCTCCTTACATAGCATCAAAATTTTCCTACTTGATTGTCGTGTTTATTTTAAAATTGCAAAGTTAAGTACCTCTGCAGCTGCATGACATGACAGAGAAAAATTACCTCCTCTCAAGATTAATTATTTTATTTAATTATTCAGGAAAACTTGGTCTTTCATCTAATTTTAATAGATAAGGACCCAGCCAATCCGATATCACCACCTGCTCACGTGACCCTAATCACTTTCTCTTATACACTTTCGACAGTTCATTTTGGACTTAGCTTGGGTATCAGTCTACCTCAAGGCCCACAATGGAACACCACTTCAAGACAGCCGGAACACATCGCGCATTACTTGCATGACAATCGCGGCATATCAACGGTAGTTGGAGTTGGAGATCTCAACTCGTCTGATAACATGAATTCCTGTGTTTTGCAAGACCTAGGACTTAATTCTCACTTTAAAATTACAGATTTACAAGTTACAGGATAAAATTATTATTTTTAGATGCAAATTTGTACTTCAAGTTTATCTCACCCATAATAGTGCTCTCACCAATCACATAGCTAGCGCTAGTCACGTGTCTCCACCCTCAATGCCTCACTTACCTTAGCTACTCATTCATTTCGTCTGCTGGTGCTATAGATTAAGGTTGCTTTGCTCATGCATCGCCAAAGATTACTTGCCTATTACCATAAAATTGCTATACTCGACTTACCATCAATCGCTTATTTATGCCTTCAAATGCTTATTTACTGAGTTTACTTAAATATTGATTCTCGCATTCATGCGTGGTGTATTTTATTATATACGCATCTAGTTTTTAAAACTTTTATTGGCCTGTGGTATAATGATTAATTACTGGTTAGAACTCTAAGTTGTTGAAGCCGGAAGCAAAGATGTGATCCAGGATCTCAGCTCGTTTGAGTCAGAACTCTAGCGACTGATTGAAAGTTTTAAAAAGTTGGAGGGAGGCATCTCAGCTCAACAGATCTCAGGGCTCAGTCTCAGTCATTCTAAAGATTTGATTTATTTTTTCAAGCGTCATAATGGCTGAAAAATTTATTGGTGTACTTGCTTCTATCACTGCCGATCTGGAAGCCAAAAGCGATAAAGTTACTGATTCACAGGGAGAGAAACGCAATTTCCCACCGAAGAAGCTATTAATGGCCTGCTCCTCAAGAGACGCAAGAGACTGATAGAAAAAGAAAGCCTGCAGATTCCTGATAACTGAAGATCTTCCTTCTCTTCCTAGTAAAAAAATTAACGCATGGCGCGCTCACAGCCTGCGTTCTGTGTTGAAGATATTCGGAAGTATAAAGCTCTAAATGAGAGTTCGGACTCAGATGGAGCATAAAGAGGTGACTGCCCCGCCGTTTACGTAAACTCATGAAGAAGCCGGCACCTGTTCAACATGCAGCTGTTCCTGATTCGCTGCCTAAACCCACCGATATTGCTGATTCGCTGCCGGCAGATCCGCCAGTCTTGCAGTAACAAGTAAATCTATGGACGTCTCTCCACCTGAACATGACGCACTCACGCCGATAGCAGAGCACCTAGATCAAACTCACGAAAGCTAGCGCCGATAATGGTGAAGACTCACGATTTCAATGGAATCAAGTGAAAGATCACTTTTAAGTAAATTTAGTAAAATAATCATCGCTTTTAAATAAGCACAATTTTTCTCTTCATGACTACTACGGTCAAAAAATACGGTCAAAAATACCATAAAAGGTGAAATAAAATCCAAGTTAACCTGCTTCTATTTACCACACATAACCAAAGTACTTACAGACCAGGGAATCCTTATTATTTTTTTGAGATCCCTGAGAATAAGTTCGTGAAAGCTGTTACCAGAGCTTACCCAGTCTACTTAAAAGTAGATGAAATCGCCGAAAATTTAAAAGAGGAAAGATTCGACGTTGTAAGTGTTAACCAGCTTACTCGTCGCCGCAAGGTGAAGTTCTTAATCTTCCTCTTTTTTCTTATCACTATTACCAAGAAAGATTACAGTAGAAAGATCTACAACCTGCAGTTTGTGTCAGATATAAAAATTCCTATTGAACGATGTAAAGGCCCTGCTGGACTCCTGCAGTGTTGCCGCTGCAAGGGGTTTCATCACTCCCAATCACATTATCATCGTGATCCCAGATGTGTTAAATGTGGAAAAGCACATCAATCTCATCAGTGTATGAAATATCCTCCCCCCCCCGCCCCGCGGTGTGCTAACACTCAACAATTAGGACTCACAGCAAATGTCAGAGGTTGCGCACAATTTTCTAAAGCTCCTCCCCAACCAAAATCATTCAATGATAGATTTATAACAAATAAGATTGCTTATTACAGGATCAATGATTATCAACGATAGATTATCAATTATCAATTATAGATTTATTACAAATATTACGCCGAAGCTCTCTCCTGAGGTTTTGCTCCTAAACTGAAAATGTTCGCCTCTGTGATTAAAGAGGCTAGTCTCTCCACGTCTCAAGCAATCAATAGAAGCTAAAAACTTTGAATCTTAAGAAACTACGCTCCTTACTCCACCCCACAGATACGTACATAAAAATATGCTCTATAATCCGTTTGACTGCGTAGAATGTCTGCAGGCTTCCTACTCCTCTACAAGAACTCCAACATTTTATCATTGAAAATGACATTCCCTATTGTTTTAAAATTAGTAATAATTAGTATTTAAACTTAAACTTTCATGTTCTAACGTATGATCTAGTATTTCAGTGTATGATGTTCTTATATAATTCTATGTCATGACTGTTTTACTTTCAGCACCATTAAGGTTGAGCCAGAACACAGCTAGCTCACTTGCTAGCTAATCTCGGCATAATAAAGCCCTGCCATGTTACCTCAGCTTGTTCCAGCAGTATTCTAAACTTTTGTGTTCAGTTGAGTGTCATATATTTAAGCGATACATTCTATTCTGAAGTTTTTAAGCTAAAGTTGTAAGGATCAGTTGTATTTACAGCATTTTTTCAGTAGATGAGGTTGCGCTTTCGGAGCTGCAGTCCAATGGAAGCTGTTTTGAAGACTAGAAACTGTTTTTTAAGTTTTGGTAATGTATGCGATTTTCTTATACTGGGATACCAACGTCTATGGAACTGTAAATTGAAGCAGCGAGCTAGATATAGGAAAGATGGACGGAGTAAAAATTAGGAAACAGATAGGTGATTGTGATATTAATCAATTTTCGAAGACTGATCTTAATACAATCGTTAATCTAGTTATAGAACGCGAAAACGTAGACTTCAGGATTAAAATCTAACGTAGTAACTGAGAAAATTCCCGAATTAATTAATCATTTGAACGCAATTCAGCTACAGTCACAAAATCAGGATAATCTAAAAATTAAACAAAGCTGTATCACGGAAACAAAGAAAAAGAAAGTCACCACTGACGAGGATGGTTTTGCTATACGAAGAAATACATTACACGCTCTAATACTGATACTGCAGAACCTAGCCAGCGTGCTCTGTACTTTGTGACGAAAGTCATGTTTTTTCTTATAAAGGTTGTACAAAATATACCCAAATCAAGAAAACTGACCCATAGCCGACGACAAATGAGCAAAACAAAATTTAAAACTTAACCAAGAAGAATTTCCGGCACTACTCGGCTCCGAAACAGAAGGAAACCCTAAAATTAATCTAAATTGGAAAAATAACAGTAAGAAAGAACCTCTAGAACTAAACTTTTTCCACTGGATAAAGAAACAATTTGCAAAAGCCAAAGAACATTTTACAAAATTCAAAGCGTCAAAGTCAAAAATAGACAAAATGACAAAATCGAGATGGGCATGGAAGCCATCGAGTATTTCTCTAATTAAAACTATGGATTTTAATGCTCACACAGATACTGCTAATCTGATTGGAGCAACTCAATGCTTTCTCAGAATTTCATATTTTAATGCAAACGGCATTTTAAAGCAAAAACAAGGATTCTTAGATTTTCTGTCTAAACATGACATTGATATAATGTGATTAAATGAGACGCACTTGCGTCCTTGGGACAAACTAAAACTGCACGGATACAACGTTATACATAACGATAGACTTCGAAATGCAGGAGGCAGCACTGCGATCTCAATCAAAAATCATGCAAAATATAACACCATCAGATTACCAAGAATTACACGCATAGAATATACTGCTATTCTCGCAAACAGTGTAACTAATGAGAACTTCCTTATAATCGCTGCTTACAGTCCACCGAATGATATCAACTTACAAGACTTGGACTTACTCACATCAACAAACTGTTCTACAACTATCGCAGGCGATTTAAACGCAGCGCGCGCGCTCGTGCAATTCATATGAGAGCGTGCACTCCTAGGTTAATATATATATATTAACGACTTGCCTAACTTATTAAACTCAAAGACTCTCATATATGTAGGTGATACAGTTATTCTTTCCAAATCTAAAAACCTCAAGATCGCCCTAGACAACTTGCAGTGACACGTCAACATCTGGTGTCAACTGTGCAAAATTAAAGTACATTCATCAAAATGCAATAGACGATAATCGAAGATATATGCGTACGAACTCTGAAATAAAAGTCTTCATTGAAGTTATTCCGGTTCCAATTATGTAAAATATTTAGGTGTCATCTAAGATAACCGCCTTTCCTTCAAAGATCATATTATTTATCAAATAAACAAAGCTAACGGAGCATTCATGGTAAGTTTAATGTCCCACTTGGTGATTCCCACTCAATTCCAGTCATTCCCACTTGATGATACTCTAAACCTGCTCAAAAAATATTCGAAAATTCAGCCATTCTAATTCATCTTCAAAAATTAATGTCTATCATCCAGAAAATGAAAAAATTCTAAGTCAGTGTCAGAAAAACTTATTCACAGTTTACAGGCAATTCAACTACTTCTGCAAATATCAGAATTAGAAGGCTTAATTTCCCCATTTCTCTCCAATATGAAGTTGATACTTTATTTTTTTAACTTACTATTTTTCATGTTTTGGCACTTCAAGATGCAGCTCCAAGGGTCAGTAATTGGGAGGATGACCTCCTACGTGACTGACTCTGACAAAATCCCAAATCACGAGCTATGTGTATATGTTTTGTTTCGCCATTATCTGTGGCGATAATTTCGCTTTGAACTTTAATAATCATCGCCTTAGGGCACATGACCAAGATAGGCAGTAAAAGCGGATATGAATAAAGGCTGCCCAAGCCATTCAAGATCAAAGATAATCTTAGCTCATTTTCAATTAGCTGCTTAGTTACTACTCAGATTTTTAACTGTTGACACTGTTGAGAACTTTTTATTCAAAATTTTCCAAGATATACGTGAATTTATATATTGGTGCGTTTGGAAATTTGGCATATTTGTTGAAAGCAATAATAACAAAAATGTGGTTTACACACTTTATTAAAATTATTTGAAAGTAGGGACGATGTGACTTTTTTCCGCTTATCCACAGTGTAAAAAGGTAGAAACGATGTGACTTTTTTTTCGCTCCTGCACAATGAAAGGAAAAAGAGAATAGGTTGCCATATATTAAGAAGTTCCCCAAGTGAATTATTCTTGGCTCAAATTGAAAAAAAAACTGCGTCAGGTTAAATGTTTGAATTTCTCCGTAAATTTCACATTTACAATATTTAATATTTAGGCATAATTTGAGTCGTAGAATCGAAATATGGAAAATAATTGGTATGTTATTTCAGAAAAAGTCCCATTTTGTGTCAAAATATCTATGTTAGAATAAAGCTATATAGCAATCTAATATATAGCCTAAGTCGCGCTTTCGAAACATGGAAAGTACAATTTGAATTTCATCAATCGGTCAGCAGAACGGGAGATTTAGAACTGTCCCATTTTTTTAGCAGAGTACCTCTTGCCCAATCAAATAATTGTAAACCAAAGCTTTCTCTGACTGGAACTTTTCGGTGAAGCACAGGTTACATCTATTGGAGAATCGCACTTTATTCTCTGCTACTTTTAAAATTTCGGAACACAGTCGGGACGGTTGAGTGGATAAGGCAGGAAATAAGACGTTGACAAAATCACTTTCGGCGAATTACCATCTTTATTGTAGGCACATAAAAATCATTTCTTTTGCAGATAAATTACTTTTCAACCATAGCTGACTACAAATATTTTTATATATGCAGATAAAAAGCTAGAGGTCATTTCAAGCATATAAGCAGCAGCATGGAAAAATTGCGAGTTGCCAGCATGAAGTCACAAGCGAAAGAGAACGCAACAGTTTAAAGGAAGGTGGGAGGAAAGTAGTGCTTTCATCGAGTTAGTGAAAATTTTGATTTACAATTATTTGATTGAGCAGGAGGTACCTGCATTAAAACGTTACGTAATTTCGAATGATTTAAATTTGGGAGAAAGGATGAATTTAGGGAAATAGCACCAAAACCCGTTAATCAAACAATTAAAACTAGATTAAAATACAAACTAAATGCTTATCAAGGTATAATTGCGTGGACAAAATTATTACCACAAGTAACTGAAGAATATAATAATACCCCTCATTCTGTAACCAAATTCCCACCATGATATTTAATGCATGGAAAATTACCTTATGGTTCCTTACTTCAAAATCAAGAATTATATCCACCAATAGAAGAAGCTAGGATTGCTCAAAAAAGATCTGATGATTATCATAAAGTAAACAAAGAAAGATGTGATGTTCATTATAAACCCAGTAATTTTAAAATGGGTGATTTAGTAATGTATAAAGAATTCCAATATCCTAATAACGTAAACTCTCTCCTCCTTTTTCAGGCCCTTAGAAAATTTTAAAACAGTATTCTGAAGTTACTTATGAAGTTGATAAACCTCATCCTCTAACAAAAAAGAAATAAAAAATTGTTCATTCAACCAAATTAAGACCTTTTAATCCAGGAAGTGAATTTAAATTAACTGCTAGAAGTAGTAGAATTCCAGTTCCAAAATTAATTTATTTTAAATTTTACAAAATTCTCCATTAAAATTTTTTCCCGATTATGACATTTAGTACTTGATTTAAACTGTAAACCCTAACTATGACAAATTATTTTTCCCGATCTTGATCTTTCCAAGTATGGCTCCTTTCCTATCCTGCCTTTCCTTCTTCCCAGAGTTTTTCCGTTAAAAATTTTATATACGTTCCCCACATCCCAGAAGATGAGAAAAAGAAAACCTCAACCCACAGATTTTCATTCGAAGATAAATGTTTTTATTCTTTTTCTCCCACACTAGGTTTTACACTATGTGTATTACTTCTTGTATCTTGCCTTTAGGGAGGATATAAGAAGTGATAGCACATGCCCGCTGTCCCCTTAGGTAATACTCCTAACACCCCACCTTTCTTTTGAAGGGGGGATATGTGAGATATAGCAAAATATGATAGTTTTAAAAAATAATAGGCGACCTCAAAATTAACATTCCTAAATTTGGTCCTCTTCCCCTAAATTCAACCTTTCTCCCAAATTTGAGATTATTCCAAATTACGTAACGTTTTAATGCAGGTACCTCTTGCCCAATCAAATAACTGTAAACCAAAACGTTCTCTGACTCGAAATGAAACCATTACCTTCCTTCCACCTTCCTTTGAACTGCTGCGTTCTCTTTCGCTTGCGGCTTCATGCTGGCAACTCGCAAGTTTTCCATGCTGCTGCTTATATGATTGAAATGACGTCGTAGCTTTTTATCTGTGTATTTAAAAGTTAGTTGTTTGCGAAAGAAATTATTATTATGATGATGGTAAACATGGTGATTCACCGAAATTAGTTTTGTCAACATCTTATACCTGCCTTATCCACTCAGTTATGTCTACAGCCAAAAGTTAATAGGAACGGATTCATGACTGCGCACTTAGTATAGTAATATCACACACACACACACACATATATAGATATATATATATGTATATAAACACAAAACATCTTATAAATAAAAACATTTAATCAGTCCAAGAATTTCCGCGCACTATTCCGCAGAAAAGTGATCAGTAATACACTCTTTTGCAAAAACATTGAAACACCATGAAGGTTTTTGATGAAATTGAATATATGTTTAGCTCACACATAGATAATAAAATGATTAAAAAATCAAGGTCATAGTACCTGTTCACGGCTCACAATCACCCATTGAGTGTTTAAATAGTAGTTGGTCGAACCGCTCCTGGCGAAATGCATGCTTGAATTAATCTAGGCAAGGAGTGGTAGAGGTTTCTAATGTCATCCTGCGACACATTCTCCCAGGCATTCATCAGTTGGTGCTCCAAATCTGCGATATAATTTGGTGCCCGAATCTGGCGGCCTACCATGTCCCAGACATGCTCGATTGGTGAAAGGTCTCTTGAACTTACTGGGCAAGGAAGAGTATCAACCGCACGGAGGCTGTCCAGAGATAGGCCAGCGGTATGTCGCCTGGCATTATCTTGTTGGAAAATGGCCCCAGGATGACGTGTCATGAAGGCTAATGCAACCGGCCTCAGAGTGGTATCAACATATCGTTGAGCTGTTAAAGATGTACGGAGGATGAGTGAAGATGACCTGCTGTCATAAGAAACAGCGCCCCACAACTATCACACTAGGGATTATGGCTGTATGCCTTTGTTAAACAAAGGCTGATTGGGACCGCTGGCCTAGTCCTTTCCAGACACGAACACCGTGGTCATCTGCTAAATCCTAGAAATGTAGAATTAGAGTAGTACAAATGTTAAAAGGAAAATTAAAATACACCATCACAAGAAAACCAAAAACAAATAAATAGAAAAAAACATGAAAAAAGAGGAATCCAATCAACTCCGACATACCAGGAGGAGAATAGATCGAAATTAAATATAATTCCTCTTCCACAAGAAAATTCTTGCTTTTCTGTATCCAGGATCAGCTGATGAACCATCCCAGTATATTTCTGAAATCTTAACAGTTCACCCGAAAATTTTGGCTCTCCCCAAAGCAATATAAAATGGCTGATTGGGACCGCTGGCACCCCACCTTTCTTTTGAAGGGGGGATATGTGAGATATAGCAAAATATGATAGTTATCATATTTTGAAATATGATATTTGAAATCCTTAATGAAAAAATTTTCATTAAGGATTTTACTTTGTACAAAAGTACAAAGTAAAATCCTTAATGAAAATTTTTTCTAATTTGAAATAAACTTTCTCAAAATTGAAAACTTACCCATAATAAATACGTAGTAAAAATCAAAACTTTCAATGAATATATATATATGCATATATACGCGTGCTGCGGATTGCAATAAAAAAGGCGCGGTGCAAAACTAGATGATATAGCAGTCCTATATACAAAATTTCAACATTCTACAACTAATCGTTTTAGAGTTATCCAAGATACATGCGTATGTATATGCTTAGAGAGCCAGAAAAAAAATCTATTTGGAATCCATTTTGTAATCCGTTTCAGAAAAAGAGCCCTCTATTCTGCCCGTTTAGAGGTTATGCAAAAAAATCACACAAATGAATATTTTCGTTGAAATATGATACCCGAAATTTTTCGCAATTACAGTATTTCCTTCACTTTGTCCAAAGAGGTAAAAAGAAGATCATGTATCCCACAGAGAGGTCTTATACAATTAGGAAACATCCTATCTCTGTCAGAAAATAAGATAGTATATTATTGGAGATTAGATATTAAGATATTGTTGCGTGCTTATGGGTTCCTAATGGATTGACCGCACAAGTTGTTAAAATGTTAATAAAATTTATTCTTTTCATAAGCAATAAAACAAAATACTGAAATATTTCCTCAGATATTCGTACAATATCACAGTATCTCAAAGGTTAAACAGAACTCAATTCAAACCAGAGAAAGTTAATCCAAACTCACAGCGAATTCGCTCCAAACAATAACAGCATTAAATAAAATTTACCAGTTCGCTTAAAAATATTGAACTGAGCTGAGGTGTTTTAATTTGGTTTTCATAAGCTTTTTAATTTTTCACGAGAACATTCTGGTAAAATCTATTTTCCCGACTTTTCTGGATGGCAACAGTAATTACGAGATATTTATTTATTAGATACTAGCCGCTGCGCGACCAGCCTTCGTCTGGCTTTTAAGTGTACCAGGAAAATGCCTAAAGAGAACACCAAACATTAAATTTGAAAACTGCACAAAATTTTACTCTGCTGAACAATTTTATCAAAAAAGAAACAACAACGGAAAAAAAAATTCAGTTAAAATGCATTACATATAAAAAGCATACAATGAAATAAGCAATATCCCTTAATACAAATATTAATTATCCTAATAAATAAATTAACCAACTTCCTGCTGCCTTCTCTAGACAAACGTCCAGTATCCAAGAGAAACATTAAATTTAAAAACTGCACAGAATTATCGCCCTCATTTTTCCGGGTGGCAATAGTGCTGATATCAGCAGCAATGGCTGCGTGCCATTGTTGTTCATATAATGAGAGAAAATCATGAATTTGATACTATTTCATAAAAAAAAGAAAGAAATTTAAAAATTAACATAAACATATAAAAATACAAAATATCTGAAAGGTTTCAGATTTTAGATTACGTCCAAAGGGGCGTTTATTTAACATTTCGTGTGTTACCTTTATTTGTTAAATACCATGTTCTTCGCACTTAAACCATAAAATTCAGTTCAACAGCAATATCGCAAAATAATTTTAAATTCTGCATATCTTTAGAAATTTCGGTACACGCTCTCACGCGATGGAGATAAAAATGTTTTTCTGTACAACGTTGATATTGCTGGCTTTGAAATCTTTGAGTTTGTTAATGAAAAATTCGTTAAAGTTTTAGAGAATATTGTTACGAATTTCACATTTATTTGGCTATTTATTTAGAACTGTAATTAGAATTCCTTTTTATTTTCCCGTGCAACGCACGCAGACGATTTTTGAAGAGAAAGCTACGTCAAAAAATAAAAAAAAACATGCATACATTTATGCAGATTTTTCATTTTTTTAAAATTTAATGCAGAGCGATAACATTTAGTGGCAACAATTTGAAAAGTGATACGCCGTTTTTGTGTTTCCGACGCAAAATCGCAAAACGAAAGTAATAGTCCTTCGGGACAAAATCCCTTTCAACTAAAAAATCTGAAAGATTTCAGATTTTAAATTACGTCCAAAGGCGCGTTTTTTTAACGTTTCATGTGCTACCTTTTTTTTATTAAATATCATGTACTACGTACTCAAACCATAAAACTCAGTTCAAAATCAATATCGCAAAATCATTTTAAAATGAACATATCTTTAGAATTTCCGTAAGTCTCGTGC
>KK115465.1:801365-814719 GCA_000611955.2 Stegodyphus mimosarum
CTTAAGAACTCAAATGGTATAAACAGATTAAGAACTTAAACAGATTAAAAAATATCATGCAAAACTTTTTTATAATTAAAATTATATATAATTAAAACATAATATTACAATGAAATAAGCAATATCCCTTGATACAAATATTAATTATCCTAATAAAGTAATTAAACAATTTACCGTTGCAAAAAGAAGCAACTTTTTAATTTCTTAAACGCTTCAGTCTCTTAAAAACAGTAACATAAGAAATACGATGAAAAATTGTTGCCAAACCGAAATTTTTAAAAGAATGAAACTATTCAAAATGACTTAATTTCATCAAAAATCTATCAACAACAATAAGAAAGGAAAATTGTTGCCAAAACTACATTTTAAAATATCTGAGATGCGAGAAGTGTATTCGGAAGCTTCATTTAAAAAATTAAAAAAAAATACAAAATATGATTATTTTTCCAAAATTCTTTTTTTTTAAGGAGTCGAAAGGATTAAAGTTCAACGTGTCCAAAAATCAAAGGAAAATAAACAGCACATTTTTTAAAATAAGTTTTTTTAAAAAAAATTCCGCTGAAAAGGTGTTAAGCTCACCTTCCTAAATAAATTCTTATTTAATCGATTTATTGAAATACGAAATTTATTTTAAGTTCGTAAAATAGCTAAGTGTCTACGCTTCACGACGATGTAAAAATGAAATGTGTAGAGTGAAATCTCGCTTTCCTGTAGCCCATTATGTCTCAAAATGACGCGATTTGATCACAAAACATAAAATAAAAAAAATTCTAATTCGAATTTCGAAAAAATCGCTTCGAGGTGCACTGGCTCTTGTGTAGATACACCTATGTATCAAATTTCTGGGTCTATTAGCTTACTCGCAACACGATTCGATCAGCATGAATGACGACTTTATAATCGTCTTGAGGCCAATTTTCTATTGCAATTTTGAAGATATTTATCAAAACGTTGTGGTCATGTAACATTCTTTGAATTTTCAATCTATATCTCTCTCTGCTTCATCAATATACTGACAATGACGGCTTACTTCATTTTCTTCTTGACCCATAAAATGAACTTGCAAAGAATTTATGTTGGAAAACGTGAACCAATTAGATGATGTCAAGAGTTGAACCTCTATCTAAAATTATCTTTGTTTAACTAATTTAGAAAATTTCGTATGGCAACAGTGTACAATGTTTACATTTTCATTTTGAGCTCATTTTTTTTATGAGAAAATGAGATAAATAGCTTCGAGTTGCATTTCATGTGTATTTGATAATTAATGAGTATTATCTTACGCCATTTATATTTTTAAGAGCTGTTTTGAGATGGTGAAACTACAGCTGTCAATTATTAGACAATTTGTGTTGTAGCGAGATGTTTCAGTGAACAACTTTTTACACTCATTTCCATTACTAGTTCTTCTGATGTTCGAAGTCAAAACGAGACAGATGATATATCTGGCCTTATACGGTAAAAGTTGGTGAAAGCCCGGGCATTCTCATGTCTTTGTCTACTCCAAAAGATGTCATTTGGAAGCAAGAGTTGTACTTTCTGATTTTACTTAAAAATCATGAGCTTTGATTCATCTGTGTCATATAAATTTAGAGTTTTCAGCGGCTCTTCTGGTTCCCCATGTAAAGAAAGAGAAAATTTACCATTGGAACAGCACATTCCTGCAGTTTCATCTTTCCATTTTAAAGCATCGCAGAACTGGCACTTTTTACTCATCGAATCGATAGCAATTAGTGGATGATTATGGTAATTAATTGAAAGATCGTATTGAAGTCCAGAATCATTAAATACAAACCAATTGTTATGCATGAAATTTCGCCGGTGTTTGGTTTACATTTCTGCATGCACGATTCTTCTCACCTATAATTGTTCTAGAGTGCTCTAATAACTGCCTGTTGATGAGCTTGTTCTTTCAAGCGAATCTGCGTTTGAAGAGGCTTTTCAATAGCTCTCAAAGCAGTTTGACGGTCAGCTTGTTTTTTCAAGCGGATCTGCGTTTGGAGAGATGTTTCAGCAGTTCTGAAAGCAGCTTGGCGTTCAGCTTGTTCTTCGAAACGAATTTTGTGTTTGAAGAGGTGTTTCAGCAGCTCTTAAAGCAGCTTGTACGAAGTTCAAGTTGTTCTGTCAAGCGGAGTTGTGTTTGGAGAGGCGTCTCAGCTGCTCTTATAGAAGCTTGACGGGAAGTTTGTGCCTCTAATCTTTCTTGTCTTTGAGAAGTTGCTTCATCAGTTCTCAAAACAGATTGTCGCCTTGCTTGTTCTTGTCTTCTTAATGGTGCATGTACGGAAGATTCTTGGGCTCGAGGAATTTTTGCTGCCCGAGCCCGAGATGAATTCCTAGATATGTTAGATTTACTTTTGCAAGGCATTTCGTAAACGAAAATGAAACTGTAAAAAATTAAACCGTCCTTAAATAAATTTCAAACTCCGCGTGAATTTTAAAAATACATGTATCCCCTCGAAATCTAGTAAAACTGCTACGTATATTTCCTAATGATTGAAAAATGTTTGTAAAAGAAGAGCCAAAAGGCGGAAATCCTGAAGGATTTTAAATAGTAAATTAAATTAAAATAATAAAAATTAATAAATGCTTAATTAATAAATGCTGCGCTTTCACGCCTTAATTACTTAACCAATCATCATGAAATTTTCAAGAAATATTTTTGATGTATTAGAAAAGGTTAAAAATGCTTGCGTGGTTTAAGCCACGCACCTGCGCACGCAGACAAACTTTCACATCGTTTAACTTATCGTTATGAAACTTTCAACATTTAATGTTTATACAACGGCAATCATTTTAAGCTATAAAATCTATTACAGCTTAAGTTTCAAGAGATGAGTTACATTTTATAGCTTATAACCTTTCCTTATATATCAAAAATATTTCTTAAAAATTTAATGATGATCGGTTAAGCAATTAAGGCGTGAAAGCGTAACAAACAAACTCACATTCGCATTTATAATATTAGTTAGGATTATATGAGATGGTATTAAGGTATGTATATTAATGGAGATTAGATGTTAAGATAGTATATTGATAGAGATACTAAAATGGAGAACGACGTTCCGAAATTAAATGAGTCATTGCTGCTCCATTGTTACTATTCATATTTAAAAAGCATGACTCAGGTAAAAAATTAGCTGATCTACAAACATCCCTTTCAAGTGGGATACCGCAATCATTGGAGTCAAGAAATGCTTATAAGTCCTCAAGAAAAAAACATTTTGTAACTCACGTTCTGTGGATGAAGGTAAGAAATTTACTCCTTTTTAAATCGGGTCATTATTCAAATGTTCATTATTCAAAGTTAATAAATAAATATAGATAAATACTAAATATAGATAAAATATAGATAAAAAACTAAAATAAGAATAACAGTTAATGTAAAAATACGGAATGCAGCCATATCATTTACCTGGAATTTGCGCCAATTATCGTCAGAAAATCAAACAAATTCAAATATACAGATTAGTTGTACTGCCCAGGTAAAAGCTATCTATAACAGCACACAGAAAAGATACAGCAGATTTAATTTGCTCAGTAATCTGCATTTTATTTTTATTTTCAACAGCAATGATCAAGAAATATTTCAGGTAGATCTCTTAAACATTTCCTGAAGATAGATCCGTAGACAGCATATCTGAAGATAACATTTCCATAAATCTCTACAGAACGAAATTTTGCGCATGAAACAGTAAACATTCTACATTGGCAGTAACCATTGATGCCTACTTTGAAATCTTGCTCTGAAAAATCTAATCGACTCTGATATCTTGCTCTTGAAAATCCTCGAGTTGTGACTGTTCCACAAACAATTACGTTACGCGACAAAGGCTATGTTTAAGCCACTCAGATTGCCATGCCTATTCTTACCAGTTGGGATACTATGCAGATTTACAGGCGAAAACATCGCGAAGAAAACAATGAGTGCGAAAAAACGTTGTCGCAGGAAAAAGCAAGAAGAAAAAACGCCGTTCTAAAATCCTGTGGTATAAAAAATATCGTGGTAGAAAATAAAGCGATGGAAAAACAATATGATGAATTTTCGCGTTATGATTATGAGTACATGAAGAGATAGGTAATACTTTTAACTCTACATTTCACATTTTTTGTATATTCACCAATAAAATTTTATTAAAAAAGCAAAAGGAAAAGCATTAAAAAGCTGGAATTTAGTAAAAATTAATCCTATGTATAGCAGTTAGTAAATGTTCAAACGTATGTATTTTCCTCTTCCTAATACTTTAATACTATATATTTTTATGAAAAATCTACTCATAATTCTTTATAAAAGAAGCTAATTAAATAATGACTTTTAGAAACATCAGTTTAAAATTTTATTAACTGCTGCATATAGCAGAAGGTTTTACTTATTTCCAGATTTTTCATGTTTAGATTTCTTCTTGTTTTTTTTAATAAACATTTGCTAGTTAATATAAAAATACGAAATATAGAAGTAAAATATTACTTTGCTTCCAAACCACTACACAAAAATTTATTTTTAATTTTTATAGTCAGAAATGCATGTCATATTATCGACACGCAATGATTTACATGTGTTTTATTCTTTTACCATGATATTTTGTACTGTGATGTTTTAAAATCACGAGGTTTTTGCACCGTTTCATTTTCTACCATGATGCTTTATAACTGC
The DNA here is from genome assembly GCA_000611955.2 of Stegodyphus mimosarum. NCBI lineage: Eukaryota > Metazoa > Arthropoda > Arachnida > Araneae > Eresidae > Stegodyphus > Stegodyphus mimosarum. Next base: position 806,020 of record KK115465.1, read on the forward strand.
TAAGTTTTCTCTTTGCTTTCTTTTCTCTCACGTTGTTTTCAAGGATGTTTTCCCTTTACGATGTGTTCTTCGACACCTTCTCCAGAGCCTTTACTGCTGTCTTGTATTTGGTTCGGTTATATTCACTTTTGCTAGGACTTTCGGCATTAAACTCCCGTCTTTGTAGCTTCTAGTATTAGATCATTCATTGCATATTGAAGACAAAACCAAAGTTGGTGTCTGTTGCCTTCACCATATACAATGTACGTCCAGAAAGTAAGTTCCGTTTGGTAATAAAAGTAAATTGTGTACAGCTACAGAAAAGTTATTTATTGCACAAAATTCAACAACTCTTAAACTACTTTTCCACATAACTGCCGAAATATTGCAGGCATTTGTCATAGCGTGGCACAAGTTTTTGTATACCTTCTTCATAGAAATTTGCCGCCTGTGTCTTCAACCAGTTGGAAACGATTTCTTTCAGCTCGTCGTCATTGTTAAAGTGTTGACCGCCAAAGACAGACTTAAGATGTAAGAACAGATGAAAGTCGCTAGGAGCGAGGTCAGGGCTGTATGGAGGATGGTCAAACACGTCCCAGCCAAATCCCTGTAGGAGGTTTTTCGTCACATTTGCACATTGTGGTCGTGCGTTGTCGTGAAGAAAAACAACACCTTTTGACAGCAATCCTCGGCGCTTATTCTGTATTGCGCGGCGCAATTTCCGATGTGTCTCGCAATAAGAATCTGCTCTGATTGTTTGACCACGCGGTAAGAAATCAATGAGTAAGATGCCTTTCCAGTCCCAGAACACTGTGCACATCATTTTTCGAGGTGTCAAGATTTGCTTCGGCTTAACCTTTGCTGAGGATGAAGTGTGCCTCCATTCCATTGATTGCCGCTTACTTTCAGGGGTGTCGTAAGAAACCCAAGTTTCATCTCCTAGAAATTCTTCGCTGCTTTCAGCCTAACGGGTCAAAAACTGAAGTGCACTATCCATCCGTTTTGTTTTGTGTTGCTCAGTAAGAATCTTTGGTACCCAACGTGAGCAAAGTTTACGAAATTTCAGTTTTTCGGTAACAATTTCATGCATTAGTGATCGGGAAATTTGGGGAAATTCCATAGCGAGAGCACTAATTGTAAACCTTCGGTTTTCATGGATCTTGTCATCAATCGCGTGAACCAGTTCTTCTGTAACCAAAGATGAACGCCCACTTCGTTCTTCATCGTGCACATCACTACGTCCGTCATTGAACTTTCGGACGCATCTTCTCACCATCGAATCACTCATCGCTTTTGGTCCGTAAACATCGCAAATTTGCCGATAAATTACACTAGGTTTCACTTTCCTCGCATTCAGAAAACGAATCACAGATCTGATTTCACAAGCGGCGGGATTTTCAATCGACACCGACATTGTAAACAAGCACAACAAAGCGTACGTGACTGACAGCTATTTCCAAATGGTACGCGTTTCTTCTCCTTGATACAGAGCGTTTACTGCGCATGTGCGGAACTGCGATCGCAGAGCTGCAGCGGAGATAAATTGAAACGGAACTTACTTTCTGGACGTGCCTCGTATTATCGGGAAGCTAGTTGCACTCACGTCGCGAAGTTTTCCTTCACGATAATTAAACATAATTTTCATTGCTTATAGCACAACTACAAATTTATGAGTGGGAATAACATGAACTGCGATCATATGGTACATTAGCTGGTATTACGAACAAAATTGTAACACGAGAAATTTCTGTAAAAAAGAATTAGCATAACACTTAGTTATTTCCATGTATCTAGACGTCTACAGACTTTTCATTAAATTAACAATTTACTTCAGCTGCGAATCTGAACCTCCTGCATTCAGGTAGCTAAAACTCTCTCGTTGCTTTTTAATAGTGTTCGCGGCAAGAGCCGATATTCATTCACTTTCATATGTACATTTTACACTTCACAGGTAAGGCTTACCACCTGGGAAATTTCACAGCCCACTTCAATTTTCGTTGTTAAAAAAGGACTTTAATTGTGTCTGAGAAGAACATAGTTATTTGAGCACGTTTATTGCTCCAGAACTTTGAATCGTTTCTTTTGGTAACAGAAATCTTATTAACCTGTCATCGGACCTGTGTGCATTCAGTTTGCTACGAACCCGTACCAGATAACAATATATTTACTACCATAGTACGTTGTTTCTTGGATAATGATTAATATGTGGTGTCCTTCTTTGGCTTCTTCACTGGAAGCCTTAGTACTGGATCACCTATATTTATTGCACAGAAATATTAGACTGAAGATTTCGAAGCTACTGCAAACATGTTTAGGCTTATGAAAATCTGTAAGTGAGAATTAAACAGTATAATCAAACAGCACTTAATTTAGCTTGAAATGCGTCTGTTCAGTGTTGTCTGTAAGCTACTTTACTTAGTAGAAACACCGCTAGTTGTTGGAAAGCTCTGAAATTAAACTTGCCGAAAGTGAGTTATGCTTCATCTTTAAGAGATTATATGATATTAAGTGGTCATACCAAGTAAAACTTGTGTAGTGAATTAGGAAGTGCTTTAATTCACTACTCTCAAGCTGAATCATCAAATGTTTTATTCAAATCGACAGGGGGGGCGGGTAACCCTCTTTTAGAGGAAAAAATTAGAAAACTAGGGTTTGTTCTAATGACTTATTTGGGACAAATACTGACAAAGATGAATGCATCCATCAGATACATTTAGGATCTTGATAATAATTTAACAGCGTGTATAAGTAATACATTCTGAATTAATTGAAAAAATTTGCTGCAGTTTTTTTGCAATACGTATAGGATTTAAGTGATAAAAACAACGAAATTGAAAAATGAGGCATGAATCATACCGACATCAGGTCTAAGGTTCATTCCAAAGACTAAGAAAATTAAAAAGATATTTTGATGAAAACCAAACAGGTGAAGATATCAATTTAATTGATGAAGCAGTTCTTCAGGATAAATACATTTCATGTTATTTGCGAAGAAATTTATAACGAAACTAATATGAAATACAAAAAATATCAAGAAAATAATCAAATATTTCAAGTGTTTTGTACAGAATTTGAATAGTTAATGAATGTGTCGGATTATACAAGCAAAATGAAAGACGATTATTCCCTGATATTAACGTTGAAGAATTAGATAATGAGCAGACTTCTATTTTAATGGCAAGTAAACAAAATTCATGAAGCCCGAACGGTATGTTCAAATTTATAAAAAGTAACAGCATTGCATCTTCTTTTCCTAATATCGGAAGTACCTTAAGTGTATTTTTATCGATATATACATCTTCCTTTGTTTAAAACGAGGTAAACAATTTTTAAGAAATTTAATAGGAAAAGGAAGACTAAGGTATTTTAGAGACTAAGGTATTAGTAAAGGAAGACTAAGGCTTGCTATAGAAAGAGATAGTCTCAAAAGACTATATTGCGAACATGCTATTAATCAAATTTCTGAAACCAAAACTGGAAACTAAATATTTAAATTTTAAAGGCTGATTTAATCACTATAATTGAAAGGTATGTTCTCCCTCCTTGTTGCGTGATTTCGAGGTGTAATTGACAGCTCATCCGGCTGGAAATCTCAAAGACGGTGCGGCGCAGTTTCTAAAATTTCCCGCTTAGACAAACCAAATGCCTGTACATAATTATATTTATTTTTCTAATTTTTTTTCCTTTTGCAACACCATAAACCCTTTCAGTTTAAAATTATTATTGTATTAGCATTCGTATTCTGATTTTATTGTCAAATATTTTTTAAATGTAGTTATTTATGATTTCCTAAGAATCAACTTATATAAAATTGGGCCCCAATTTAAATTTTGCTCAAGACCCTCTAGACAGGGGTTTTCGACTAAAGGAATTCCCTTGGGATGGTATTTCAAATTTTTAAAGTACAATGAGGTCAGCCTTTTAATTACCTGTTAAGTATTTCAATTTGATATATATCATTATTTTCAACCCTTTTTGTTGGTTAATTTATAAACACGCTAAAAATCATCTAAATCTAAAAATGCAGGTAATGTACACATAATATAAATAAATTGCGCATTTCCGAATAATTTGCTTGCTGTATCATAATATTTTACTATTGTAAATTTAGTTAAACTCTTAATGGATTTCAAATTTTGGATTTCTGTTTAATTTTCGCATTTGTTAACGCTGACAGAGTTTCAAAAATGAAAACATTTTTGCGATTTTTATCATTCCAGTCATTTTATATTTTAACTGAATAGTTAAAATATCAAGAACAGCATAAGAAACTGTTGTTCTAAAAAGTATTTCAGGATTTTCAAGCCTATTATCGTCACATCATTAACGTTTTTTGCCTCTATTTGCCTTTTATTTTGAAATTTAATTTCTTTGCCCCATTTAACTTGCAAGCAACTCACTTCTTTCATAATATCTTCAAAATTGTTTCTCGTATATTGTTTACTGATAGAAACGTTGTTTTAGATGTTCATGAGTCTTATTCAAGTCCACTGAATATTTTTGTAGCACTTGAGACGCTGCATTTATAAAAGATAAAAACTTTTTCCATGAGAATTGTTAAGAATAAAATTTCGAAAGATTCCATTCTTTTCTTTAACCCATTTGCAATGCCTTTTCCTTGCGCTTTATTTGAAGTTAACATAATTTCATTTAATGATTCAAAATGTCAAAGCATCTTATTTTAATTGCTATTAAAGATGATAATCGTCCTGCCCAGGATTTAGATTTTGACAGTAATATCTTGTCTCTTGAAGAAAAAAAACCCTATCTTTTTAAAATTTCTCCTAAATACATGTAAATATTTGAAGAATTTCAAAGTACCTTGCGCTGTATCATTAACAACGAAATTAAGGTTATGGACAACGTAACGTACGTAGAGAGTATTTGGTTGTATTGTTTAAATGTGCTTCTGCACTCCATTTACATTTCATTATACCCTTGTCCACGACATTTTGAACAATCAATTTCATTTGCTTCCAAAATATAACATAGGTATGAAAAAGTACTGATTGATCTATGATGTAATAAAAGTTGAGGAAAGATTCTTTAATTTTGAAATCAGTCGGTATATTTATCTCATCATCTTTGATTATTTTTACCATTCCTGTGAATAACACTTAGTTGGTCGTGCTTTGCGATGTCCTACATGGTATCAACGAAGATTAAAAAAAGGAGAGACTTTAATATCATCCACAAGTTTTATTTTCAAACAGCTAGTTCAACAATCATTTCATTTTGAATTGAACTTAAATACAGGGTGTCTATAATTAAAAACCCTATTTCAAAGCTGCTTGCATAATTTTGCAATTTTCTGTCCAGTGATAAAAAAATAGCGAAATTTTGTAGCGGATTTAATGAAGGGATGAGAATTTCTTTCATAAAAAAATCAGTAACAAATAGTGTCACAGAGGGCGCTTTGCTTTGAAAATCTGACGTAAAGTAAGTCTTTGTCGACGCCATGCAGCAGCTGTTTTCAATGTACTTGTTCCTCACAATGACGATAAGTTTACAAGATCGCGCTTTGTTAGTAAAATTGTTTCACCAAAGCAGTAATTCCGTAGTATATGCTCTATGGGCATTTCGGAATTTGAAGAGGATTCTAAGAGATCCAATAAATGTTAAAAACTTTCGAAAAATGAAAAAGAAATTTGAAGAAAGCGGATCATTTTCCTCTTCTACCTGGAATAGGATGAAAACCTGTTTATCCAGAAGCAGTATAGGAGATTGTGCTTCAGGTTCTAGAGGACACAGCTGCAAACGTTCATGCTAACACCAGTGTTCGGCGTGTAGCACAGGCGTTAAATAGGCCACGCTCAAACTACCGATAAGATCTTGCGGAATACCCTCCGATAATATACCTACAAACTTTCACTAGTGCAGCGGTGCTTTCAGATGATTTTGACGTTCGACTTCGATTCTCACTTCAGTTTCTTGCTCGCTCTGACATCAATTCAGAATGGCCTTAAAATATCATCTGAAGCGATGAAGCGCATTTTTATTTGGACGGTGCAGTGAATACTCACAACTGCCGAATTTGGGAATCATGTTCGTGTTCATGTAGAAGTGCAAAGGGACACCCAATGTTTCCTATGAGTAAATGGGTATAGTCTAATTTCACTTTCATTATTTATTAAAATTTAGGACATAGGAGTTACATAATACGCAATTAAGAACATATAAATAAAGAAATTACAAGAAATGTTAATAGTCGGTGCCATTGCGCTTACATACTTTGGATACATGTCCAGTAGTTTTATAATACTTGAAATATTTGATACTAATGTTGCTTACACTAAAATTTTGTAAAAACGTAATTTAGCGAATAACAATGAATTATATAATAAATGGATAAAAATTAATAATAAACCAAATAGTGTTCGTATGAAAAAAAAACCATACCATTGAAGTGGTTAATTAAAACAGAGTTCTTTTCCTCTTGATGACGAATATATTATCGCCTTTTCTATATTTTTCCGCAGGTATTTATTTTTTTATTGCAAATTTTATGAAAGAATTAATGTTAGTATTAGGGATTATGATGTGTGATGCTCTTTAAAGGGAGCATGTACTAATATAATGTTCTGGATCTCCTATTTCCCCAGATACACACAAATTTGTTGTTGAAATATTTCTTTGATGAAAATATGAGGGCAATGGATCACATCCTGTGGAAAAGCAATTACTACGATGGTTAGCTTTTCAGATACTTGTGGGTTAAACTAATACTGTCTTCTGCCTGTTTCTCCATCTTAATTAAAGCAGGTGACTGAAAAATCTAACTCATACTAAATCTCGAAAATTTACTAGCATAAGTTACATTTTTTCGAAATACGTTATTGCTTCGAAAGGCAGATACTTGATAGAGTTTTCGGGAATGGGCAATACCCATAAATCATTTAGCCATTTTCATCACAAAAAGCATTGCCCAGGTTGCTCCACAGAGGATGAGAGGATGAACAAAGTACACCCGTGACAAAAGAGAAGTTTCGTTCCACGTTAGATGTTTTGATGACGAATCATCGATAGCCGTAACAAAGGATCTCCCACCCCTTTTGTCAAGCCTCTCGACAGGACTTTCGGCTAGTCAGTATTTTACGTGCCGCCATGTCGCTCGGACGCTATACACTTACAAACATCCAAGCTATGTCCGGAAATCAAATGTGGGTTCAACGATACGGCAGCTAGCTTCACTAACCGCTCAGGGCGGCGTTTTCAAATATGAATTGGGAGGTTTGTATTTAATAGTGATTGAATAAAAGAGGATTTCAAATCCCTTTACGTGCAGTTATTCTCCAGCCCAGCAGTTACATCAGAACATAGCGTACCTTCCGCTCCCTGTTCCAGTTCAGGACTTAGAACGTAAGGATAAGAACCCTTTACAGAATTTACAATGCTTCCAAAACGGATGCATAGAACACTAAGTCCTGATAACTTACGTGTTAAACTTATATAGTCGTCTGCCTGTTTCTTCATATTGCCAGTCATTTTCCCACATATTTAGTTTTATATTGTTAAGTTGAAATTTTAGGTATGATTTAGGCCATAGATGAGAGATAAATGATGTATCTTCACTAGTTATGATTTCTTTACCAGCTGTATCAGCTTCTTCATTCCCTTGGATGCATACATGAGCTTTAACCCATAAGATTCTAGAGAAATGGCTTGGATGCTCCGTGGTGCTATTGATGATGTCTTGAACTAGTAGATAATTATATTTATTATTTTGAAGCGCACATACTGCAGATTGGCAATCACTGATATTTATGTAATGCAGGTTGTTTTCAATTGAGCCCACTTATGTTATGTAGGACCGGACCAGCAGTTGCAACTGACTAGGCTTTTGAGCCATTACAATGACATTTTCGCCTCTTCGGTTACTCAGTTAACGGGCTGCGATACAATACTACACAATATTAAACTTAGGGATAGTATTCCGGTTAGGCAAAAGCCTTACAAAGTACCTTATCATCTCCGCGAGGAGTTGGATAGGCAGATAACGGAGTTATTGGATGCTAATATTATTCAAGAGAGCGATAGCCCGTATAGTGCGCCTGTCCTTTTTGTAAAAAAATCGGATAATACTTACAGGCTTGTTACGGATTTTCGAAAGCTTAATGAAAAGACAGTTGAGGATAGCTTTCCCTTACCAAATATGACTGAGCTAATAGAAAACTTGGGGGACGCAAATTTTTTTTTTCTACGCTTGATTTAACGTCGGTTTTTTTTCAGATGAAGATCCACCCGGACGACACCTTTAAAAGCGGTTTTTTGACCCCGTCAGGACATTACGAATGGCTACGAACACCGTTTGGGTTACGCAATGCCCCCAGTTCTTTTCAAAGTCTCATGTCTGTCGTGTTGGCCAATCTTTCTCCGTTAAAAATAGGAATCTATATCGACGACATAGTTATAGCCTCAGGTACTTTTGAAGAACACCTTGAAAAGCTTGTAAGGTTTTAGTTAAACTAACCAAGTTTTATTTTAATTTAAATCTTTTCTATCTCCTCTCTGTTTCAACTTCCTGTCAGAAGAAGCGCGCGGTTTCAGCTTATGCTAATTATTGAAGTACAGCCAAGTACTATTTAAGCCAGAGGTAGAAACCTCTTATTGTGTGAGAGCTTAGTCTCAGATCACGGTCACGCCGCTCAACGTTCGCCTGACCAGCTAGCAGTTTAAATTTATAAGCCATAGTGCTTACTACGTGATTGCATTGTAAAACAA
>KK115465.1:817999-833935 GCA_000611955.2 Stegodyphus mimosarum
GGTGGTTCCTTTCAGAGGTTTCACGCCTTATACGCCAACGTCCATCTGTCCGATGGAGCATAAAACGCGATTCATCCGAAAACGCAACCTGTCGCCACTCAGTGGACGTCCAGCTGCTGTACTGGCGTGCAAATTCTAGCCTTCGCCGTCGATGAACAGCAGTCAGCATAGGTGCACGAACCAGGCGTCTGCTTCGGAGGCCCAGACGCAGCAATGTTCGCTGAATAGTACTTTGGGAGACACTTTTGGTAGCCCCTTGGTTCATTTTGGTGGTCAGTTGCTCAACGGTAGCCCGTCTATCTGCCCGAACGCATCTCCGCAACCGTCGTTCGCCTCTGTCATCTATGGCCCGTGGTGCACCACATTTGCCACGTCGCTGATTTTGGACAGTCCCATTTTGCCATGCACGGTACACTTTTACCACGGCGGCACGCGAACAGTTCACAAAGTCAGCCGTTTCGGAAATGCTTCCACCCTTGGCCCGAAAGCCAATGATCATGCCCTTTTGAAAGTCGGATAAATCGCTTCGTTTCTGCATTACGCCAACGATTGAAATGTTTTCCGAAGCCCTCACACACCCTTTATATACGCTCAACAGCACTGTGCTGCCACCTGCCTTCTGTGATTGGTTATTTAACTCTGACATGGAAAGTACGTGGTGGTCACATTAATGTGACTGGACTGTGTATATATAATGCTTCAATATGTATTCAATATGTCCTTGTATTTAATTATGGCGTTTGTTCTTGGGTGGAAAGATTGGTGAGGAACGAAGTTTTGCAGTGTCATTGTTGTTTGGGTAAGGATGAATCATCTTAGAATGTTCTAGAAGATTTTCTTTGTTTTCGTTGTCCTGAGAAAAGGGTGTACGTGAGAAGATTTAAAGGGTTCCTGTTTTCACGTTCTACGTAGGATAATGGACATTTTCGGAGAAAAGAGACCGTTCTGACCGGAATCTTGGCTGGTCGTGCATGCGCAGTTGACTGTTTCGTCAGTTTTGGTGAAAAATTGGAATTTTTTTGTCCTTAAAAGTGAGCGAAATTCTGGTTTTCTGGCAGCCCGTATTTTTAGGAGAGCTGAGGGAAGAATTTTGAATGTTCATGACTTTTTACTGGAACTCCGAAGGAGGAGTAACGATTTTGGGGATATGATACTACTAGTTAACGGGAGCCAGTATTTTTTATTGTTCGTGACTTTTGACTGAAACCCCAAGGCGGAAGGGAGAATTTTTGAGACGCTCGTCACCTGTCTACTGTTTCTTGAAGTCATGTATATTTTTTGAGCAGGAGGAAGGGAGATAAAAAGCTGGGATTTATGGCTGATATTTTAAAGATTTTTCCTGGCTGGGTTTCTTACTTCGCGGTACCCCCTGATTTGATTGGGGTGTTTGTCTCGTCCGTGGGTCCACCGAATGTCTGCACTCCAGAATAAAGGAATCGTCCTCTTGAGCTATCAAACCTGACCACCTGCTGCCAGTTCGAGGAGTGTTCGGAAGGTAATCCGAGGAGCCGTGAACCCTGGTTGTGTTCTACTGAGAATTCCAGCGGAGGGCCGAAGGAAGAGATGTGCCAGGGACCCGTATCCTGCTGAGACCAAGCCTCAGGGTGATGCTATAATTTAAGATAAGTTTTTTTTTCTTTATTGCTCTCCCATTCTATATCCCTTTTGAGAAATCGCTCCCGTTATGGTTAGACTGTCAAGGACTCTGAGAATCCGTTTCCTTCGTTGACCTCATCAATCTTCTCGCCAAGTGCTATAACATTTTTGTAACTCTTGGCCAATACTTTGAGAGTAATGTATGTAAAATTTTGGTATTGATAAAGGAAAATGATAAGGGTTAAATTATGTAATTAAGAACAAAAGGATATTTTTTTTTCTTTTCCTTTCCTCCCGGGAGATAAAAATAGAGATAAAGATAAAAATAAATGTGATCAGATTGATTTGCTTATTTGCCTTGCAATTGATATGTTAGAATTTAAAAGTATCGGAATAAATGACAATCCTTTAGAGATTAAGTGATTTCTTACTTTTATTTGGTGTTTCCTTCATTTTAGTTAAGATATGTTAGATATATTGGAGACTATATTTGGTATATCATTGATTATGGTGTCATAAACTTGGAATGAATTCTTTTTAATTGACAGGGAGCCTGATAACCATTGAAAGCCATTTTCCAACGGCCGTTCCCGGGTGTAAAACAAACGCGTTTACTCAGAATACCACTATACGATCCACTCATTAAGGAATTACTAATCATATTGAACAAATTTTGGAAAAGAATTTATTTTCAGCATAATTTGAATTGTTTAACTTGTCAAGGATACAAAAGGTACTCAACATAATTTGTTACTTATCAGGTACGGAACATTAGCCAGTGACCAACAGAACTAAGGAAACAGAACACTTAGTTATGTGTGGAATTCGGATTTTATCAATCTAAATGTTGAAACATTTATACCGTTTAACCGTTTTGCTTCAGATACTTCTTTTAATCATGTTACCAACCGTGAGGAATTGTCAACTAATATTGTCAAGCGAAATCACTACCCCAAACTCCTCAGGCAAATGGCTCTTGAAATCATTAATGATATTCCAGCCCAGGCCCTTGTGCTATATATAGATGGAATCAGATAAGGGTAGAGCAGGGAGTGGCATTTATTGTAACACTTCTGAAGGAGATATCAGATGCAGCATCAGAAACTCTGATCATTGACCGTCTTCAGACCGGAACTTATCGCCATCAGCAAAGCACTCGATTATGCTCTCTGTTCAATTAGTGAAATTATATGGATTCTCACAGACAGCAGAAGCTCTATTTAGTACCTTAAAAACTGGCCTAAGATCATGGATAAGACCGGTCAGGATATTGTATCTAAACTTTGGGAGCTTGGACAGCGTAAATCAATGTATCTCCAGTGGATACCGTCCCATGTTGGGGTGTATGGAAACGAAACAGTTGACGATCTGGCAAGAAAAGGTTGTGATCTCCCTACACCCACTTCCACTGATTTATGCCCAACCAAAATTCGTACCTCTTACAAACATAAAACTAACACGGCATTGAAAATTTCTCCTGATGATATTTCGCTGAACAACCAGACCTGTCACTTTCTGAGTAAAAGATCTAGGCCTATCCAAAGGGCCATGGCCAGATTCAGAAGTGGGCATCTTTGATGCATGAAATTCAAAGAGGGAGAAAAGACCTTCCCGTCGTGTGCCTGTTCTCTCCCTGCCTCTCCCGCTCACCTTATGGATTGTATATGCGTCTCCCTGAGAAAGGTATCGGCTGAGCAGGACGACATCTACGGTTTGCTTGTGCGGCAAGATCTCTTGGACTTGGTGTAGGCTTTCTTCCCCCAAGGGGATTTGAAACAACAACAACAACAACAACATTGCTAATTTTGTTGCTATCAGTTCAGCTTGGAAGGTGCTATTTTCATTTGTTAAACGTGTTTTGAATATTCTTTTTTCATTTGACTTTGTTAATATAACACATGCACTTCCAGCTTCTGTTTCCATTATTTTAACCATTCGTATATATTACTGGATACGCATAGTTTTTAGGAAGTGGTTTTATTGAGCAGTAGATTCTTGGGTTTATTGCCGGATGTTTTCTGTATGGATTTATTGATGATTCGTATTTGGAAGAGTCGAGGAATTCTTCTAAGATTTTAAATGGTTTTCTTAATCTGAGAACTGTGCCTGTTGCATTTTCTGTCTGTGCTCTCATATATAGAGCCGGGATTCCGGCAAGTATGCAAAGGGCTGTATTTGAAGTAGTTCTAAAAGGTTTTGTAATTCGAAGAAGGAATGGTCGTTGAATTGCTTGTAGCAGCTTTTGTTTTCTTATTGTTATTGGATCAGACCAAATTTCAACTCCATATTGTTTCGTTGTACGGGTTCGTAGATTTGAGAGTATCCGATGAAAACACGATGCAGAACAATAAAAAGCACAATTTATTTACAAGAATCACTATTTACAGCACAGTTCCAAAATTATCTTTAAAAGCGTCGAAAATCTACAATAAATACGCTGAAACAATCAGCAACACAACTTCAGGCTGTAACTGTAAAGGTAGCTTCACGGCAACACTAAACTTATAATAAACACCGTGGAACTATCCCCAATACACTGTCAAGCTATACTGTAAAGGTATCTTCAAGGCAAAACACTATCTCGATCGCTTTCCGTTCACAAAACTCTCGCGTAGCTTAGCACTCACAGTAAGCAGCTATTCTCACAATTCTCACAACGCCTGCTCTCAGAAACGCAAGGGTTTATATAGCTTTTCCTTAGGTTCCACAGGTTTCGAGAAATATCTCGACAAGAAGTTATTCTAGAAGTTTCCTGATTGGACCATGGGATATCGCCGATTTGGTCGCCAAATGGGCGATAAAGTCGCCAATCTGGCAACCCTACCATACACTATTTTATGGCAACCCTAGTGCTATGCCGGAAAGCTTACATACAGGCGCAACCGCCGAATTTTTCGCAACAATATGATACTATTTTTTCTATGACTCTTCGGAAGATAATTTTTTGAATATGAGGGTTTATGCCCGAATTTAATCCTTGAATTCTGCGAAAGTTATTAGATAATTTTGATGTTTTTCTTCTTATGTACTTAAGATGTTCAATCCAGTTTGATTTCTTCTCTATAAGAAGGCCAAGGAATTTTAGTTTTAGAATAATTTTGATTCTTTTGCCATGTATTTTGAAAGTAGGGAGTCTTGAGATATTTTGTGATTTCTTAGGAAATATTATTGCTTTTGATTTTTCTTCACTAATTTTGAGTTTGATTTTTGAACCTTGTATACGGAATAAGGTAATTGTTTCATTAACATTCCATTCCAGTTCCCTTCTGTTTTTTTTCTGATATAACAAATGCTGCATCATCAGCGAAAGCTATGTTTTTGGTAAGAGTTGGCTAAATGTATGATGTTATGGAATTAAAGGTAATATTCTAAAGATAAGTGCTGATGCACGATCTTTGAGGGCAACCTCGTTGTTGAACTTTTCCTATTATTTTGTTATTATGAATGAGCATGCTCTTTCTATATTGTAAGAAGTCTTGTAGTATTAGGTAACTATTTCTTGGACAATTTGACTTTCTCAGTGCTGTAGGACTGCTGGCTAGCATAAAGAGTCGAAAGGTTTCGTAAGATCAAGATAAATAAATGCTGAGTGCTAATCTGTAGATTTATTAAAATTCATTTGATCCAGAGCATTGTCTATTGCGTTTGTTGTACTTTTATTAGGAGTAAAGCCAAACTGGTTTTCACTTAGGGAGTTATTGATTGTAAAGTGGTGTCTCAAACGCCCTGTTGTTGCTCTTTCTGGTATTTTTCCTACGGCAGGAAGAAGATTTATTTGTCTGTATGAATCTGCATTATCTGGATTCTTATCCGGTTTATTGAATAAGACAATTTGGCTTATTTTGAAGCAGTCTGGGAAAGTATTACATTTCAGGCAATTATTACATTAAGAAAACAAAGTATTGTCAATAGAGTATATTAGTTTATTGATCTGGTTAGTAATACCATCAGGAGCAGGTGCTTTATTTTTTCAAAGATTCTTAATAATGTTGGATATTTCTCTGGGTGTAAAGGGAACATCATCTGACGTAGCAGAAATAGAATTGTCAATTCTAATTGAAAATTGTCCTAAGCTATCTTCAGATGGAGCGTCTTGTATGAATATATTGCTCATAATTTCTATTAAAGCCATTATTGTTGCATCTTGATTATTGAGCGAAGAGTGGATAGATGTAGCGGGTATTCTGATTTGATTAGGTTTGAAGACTTTATTCATGCTTATTTTATATAACATTTCTTGCAGCATGCTTGCCAACATTTATTTTTCGAGGTAAGGATCATTCTTTTATATATTGCCTTTTGTTTTGAAAAGAGAACAAATGCTGCATCTTTAGGTTGTTGCGTTGGAGCTCTTTTCATTTTTCTATAAAGTGCTGCAGTTTTATGTCTTTGCGCTCTTAAATCTTTGTTCCACCAATTTAAGTTGAGATTTTTATTTGGAGTTTTAGTTTTAAAAATTGTTTTGCAGTGATAATGGATAGTTATTATTAAGTCTTCGATTGCTTTATTAAGTATATTTTTATTGTAGGCATTGTAGATGTTTAAATGATTATTAAAATGATCTTCTATTTAACGTAGAAATCGTTTACTTGATCCAGGGTTGATTTTGAATCTGTGGGTTGAGATCGTTTCGAAACTTCCATTAAAATCATATGAAATTATCTTATGGTCTGATACTAATAAAAATTTAAGTACAGTCCAGTTAGAAATTTTATTCAATATTGAAAGAGATGTTAAGGTAATGTCTGGTCAACCACAGGAGCTAAGTCATCGTTATGAAGGAAGAGATTATCTGATGCTATGAAATCTTCTAGTTGTTCTTCTCTGTTGTCAGTCTGGTTGTATCCCCATGCGGCGTGATGGGCATTAATGTCTCCACCAATTACATTCTGTGAACTATGGAACTTTTTCAATATTGAAGATAGTAGTTTACTTCCAAGATTTTCGGTTTGTGAAGAGTAGAATGATGCTATAATAATTTTTTCTTGGTTTATGTTTAATGAGATAGAAAAAAATATCTTTATTAGCAAATATTAATGTTGTAGCTAAGTATTTATTTAAAATAATAATTCCTGATTTGATTCTTGAGTTGTCTGTTGAGCTTTGCTGATAGCAGTTCCATGATATTCGTATTGCACTTATTTTTCCGTTGATACAATACGGTTCTTGGATAAGAATTATATCCGGATGTTGTTCTGTGGAATGGATTGTTAAGTTTGCAATTGCAGAATGAGATCTTTGCAGATTGATTTGTTGAATATTTAAGGAACTTGAAGGGGTGTTTTTGATCAAAATCGTAGAATTTGGGAATCAGAAAATCCGCGCCTTGTCTTACAGATTCCACTGCACTCAACAAAAGTGACAGTATGGTGTAGATGGTCACATCCCTTCCTTTAGTCCGAAACAAAATTTCACGATTTTCTGATCACTGATTTCGCTTGTAGGCAGTTTTGAAACTGGGTTCTTTAATTATAAACACCATGTACTTAAAACAGTGGATGGCATTTTTATAATCTCATTCATCCCAGTGTCATATTCTGCCAATAATTTGACATCAGATAAAAAAATTACGTATGTGTGTATCTGAGGTACTTTTTCTGTATTCGCGTAAACTATTGTTCAAATATTGATATTATTTCAAACTTACCAAAATATTTCGCTCTAGACTTTGTTAAATTTAGGTGAACAACAAAGCTAAAAATCTATTTATCTTTAAATCCGATTTATTAACCATTGTATAATGAACAGAAGAAAATGATTGTATTTTTTGGAAAAAACGATATTTTTTTGTTTACAGACCCTACAATTTAAAAATAAATCTTTTATTATTATTTGTTGATTGATGAGTTTCTCTACAGTTTCTCATGCTAGTGTCTTTTATAATACTTTTATTATTAATTAATTTATTTTTAGTCAGAAAGGGCTATTAGCCTCAAAACGGGATTTTGCGTAGTCTTCTCTAAAAGGCAAATCACTTTTCAAATTGTTTCTACCAAACATTATCGCCTTTTATTATATTTAAAGAAATTAAATAATGAAGAACCTGCATGCATGTATGGATGTTTCTCCCACTGCGAAAAAATAACGCTATTTAAAGCTATCAAATTTTAAATAACGTGGTCCTCCACCCGAACATGGGCACCTGGAAGCCCGAATTTTGTATTTAGAATTTGTTTCATGATCTATTTCATATTTTGTAAAAATTTAACTGATTTTTGAATAACAAACTCAACGACTGTATAGCGAGCAGTGGCAACATTGCACTGAAAAAACACATTTCATCTCCAGCGCGCGAGACTGTCTATCGGAAATTCTAAAAATATGCTGATTTTAAATATTTTGGGATTTTGCTGTTAAATCGAATTTTATGTGGCCAACTTCCAAGAACGTGATATTTAATAAATAAAGTAAACATACAAAACGTTAAAAATAAGACAAAAAAAATTTGTAAAAGCCATCTTGCTAAGAAAACTGAACACTGTTATAACAAACTGAAAAAAGATTGAAAAAATTAGAAAAATGTATGCTAACACTTAACAGTGCATCTGGAATTCTAAAACTTATGATGCTTTTAAAATATCTGTAATTTTGCTGTTGAATTGCATATGGCGTAAGTGCGAGGAAAATGAGGCTTAATAATAAAGCTAAAAAGACAAGAAAAAATGGGTTAACAGGAGTGAATTTAACAGCAGAATGATAGAATGAGAGCTCAGCGAGAACAAATAAAAACCTCAAAGAATCATTTCGGGCGACAGCTTAAATCTGAAGCTTTTCACATTTTTCTTTCTTTCTTCCCCCCCCCCCATATTTTCAACTTTATTGCCTAGCTTTGCTGTTTCGAATATAAGTGTAGCTTTTAATCAAAACAGTCTAATATCTAACATGTAAAATACAGCGGAAATATTTTCAGTGCGTCGATGTGTGTAGATTTCAGTGTCAACTGTTTTTATGACCTTAATAGTAACTTGAAATAAAATATGTATTCCATATCAATAGTATAATTGATAAAGAAAATGTGTTATTGTAATTCAAGGAAAGCTGATGCTTATCACTATCAGCACAAGGACAACTAAAGGAAAAATGTGAATTTTTATTGTTTTCATTGATTAAGCTCCGATATATGTTATGAAGCATTGATTATTGGGAGCGATTTCCAAGCTATGTCACAACTCAACCATAACATTGTCTTAAGTGGAGACTTTAATGCACACCACCGCGAATGGAACTGCAACAATGACACCTTCCTTGGAAACGTAATTTTCCGTTTTGCCAAAACAGCTGAATTTACAATTGCAGTTCTACAAGACCCAACGTGCTATAACAATACCTCTGTTGCTGTCCTGAATTTCTTCATGATTCGGGGCTGTGCCTCGAAACATGTGGAAAGTCTGGAAGAATTATCTTCTGACCATAATCCAGTTCCCATACAGTTAGATATTACTGGACATAGCGCACTACACAATAAGACCTTTATTACCAATTCACTAAGCCTCAAACAATACTCCACTATTCATTCCAACACCACAAACGTACGATACGTTAGGCAAGGTCTACAAATGGTCGCAAGGGCTACAAAAGATGATACGTTAGATAACTTGGTTAAGAATTTCATAGTAGAATTGCAGGATGGTTTCAAACTCAATAGCAAAGCAGTTGAAAACAGGAAAAAAGTCTGCAACAAATAGCTCAGAAATCTTTTCAGAAGAAGAAGAAGAAACGTTGCTCGCAAGCAATAGCAGCGCTCAAGATACCCACAGACAAAACTCTTCTCAATCAGCTTAATCACCAAGTCAGACTCCTGACTCGTACATACACTGACAGCGACTGGGCCACATACTTATCCTTTCTTTCAGGGGATGATAATTCAATTTGGAGGACCATCTTCAAATTACAGAGATGCCACTCTAACATTCCGCCCTTAAATGGCCAGTACGGAGTAGCTTACACCGAGGTTGAGAAAGCTGAGTCACTTGCCGCTCACTGTGCACCTCATTTCTGCACAAACAACATACCTCAATCACCCACAGAAATTATGGTTGCACAGATATTAACAAACTTTACTTCACAACCACACACAAACAACATTCCTCTTGTCGTACCAAAGGAGAACTTTAAATATATATCTCTAAGCTGAAGACTAGCAAACGTCCTGGCATCGACAGTATCTCAAACAAAATGATCAAGAATATGGGAATACATATGCTGTTCAAACTGATCAAAATTATCAACTGTATTCTCCGCAAGGGCTACTTTTCCTCCTACTGGAAGACTGTAATCATCACCCCGATTCTGAAGCCAAGCAAATCAGCAACTGGATCCTGTCTCCTACAAGCCAGTGAGTTTACTTTCTGCACTCAACAAGATCGCTGAATATGTTAAACTTCAGAGGAATTCTGGAATTCACAGATACCAACAGCCTTGTTATTGCTGAACAGTACGGATTCCGACAAAAACACTGTGCCGTCCATCAACTTTATAGAGTTACGAAGATATTTTGCTCTGGTTTGCAAGACGATATTATTGCCGGAGCCGTCTTTTTAGACGTCTCAAAGGGTTTTGATCGCGTATGGCTGGAGGACCTCATATACAAATTAATCACCCTGGGCTTCTCAGGTTACATCACTAACATCATTAGTTCCCATCTGACAGATAGATACTTTGTCGTTCGTGTCAACCACACTATCACTTTCCCCAGGCCTATACAGGCTAGGATCCCACAGGGTTACCTTTTTGGCCCTATATTATTCAATATTTACGCGAACGACATTCCATATACACCACACACCACTTTAGCTATGTACAAAGATAATACTGCAGTTCTTACACAAAGTGTATTTCATGGCTCAGTCATACAGGCACTACAAAATCACACACGTGCGCTGGAGTCCTGGCTGTGCTCCTGGAAAATCCAGGTAAATGTTTCAAAATCTGATGCTATATTGTTCTCAAAAAAAGAAAAAAATATGATACTTACTTCCATGTACTGATGTATGATACTCCAATCCCCTGGACTATGCAGGCCCGCTACTTAGGAGTTATTCTTGATCATTTACTTATTTGGTCCCCATATATTACACAAATTCTTACTAAGTTTCGAGTGCGTAAACATACGCTTGTCCCCTTAATTGGCCGGAACAACGTTCTATTTATCGATAGTAAGTTACTCATTTACAAAACCATGTTACGTCCCATTATTTACTCCTGCCCTGTCTGGGGATACGCATATAAAACCTCGAAGCAGAAACTGCAAATTCCTGGAAATATTGTACTCCAAGAAGCGGTAAATTGCCGTTGGTTGATTAGAAATTCGGCGATTCACCGTGAACTCAAAATACCAGAAGTCCACGTCTGCATGGCCAAACTGGCCGAAACCTTTCTCCGGAAAATCCCGGATGTTAACAATGCCACTATTCCAATACAGAATTATGATTATTGTGCTCATGAAAATAGGAAACGCCCGAAAGCTGTACTAAGACATATCTCATAACACCTTGTAACGCGTATAGCACCTAATTTAGTATATAACTAGTGTATTTCACCTAATTTATATGCTTAATATCCACATCTCATGCTTTTGCTTTTTCTCTTGCCTTGCTTTTGTAATGTTATGCTTACATACATATTATTTACTATTGCATAAAGAGGTTGATTGATTGCGTGAAATTGTTTTCTGCAATTATTGGCATTTCTTTTTAAACTCAACTTTGCACTGATTAATCGCACACCCATCTTCACACGAATGCTCCAAGATTTTATAGCCAGACTGAACCGGTGGCAGCTAGGAGTAGAGTATAATCTAGGTCGGTTCTAAGTCATCTGCAGCTGATGAAGTTACGAGGAGAGTTTCAATAGAACTTATGATATGTCACTTAATTGCTATTATGAAATTAAGAGTCTTTGCCAGCTAAAATTGATTAGAAAATCACATATATTAGAAAATCTTCAACGTCGTTATACCGGGTTTCGACTTACTCGGGTAGCTGATAATTAGCGTATGCTTTTCGCCTGAAACGAAGTATTGATTTTAATTTTACTATTATTTTTTACAGATTTGAGTCCTTTAAAATTTATCGGAATTGTTCCCATTGAATTAAGTATCTTTTGCTGTGCGTTGCCTATTTTACTTCAGGCAGTATGGCAAGGTAAGTTACCAACTTTTTATAATTAAGGAAATAGTTAAGGTTTTTTACTGAGTAATAGTCATTTGTATATCTTAATCCTTTTATTACTGTTTATTGCTGTTTCTGTTGTTAATATAGTGCCATTTTAATGATTTACAGTTATTTAATGCTTTGTTAGTTGATGGGAAATACTTTAGATCTTTCGTAATACTTTCCGCTACTGAATATTAGGATAAACTTAAATTACAAAACACAGTACTGAGTAACTCAGAGACGGCATATAAAATGCATTTACATTAAGATTTTTCAAAAAGCTAATCGAAGTTTTGTTCGTAGTATGAAATTTGCGATCAAAAACTGATACCGATTTTATTTTCTAATAATGAAAGCGTTTTTTGGTAAACTACATATGACATAAAAATAAAGCTGCTCCCCCCCCAAAAAAAAGAGAATCTGTATGAGAAATATCTGAGAAATGAGAGCAGGAAAAGCAACAACTCTTCATTTAACGAAGAGCCAGAATTTGAGGAAGCAAGCTGAAAAAAAAAGGCGTTTAATAAACTGCTGTGGTGAAATTAAATTTAAACCTTTAAATCCTACGATTACTAGTTTATCGTTAATATAACCCTTTGGCTGGTTTTACAACCAAGAAATACATTTAACTTTATTCCTTTTATAAATTGCAATAAGATGTACAGGCCCGTTACCAAGCATAGGTGACGCACTGAATCATCTAAAATGGCGAATTTCAAAAAGAAGCTTTCCAAGTTGATCTCAAAAGCGACGATGTGCCGGTTGAGCTACAGAGGTAAAATATTAAAGCAGTATACTGTGTCGTTAAGCATGGAAATAATGGTGGGAGAAATTTTTCAAAATTTTCGGGTAAAATCTAAATTTGGATCAATCTGGATTTCAAAAGATACGGAACAATTCTTGACTTATTTTTAGGATGGCCTTAAAAACGTTGTACTTACGTATTAGTTAAAACTTTGTACTAGTTGAACAATTTTTACAGGAGAAAGAGAAGGATGATTTATGATTGCTGCAATTTGTATGAAATTATCGCCTTTTCCAGTGCAATATTATTGATTTTATTATCGTATCCACTTATAGTGCGATAGTATTATCGTGTTGAAAGACACATTGTTTTAGTGTAGTGGTTTATGACTCTGGCTACAGTATAGCTGAAGTGAGTTCGAATCAAGGAGAAATCTTGCATGTTTGTGCGTCGTGTCTATTCGTAAAAGGAACACTTAAAATATTGTTTTCTTCAGAGACTGGTGGTAGAGGCGAGATTCTCGGCTACGTCCGGAACTCGTTTGCCAACAATATTGAAAGGGAGCTGCATATTAATGCGGTGGTGTCTATGGTATGTAAAATCATTGATGAAATTCTGAAGTCCCCCTCACGTCTTCCTGCCCTAAACAAATAAGTTATTGGAAGATACTTGTTTTGCGTCTAGACGAGAAGACGATTATTTTTTACATTTTCTGGTTCTGAATAATGCCTACAAACTCGTCGAAAAGATTTGTTTGTTAATATAAAATAATACTGACATATAAATGTTTCAGCATCTAAAAACTGTATTATTAACTCGGCTTTAGTTGTTAAATACTATTGAATACAAATGTTTCAGCAACTAAATGCTGTATTAATAGTAACATTCAAAAGCGATATAAGTATATCTCTTCCTCACAATATTTGAAGCGCAGATTTATTTACTAATACAACATTTCGATGAAATTTACATCATATTTGTTTTCTTAAAGTTGTCTGACAAAATATATTTTATAAAGAAATCAAAATAAAATTTCTTATTCATATATAAGTACATATCTCTTGTTTAAGTATAGTTGTCCAGTTAATGATATAATGATTTATGCTTTACATCTATCTGCACATACGATATCTGATAAAATATTTAATTAAGCTGTACTCAAAGAAAATGCTAATAACTAGACCATGATCACCAAAATCTTTATAAACAGTTAAATGTCCTTTGATTCTTCAAGTCGATGGAAGTCGACATTGGTCTGCAAAAATGCAATATCATAGCTGAAAATGCCGTGAATAATTTAATTTTTAGCCAAAAGGTTTTAGAGACATTAGGTTATTTCGAAGCAGGAGTATTGAATAATGAGCAACGCCTTCACTTACTTACTTAAGAAATACTTAATGATCTGTGAAAAACTGTTTCTTTTGCTTGTTTTTTTTTAAATTTTTTATACATCGTTTTAGATTTATTGTAGTATTTGAATAGAACATGTGCCAATGATTAGATAATTCTTCGGATGATATACACAACTTTTGTGCATTCTGTGTTATAAAATGAATGAGATGTAACGCTGTTAAGTGAACCTAGCGCCAGAGTGCCGCTATGGTGAGCAAATATATTGCATTTTAAACTGCATGTATATTATTGTGGTTTATGCGCTATCGACGAAGTGGATTTAATTCAATCCTATAAGTTTAAATGAAATACAAGAAAAAATACGTATAATTTAATATTCCGTACAAGGCAGTCAAGTGGTGTACACATCAGACTTTTTTATAAAGTTTTACTGATAATTTTTTTATGAAAAACACAAAAACACAATCTAAAAATGCTTAAAAAGGAAGATAAATAATTGTATGAGGATACCTCTGTAAAAATTGCTTAGTTAATTATCAAACTATTTTCCTTAATATTTGTTAACCTCATATTGTTTTAATGAAAATTAGATTTTTTAGATTTTTTTTTGCTTCCGTTCATTCGTAAAGTTTCGTTAACATTCTGATGTGTAGCGTGCAATCAATTTGCTCGATGTAGATTTGTTGATTATGACGAAAGTCGGTTACATAATATGTCAGTACGGGATTCGAAAAACGCATTGTGTGCGATGTTGTCGTCATGCGATGATTTGCAGGTACTTTACTTTTTGCCATGATATTTTCGACGACGATGTTTTTAAACTGCGAAGTTTTTGAACCGCTTTGTTTTCGACCACGATATTTTGTACCACGATGTTTTAGAACTGCGATGTTTCTTCTCTTTGCCCTCTATTATCCTACGATGTTTTGTACCGCGACATTTTCTCGTTGCGTTGTTTTCTCCGTGACGTTTTCGTCCGCCATGTTTTCGGCTATAACCTCAAAAATTCTTTTAAGATTTGACAAAATATGAAACGATAATAAAACAAGTTCCAGATTCCAAATTTGGGTTTCCACATGCCCATATTAGAATAGAGAACTACGTTATTCAAAATTTGATGTCTTCAGGTACCGTTGTGTTTTCACAGCGAGAGAAACATACACATTCATGCAAATTCTTCCTTATTTAATTTTTTTTAAATATAATGCAGCGGTCTAATATTTGGCGGCAACAATTTGAAACGTGAACCGACGCAAAATGCCGTAACGAAATTAGTAGCCCTTCTGGGCTAATTGCCTCTTTGATTTAATAAAGCTAAAAATATGCAATCTGGAAACTTCAGATTACAGACTTACGTTTGCAGAGAAATTTTAATCTCAGTACACAGATTTCAGTTTGATACGTGAGCTTTGTACGAAGTAAAGGGAGTATTGTAATTGCGAAAAATTTCGGGTATCATATTTCAATGAAAATACTCATTTTGACTGCCATCGAATGAAATTTTACGATGTCTTTGCCTGACATCTGTACGTAAGGACAGAATAAAGGACTCTTGTTCCCAAAATGGATATAAATGAATTCAGAAGAGGTTTTTTTCGCAACGTTTGTACGTACCTGCGTATGTATGCATCTTACATAACTCAAGAACGAAGAGCCTTACAACGTTCAAATTTTGTATATAGGACTGCTGTAACATGTAGTTGTGCACCTTTCGTTTTGGTTGCGAGTAGCCACTGCAAAAGTATATATACCTCACGTTTGTAAACGATATATACGTACATACCCACTCTTTCACTTGGATCGGCGAGCTCAGTTTTTTTTTTTTTTTTGTTCTTACATGTTTGTAAATTGTGCATTTTTTGCTTTAAAAATGATTCAGTTATGTTGTTCTTATGTTCCAGTTAAGGTTTTTATGCCTTTAATTATTCTGCACGCATTCGTTGTAGAGTTATCAATAATTTAAAAGTTGTTTAAATGCGACTAACTTAGCAACCATATTTTCGTACATTTTAAACCTGACAGAACAGTGAATTCAGTCAGTTTCTGCACCTTCAGCGTTTTTTTCTTTTTTTTTTTTTTTTTTTTTTT
>KK115466.1:0-65141 GCA_000611955.2 Stegodyphus mimosarum
ATGTGTGTGTGTGTGTGTACATTTTTATTTTCCATGATTTACATATTTTATATGTTTTGTATGCATTTTATTTTTTCATAGTTTTATGCGTGTAGCCTTTAGTAATCCATATTACGATAACGGATAATTTCAGCTATCTTTTTGTTGCGCACAAAATATCCAAAACTTCAAATATGTGTATATATTAACTGAATACTATCGTGAGTTCAACAGCTTAAATACAAATTGTACTTCAATGCGTCATGAATGTACTAATTTTGCAAAGCAATTTTTCCATATATCTGAGAAAATTTTTATAGCATGAAGTTATTTTATCGTTTTCAGACTGGCAAATCCCATGCAAAACTGCACGCGTCATAAGTTCTAAAAATAAAAATGGTTTTTGGCACGAATGGAGACGTATAAGATTCGAATTAAATAAAAACGAAATTCTGGTTTTCGTATCATACCTATACACTCACCAAAGATTCCAGTTATTAACATCAATTATTATTTTTTTTTCTCCACAAACAGTAAAAGGTGCTTAGCATGGCAACACTAATCCGAATAAATAAAGAAAAATTTTAAAAAATTGCTAAAAAATTTTTAGAGTTTTAAGTCTGTACAGTTTAAAATCAGGTTTAAAAGAGGAAGTTTCAAGTCTGTTACTTCACTTGTAATGAATTTCCTCCCGCTCGCCTTCCCCCTGTAATTTGAAAAATATCCGGCTAGCAATCAGAAGGTCCAGAATTAGAGTCTGGTTGAGGGAACTGCCCATTTTTTACATCTTATGCAAGAAATAAAAGTTTAATTATTCTGCAGTGCCGCCTAAACTAAAAGAAGTGGTGAAAGATAATTCGTCATCACCCAAATTTGGCCCGAATTGAATTAGAAAATTATGTCACTGGTAACGTCTTATTGTCCGGTATTTTTTCTGCTATTACCTCTCGCCTTCATGGTGTAATTGGAAAGCATATCCGGCTGGCGGTCGGAAGTTTCAGAGTTCGAATCTCGGCGAGGACGTTGTACATATTTTTAAGACTCCTTCTCCAAAATAAAAATCTAATGACTTTACACACTTTATAAATTTTTTTGAGATTTCTCAGCAGAGAGTTTAGTACTACCTTGATATTACTACTTATTAAAGAAGTTGTTACTAAATTCTTTTGGATGAAAGTTTCATACCTTTAGATGAGATGTTTTCACATCTGAATTTATAATGCGTGAAATTAAAGTGCACATATGTTTTATACAAAGCGCATTTCAAAGCAAGAAACGTGACACTAAATAAGCGATAACATATCCGTCGACAGAGGATCTGAATTCGCTTTTTGTAAGATATTAGTCATTACAGTGTCGGTAAGTTCATTCGCTTTTATAAAACTTTCAAACGTTTACACGAAATATAAGTCTGAGTTTTCTGGTCAGTTAGCACTGCTAAAAAACGATATTTCAAAGAAAGAAAGTTATTCTACTGAATAAACGAGAACATGTGAGAAAGAAGAAAATCAATAAGTGGTTATGTTGACACATAAACAGTGATACTTTCTAGAGATTAGAGAGTTGAAGCGTTTATAAATATTAAAGTTATGAATTAAAAAAGAAATTCGAAATGTTTGCCCAGCTTAATATCTTTCGAACGATTTATGTTAAACTCAAATAATCCCAGTTTAGGAAATGAATCCAGTAAGACATACTTTTAGATGATGACAGTCTAGAAGATATCATATTCGTAAATCAAAATGTAAAAACGTTAATTTTTATACAGATCCCTGAAACAACATTCAACGAAAAGAATGTTTTCCATAGCTGAATTAATCAAGAAAAGAGAATACTTCCTCATAACGTTAAACTTACTAAGATTTCCTGAATTAAACTGTTTGAGGATAGTACCCCAAATATTGTCTAAAGACACCTGCGTGTGGTTAAGTTTTCCAAATATTTGAATATTTCTGGAAGATATCGTATTCCCACACAAAAAATTTTGTGTCGGAAAAAAAGTTAATATAGGAGCATAAAACTTCAGCTTGCCATTCGTAAAAGGCTGAAATTCGAAATTCCACATGTAAAGTATTATTAATTCAATTTTTATACGGTTCTTAAAATGTTTTTTTTTCCGCCCCGGTATTTTTCTCTTCGAATGAAATTAGTTTCAACTGCATAATTTTTGCCCTTTTTCTCATTGCAGATTTAGCTACAATATCTTCCTCCCTTCTAAAATGTGTTTGAAAGGGTAAGGTAAAATTTACAACTCGTAACTTTCTTCATAGAAAGCCAGCATAAAAACTTTAACTTCATATACTCTATTTTGCTTAAAACCAGCATAAAAATTTAAACTTCATGTACTCTATTTTGCTTGACAATCCACCTTAAAAAGTGAATCCTTGCAAAATAAGCACTGCGTGATTATATTAACGTGTAATGTTGTAAGGAAATTTTCATTTTTCACTTCTTAACGAGTGTATTCGTCGTGTTCCGGAATACTTCCGGCTGCGAATCAGGAGGTCCAGAATTCGAATCCCGGAGGGAGTGATGCTGATTTTCTTTCTGTTTCTTATTCCTAAATAAGCTTGATTACTCTACAAGTGTAGCCGAACGAACAAGTGGTGGGCGTTATTTCGTCACCACCAATATCTGGCGACTGGGTTCTCTGCTTCCCAGTTACCTTTTAAATGAAGGGAGAGTGTAAGGATTTTTTTCCTTCCTTATAGCGTGTTTTCATTGTATAATGTGAAGATCGTCTTTCTGGAAATAGGAGCTGGAAACGTGACAAGAACATTGCAGATTTTTCCTGTTTCCTGCTCCGAAACATATCTAATGTCTCTATAGGGTCATGTAACGTTTCCGAGCTTTTATGGAAAAATAGCAAGACAGGATTGTCTTTTTAAAATTTATTTAAAACTCAACAACAAATTCATTCGTGATTAAATAATGGATGAATAGCGTAAACCGTTACATTGCTATATCTTACAGAAGGGAAAAAGCGAGTTTCCCACAGAGTTCTCTGACTACATGTCCATTCAGCTCCACTGCTTCGTCTCTTCTCACAAAAGAGCAGCGAACAGCCGTGAACAAGTCGGCATCATAAAAGCATTAGGGGATAAAGACCCATTAGCCTTCAGGACATTCTTCCTGGCCGAATCGCTTACACCCTGGCTCTAAAAATGAGTTTCTTTAAGTTAGTCCGAAACAGGAAGTCTCTAATAATATCCAGCTGGTTATTTTCCTAATGATTCATTTGCTGTTACAGTTTGTCACAGCTTCCTTCCCTCCCCGAGGGGGGGGGTTCTGGACCATAATTACCACCATTAGAGTTCACCATATTGTTAATAAAATAAATTATAGTAAACACACATTTTTACATCAAACAGGTGTAAGTACCATGGATTAAACATGAAATTATATTGAGGGCAGTGTACAAATAATATAACATACTTAGTGTACAAAAAATACTAATGACTAATTACATTCAGACAAAACAGAGCTTACCCCTTTTTAGACAAATATTACACAATATGCATTCTTTTACTTATATAGATTTACAGAAGAACCATACAAGACAGTAAAAAATATAAAATCAATATAATATCAAGTTTTTCGGCTTAGAGCATCAGCATTTTTATTGAGTTTCCCCGAACGATGAATAATTGTGAAATTGTATGGCTGAAGAGCCAGAGCCCAACGCATTAAGCGAGGATTATTACTGGCATTAGTTCGTAACCAAGTTAGAGGATTATGATCAGTTTGCACAATAAAGTCTTGCCCGTCTAGATAATAGTGAAGTTTCTTTATACCAAACACTATGCTGGCGCATTCCTTTTCAGTGGTGCAGTACTTTTTCTCTACCTCGGAGAATTTCTTGCTCAGAAATATAATGGGATGTTCTTCTCCGTTACTAGTGAGCTGTGTTAATACAACTCCCATACCATAATCAGATGCGTCGGTTTGTAGAATAAAGGGAAGAGTAAAATCGGGTGCATATAAAACTGGGTAACTTGTTAATTTCTCTTTTAATTCCGTGAAAGCCCTTTCGCTCTCAGCATTCCACAGAATATCACCCTTTACTGATTTTCCTTTTAAAAGATCCGTCAACGGAGCGGCGATTGCTGAGTACATCGGAATATAACGGCTATAGTAGCCCGCTAATCCCAGAAATGCTCTTATATCCGTTTTAGTCTTGGGTGTTGGGAAATCTCTTATAGCTTTGGTCTTAATTTCCGACGGTTTCCGGTACCCTTGGCCTACAACATGGCCCAAATAAAGGACATGTTTTTGAGCAAAACGACATTTTGAAGGTTTAATGGTCAATTTCGCTCTACTTATACGTTTCAGCACAATTTCCAGATGCTTGAGATGACATTCCCAGGTTTTTGAAAAAATAGCCACATCATCCAGGTAGGGAACTGCAAATTCTTCGCATCCATTTAATACCTCTTGCATCATCTTGGAAAAAAAATAAGGAGCGTTTTTTAAACCAAAACTTAACCGTAATGGCCTGTAAGTGCCGAAACTGGTTACAAATGCGGCATATCTTTGAGCATTAGGGCTTAAGGGTATTTGCCAATATCCCTTAGCTAAATCTATAACCGTGATATATTTTGCAGAAGCAACTTCTTCTACCCGTTCTTCTATATTGGGTAAGGGATAGAACTGGGTACGTGTGATTTCGTTTAATCGTCGGTAATCCACACAAGGTCGAGGGTCCTTATTTGGAGCTTCTACGAGAATCATAGGAGAAGTGTAGTCTGATTCCCCCACCTCAATAATTTTTAGGTCAAGCATTCGTTGAATTTCTCTTTTTAAAATTTCATTTTGTCGATGTGACATTCGATACGGCTTAGATCGTACCGGCTTATTACTGATAACTTCAATATCATGTTCTACGAGGTCTGTCATTCCCGGCTCGTTAGAAAAACTTTGCGAATATTTATTTAATAACCTCTGCAATTGATCTCTTTGAGTAGGTTCTAATAATTCTTCCAAATTGCTACTTTTAATAACCTCAGAATAATCGTAAACGTTTGGATTTGTATCAATATTAGGAAAATCTATTTCAGTCTCAATCTGGTCAGAACCCTCTTCGCTACAAGACAGGTAATTAATTACCTCAGGTCTTTTATAATATGGCTTTAACATATTGATATGATAAATTTGGGATCTTTCTTTTTTCCCCGGTAAGGATACGATATAATTTGTTTCGGATACTTTATTTTCAACTTTGCCCGGTCCTGTCCATTGAACCGAAAGTTTATTTGCCTTAGAAGTGGCCAAAATTAAAACCAGATCACCTTCTTTAAATTCTCTTTTTATGGCATTTTTATCATACCATTTTTTTCTCCTGAGTTGTTGATCTTGCATTTTCTCAACTGCCAACTCTTGACACTTTTTTAAGCGATTTATGAGTCTAAAAACATACTCGGTTACTGGTTGTTCCTCCTCTGGTGAATCCGTCCAATGTTCGTATAACAACGTTTCTGGAGTACGCAAATTTTTTCCGTGGACAAGTTCCGCAGGTGTGAAACCCGTGCTTTCATGCGTCACAGTTCTTAAAGCAAGAAGAGCCGCCGGTAGCACCTGTTCCCAATCAGAATCAGCCTCCAAACATAAAACTCGTAATATTCTTTTTATAGTACGATGAAATCTCTCCACTGGATTAGACTGAGGGTGGTGTACCGAACTATGACTAACTTTGATACCGAAACGTTCAAAAAATTCTGTGGTCAGATTGCTCATAAATGAAGTTCCTTGATCGCACTGAATCTCTTTAGGGAATCCCATTCTGCTGAAAAGATTTAACAACGCATCCACTATTGTAACCGAAGTTATATCTTCGATTGGAAGAGCCTCTGGATATTTTGATGCTACACATATAGCAGTTAGTATATATTTGTTTCCTTTAGATGTGGTTGGCAAGGGTCCACAAGTATCTATGTTTATTTTTGAAAATACTTCCGATATCACAGGGACTAATTTCAGAGGCGCTTTTTTTCTATCGTTAGATTTCCCCACTCTTTGGCAAGGATCACAAGTTCGAATATAAGTTTCCATATCTTGATAACATTTGGGCCAAAAAAAATATCTAGCTAGATTATCTTTGGATTTAGTTACGCCCAAATGTCCGGACACTTGTTCATGACATAAACTCAATATCTTTTCCCGACAAGTTTCAGGAATGACCAATAATTTCCGTACATTTCCTAAACGATCTTCTTGACACTTATACAGCAGCCCCTTTTCTATCTTGTAAATATTTGTCGAAGAGTTATTTTGAGAGTCTCTTGTCGCTATGTCAAAAAGCGGCTTTAAATCTTCACTCTGTTGCTGTAATTGAAGGAATTTAGTCTTGCTTATTGAAAGTAGAGGAGGTAGGTCATTGAACTCCGAAACGGGCAGGAGCGACTTTCTGTCTTCCTGTTCTTCTTGTTCCGTCCCCTGGGAAGTATAATCGTTCGCGAGGGAGGGAAAACTCGGTAGGGGTACAATATTCGTATGCTCACCCCTTTCTTTTGCTGCTTGAAGGCCTTTCTCTTCGCTATTGATCATTTGTCGGCGTTTCTGAGCCCGCGTCTCCACTGCGTTAACTTGGAAAAAGTATTCCTTATTTTGATTTTTTCCTAATTTTGCAGCCGTCCGATTCCCTAATATATAACGTCCTTGATCAAGCTCATTTCGTATGACTGCGGCCTTTGTTAATATTCGTCCAAATTCTGCTTCTATTTCAACATGTGCTAGGGGAAGACATATAGGTGATTCATCGAACGGTTGTTTTACCCAAACAGTTTCTCCTGTTAACATTGAAGGGGTAATGTATTTTTTACAGATCACATCAATGGATGCTCCAGAATCCCGTAATACAGGAAGATCGAACCCGTTAACCTTAGCCATTGTAGTGTATGGCGCTAAATAATCTTCTTCATTCTCTTGTACCCTGTTAACAACAGCCGTAGATTTAAAGTCTTTCTGAGCTTTCGGACACTGCGGCCTCAAGTGATCGATTGAGCCACAAGTATAGCACTTAAGAGGTTTACGTACTTCAAAATGACGCTCATCTTGATTTCGAAAAGTTTCTGTTTTTTTCGAAACTTTTTCCCCAGCCTGTTTATACCTTGGCGAATCTCTGAAATTAGGCTGATTTTTATTTCTCTTTTGCGACTCCGAACCATGAACTGGAGAGACCTTTTTCCGGTATTCACGTACGTTTTCATAATCTTCTAACAACTCGGCTAATTTATTTGGGGACGTTATCTTGGACCATTCATCAATAAAATGCTGGCGCACTTCGAAATTTACGCGACGCTTCATTTGATCCGTTATCATCAGGTCTTTTAAAAGTTCAAAATCATTAATTTCCAAGCCCGAGATCCATTCTTCAAAATAATTTCTTAATTCAAATGCGAAATCCCTCCAAGTGGTTTGAGCGTTTTTTTGGGTTTGCGAGAATTTGATTCTAAATTTTTCTGGGCTCAGTTTAAACCTTTTAAGAAGTATCCCTTTTATGTAAGCATAGTCATAAGCCTGTTCTTCTGGCTCTCGCATAATCAGCTGAACTATCTCTGTTGGCAAAAGTGTTAATAAAACAGAAACCCATTCTGATTGGTTTAGATTCGCCCTCTTTGCTTGGCGCTCAAACATGACTAGGTACAAACTAACATCATTCTCTTCGGGATCAAATTTTTGGATCATTTTTTGAAGTTCAAAATGGTTTCTTCTAGGCATACTTTCTTCCTTCCCATCAATTAGATCCTTAACTTTAGCGGCCTCCAATTTCATTTTGGTTATCTCGAATTCTCTTTCTTCTCTCCTAATTCTCTCTTGCCTCTCTTCGTCTTCTTTCCTAATTCTTTCTTGCCTCTCTTCGTCTTCTTTCTCGAGTCTCACTGACGTGATATTTTCCAACAGACTTTTAACTAGTTCCTCCTCGTAGGCTTCATTTCCCATAATCAGCTGTCTTAATTCTAATATCCTAAGCTGGGGTCCAACCTTTTCCCCTAACTCTTCAGCCAAGGATTTAAGGTCCTCTTTTCTAGCTTTTGCTAAGAATGCCATGATATACCCTCAACTTATACTCTAAATCTAATGAATCTCTCTCTCTCTCTATATATATATATATATATATTTTACAATTCTGAGGCTCAAAATTTAACTCTTAATTTTTTTTTCAGAACAATTTCTGGTATTCTAAACATACATTCAAGACAATTTACACTATACTGTGAACAGGATGCACTCAGTTGCAATTAGTTAAATTGAGAATTTAAGATAATACAATATGCTTTAGATAATACAATATTCACATTCAGATCATCAAAACTTTCATAGTATATTAAGGTATGCATTCAAAAGTAAATTAAAGTAAACGTATAAATACTCATAAATATCAATACAACCACAGTTTGAACGTAAGATATTAGTGATTTCTAAACTTTCTGTTAACACTTTCAACTGAAAATTTTCACTTCTCATAATTCTTACACAAAATGATAATTCATATTCTGTACTGAAAATCAAATAAACAACAGTTTAATTTTAAGCTACCAAGATTTACTTATCTTCATTTTTAACACAATGAACTGAAAATTTTTGGAATTATAATTCTTACGTACTTATATTTCTTACATGAAATACATTCTTACAAACTTATAATTCTTACATACCATAACAGTTTACATTTACTTCTAATAATTATAACGTTCAAGACGACTTAGAATTGATAATTCAGAATACCCTCTAAAAGATAGAATCTTTAGAAATATTACAATTTTACTCTTCAATTATAGAAGCATAATAGTAGCAAAACTCACAACAATTCACTCTATTAATACAACTTCAAATTCTTAAGATATTATTTAATTATAATTCCTGAATTCAAATTTCTAAATTTATACCTAAATTCTTAAATATATTTTCTTATCTGAAACATAAATATCAATCAACGCATTTGCAAGCTTCAACGAAACCAATATTTGTTAGAAAACATTTACCTGAAGTGACATAAATGACACAATAGAAATACTATAACTAATAACCTCACTGCCTCAATATAAAAAATCCAAGGTACTTACCCGCCTGGACTGTAGAGTTGAAATTCTGATTGAAGCCTGGAACATGAAAGTGTTGAATCTCACAACTTAATTCTTTTATTGGACGCTGAAGGCACATGCACTAAATTACCACACAAACGTATATCACCACACTACACTTTCCGGACACTGATAGTCCTACAACTTAAAGATGCTGAAAATCTTCGGACAAAGGCTGTCCCACTAAACTTCAAGCGAATTGAATTTCGGATCCTGGTGGTCCTCTCTTTCAGCCGGACTGACGTCTGGAATCTTCTTTAGAAAAACACAAAGCTGAATTTCGGAGCCTGACGGTCCTTTCTTTCTTCCGGACTGGCGTCTGGAATCTTCTTTATAAATCACAAAGTTGATTTTCGGAGCCTGACGGTCCTTTCGTTCTCCCGGACTGATGTCTGGAACTTAAAAACACAGAGCTGAAGTTCGGAGCCTGACGGTCCTCTCTTTCTCCCGGACTGACGTCTGGAACTTAAAAACACAGAGCTGAAGTTCGGAGCCTGACGGTCCTCTCTTTCTCCCGGACTGACGTCTGGAATCTTCTTTATAAATCACAGAGTTGATTTTCGGAGCCTGACGGTCCTTTCTTTCTCCCGGACTGACGTCTGGAACTTAAAAACACAGAGCTGAAGTTCGGAGCCTGACGGTCCTCTCTTTCTCCCGGACTGACGTCTGGAATCTTCTTTAGAAAAGCGCGGAGTTGAATTTCGGAGCCTGACGGTCCTTTTTTTTACCCGGACTGACGTCCGTATTCTTTCTTTGTTAAGCACAAGAGTTCTCGTTCGATGACCAAACTAAAACTGCTTCGTGGATTTTCATCATACCTGCTGCCACCAAATTATTATAGCTGTAACGTTTCCGAGCTTTTATGGAAAAATAGCAAGACAGGATTGTCTTTTTAAATTTATTTAAAACTCAACAACAAATTCATTCGTGGTTAAATAAATGATGAATAGCGTAAATTGTTACATGGCTATATCTTACAGAAGGGAAGGAACGAGTTTCCCACAGTCTTTCTGACTACATGTTCATCCAACTCCACTGCTTCGTCTCTTCTCACAAAAGAGCAGCGAACAGCCGTGAACAAGTCGGCATCATAAAAGCATTAGGGGATAAAGACCCATTAGCCTTCAGGACATTCTTCCTGGCCGAATCGCTTACACCCTGGCTCTAAAAATGAGTTTCTTTAAGTTAGTCCGAAACAGGAAGTCTCTAATAATATCCAGCTGGTTATTTTCCTAATGATTCATTTGCTGTTACAGTTTGTCACAGTCACTTGAGATTTGAATTGTGGTGAATTCAGGTTGGAGGTGAATTTCCTAACATGCATATACTTGCACTATAAAAACTGAAAATTTCTCTTATATTTCGATTCCTATTAGAAGAATCTATCTATATTTTGTGGGTTTTTTTTCATACTTAACCCAGAACAAGTCAGGTATCATTAGCAATTCCTGTATAAACGAAAACCGTGTTAAGACAAACAATTCCCGTAATGCTTTGAATAATCAATTTACTAACATTTAGTTAAAATTACACTCACGTTTGTGAAAATTGCAACACCAAGAAGGAATCGTCATAATTGAATGCAATTTAATACACAGTTGAGTGGTAGTGGTACAAATAAATGATTAAATGTTCAAAGCAAACAAACAAGAACAAGAGATCAGAATCAGTATTTTGTGTGGCCACCACGCGCCGCAATAAGTGCTGCTACACGACGTGGCATGGAGTCAAACAAAGTTTGAATGTCTGACTGAGGAAGAGCATTCCATATCGTTTGTACGCGTACCCAAAGTTCGTCTGCAGACGCAACAGGACGAGGATCACGAGCAAGACGCCGACCAATGACATCCCACACATGTTCAATTGGCGACATATCCGGGGAACACGCAGGCCAAGGAAGAAGCTGTACCTGCTGCGCTGCAAAGAAGGATTTAACAATCCGAGCAGTATGAGGGCGGGCATTGTCCTGTTGAAATACAGCGCCTGGCAAGCTTTGAAGGAAGGGAACAGCTTCGGGCTGTAGAACTTCACGGATATACCGGTTGCTGTTCAGATTGCCCACAATTCGTAGCAATTGAGATCGTCTATGATATGCTATGGCGCCCCAGACCATAACTCCGGGTGTTCGTCCACTGTGGCGTTCGATAATGCACTCCGGAAGGTGGCGTTCACCGGCATAGCGTCTGACACGAATGCGGCCATCATGGTACCACAAATTAAAGCGGGATTCGTCAGAAAACACGACATGCTGCCAATCAGCACGCCAGTCTCTATGCTGATTGGCCCATTGTAGCCGCAGGCGGCGATGGTCGTGCGTTAGGGGGATCCTGTATAAAGGAGTCCGTGCGCGCAGTCCACACTGCAGCAGACGTCTACGAATTGATGAAGCACACAATGAAACACCTGTAGCTATTGACCACAGTGCTGCCAATTGTCTAGAGGAAGCTGTACGGTCCGTCCGCGCCATGCGGACCAGGTGTCTATCATCGCGAGCTGACGTCACATTTCGGGGTCCACTCCCGGATTTCCGAGTTGTCCGACACTCGTCCGTCCACTGCTTCCAAACGCGCATCACTGTGCTGCTGTTACGCTGCACACGAGAGGCTACTGCACGATACGACAATCCAGCTTCACGAAGGCCGATGATTCTCCCTCGTTCAAACTCTGTAAGTTGTTCAAATCTCGCTCTCTTTCGTCGACGAGGCATAAGTACAGATTGAGTTAACGTTTACCACTAGCAGATAACCACCGATAACCATACACGCCTCGCTACAGCCGTCTATTTATTCGGATCCATCAACCGTTCAGAGGGCGCTGCTCATCATACGCATGCGCTACGGATTTGCAATTCTAATCATTTGCATATCATGCGCTACTTTGCATTTCCTGAAAATTTCAGCTCACTCGCGTAAGTCCTTCATGGTGTTGCAATTTTCACAAACGTGAGTGTATTTCTTCCTAAAGTATGCACTTTGTATACTGCCATTTATGATGGTAGGAAATAACATTCCTTCGTCTAAGATTTTCCTGTTTTAGC
Source organism: Stegodyphus mimosarum (assembly GCA_000611955.2). Classification (NCBI taxonomy): domain Eukaryota; kingdom Metazoa; phylum Arthropoda; class Arachnida; order Araneae; family Eresidae; genus Stegodyphus; species Stegodyphus mimosarum. The sequence continues at coordinate 12,097 of KK115466.1, forward strand.
AATTCTTTCAAACGCTTTTTCTAAATATACACTAAGCTTGTTTGATTATAAAGGAAGCTTTAAATTTTGATCGTAGGTATGAATACCCAATTTTAATTTCTAAAAATCAGGGAAGAAATTTTATGAAAATAGTTTCAACATTGTGGCTTTTGACAGTTATATAAAAAACAAAGCTAATATTTTTATGTAGTGCCCACAGAGCAAAAATTCAGTTACTAAAATTTTTATTATAAATGAGTTGAAAAGTTCATTCGTGGATATATTCTAGATTGAGTTTTCTGGTTAAAATAACACTTCCATGCCTATTAACGACTTAAAAAAGAATTTTAGAAAAATTTTAGGGAGTAGCTTCGAAGCAAAAATTACTGTTTATCTTCAAGATTAATGATAAGTCTTGGGTAAAAAAATACTTGTTATTTAATTTCTAGTTGACTACTTGAAAACGTATTCCTGCAATCTTTGCATGTTAAGATACAAAAATATTTGCTTTAAGAGTGTTAGAATTCAACGATTTAATTAGTTCCAGTTATCAAGATTTACAATTACAATTCCACCTTACGTACAATTACAATTGTAACTTTTATCTATAATCAGTCTTTGACATAGTGATGTAGTAAAGGTAGTTGGATTAGTTACATATAATGGTTTTTCAAGTACTGTGAAGTTTTCATCCCTATAGAGTCATATTCTTGGCTGGAAAATGTTGCACTAGTTTTAAGCTTGTGCAAAAAGTTTTGGGTGAAAAACATTGCTTTTCGAAACACTGTTCTTTAAAAAACGTTTCTTTGAAAATTTTGTTTAAACATAGCACGGAAAGAATCAAAATGGTTTCTTATGCTCATTTTACGTAGGAAGGATCGAAAAAGATAAGAGAAGACATGAAACGCCGGAAACCAAAGTTTCTGTCGTGGATATTTTTATGGTCAAAAGAAGTGTTAGTTTACGCTTCAGTAAAGTCTTTTTTCCTTCTCCTGCCCCCCGGTATATGTTTGCAAGTGGGAAGACAGGAGACGAGCTGGAAACAAGTATAGTGAAAGTAAATATGAACGTTTTTTATCTCACCTTCCGAAACAAATCCCGCACGAAACTGCACTTATTTTGATCATTTTCACACAATCCTTTCCTTATTAGTTATTTAATGATTTAGAAGCGGACGATTTTGTTCATGCTCTGCATGCGGGATCTTCAAAAAGAAGCTATTTGAAAACACCTAAAGTCGTAAGTTAACATCTACTTTCACACTACGTACTTTCTTCAGTCAGTGAAGTCCCTCACAGCGCGGTTGACCAACACTTTTTAGATTGTTAATCTTCGAAAAGGTGTTTGGTCTACATGTAAAACATGTTGCAGTTTGACTGCAACATGTTTTACAAATCTTTATGTTTTTTCAAATCTCGCTGCCGGCATTACTCATTTTTAATACTTATGCCGGCATTACTCATTTTTAATACTTATGCCGGCATTGCACATTATTTTATTATGAAAAATATTTATGCATGATACATAATTTTAAGGGAAAACATTATACGATGTGGGAATTTTTTATCTTGTTTTAACATGTTACACATAATCATCAGTTAATTCATGATTCATAGATGATAAATTTATTTATAAACCATAGACGACATTGGACGCAAAAATATTTAAGACACTGTCGGGCACATTAAGAAAACGATGGCATGCCGCAATTAAAATATTTTAGGAATAGGTTTTGCTTACAGTTTTAAGGTAAAAGCATACTTCTTTAACAAGCATAAAAATGTCTTTCATATTACTCTCCAGAACTTAAGGGGACTCACATTTTTCTTTATCGTAGTACTTTTATAGTCCATACTTTCTTATATATACACCAGTTTGCCACAAAACAAAAGGCTTCACATAAGGATTCAAAGTACGGATCGGATGAAGAGTTCTCTTCATCCGATCCAGCATTTTCCTCCACGATTAAAATATCTGAACGATAAAATTTTTAAGTAATTAGCGAGCAAAATAACGAATTGGTTTTATCAAAATAGCACTATCAAGTACTATTTTCACGAGCATTTGAAGCTTTGTAAACTTAGATTTAATGCTGTCACAATCCTCAAAAATTCTTATTTCTTGCTTTCATTTGAAGTATAAAATACATAAAATATTTTAGCTACAATTAATTTTTAGAAATTGATGAGGCCTATTTCAAGATAACACCACTGAATTATAACCAAATGAACAAAATGCGATGTTTATCGTATTAGGTATCACTGCAAGTGATATTAATGTTGTATCTAAATATTGTCGGCGTGCGAAGGCCGGAGTGTCATTGTGTAGGTGTTTATAGTCACATGACCTCCGATCACATTTTCAGATTTAGTGCTGACCCGGAAAAAGAAGGCTGAAATGGGAACTTCCTTACCTACGCCATAGAGCTAGACTGAAACGGAACAAATCTTAAAAAGGCCTCATATGAAAAAGTCTGGAAAGGTAAAAACTATTTAAAACTTCTTGTCATACTCTTACATTCTTGACTAGCAAAACACAAAGAATGACACGGGCGATTATTCAAATAAATAAATTTCCTTTTTCACACTAATCACTTAAAGCTATATTTCAGGAATAAATTGTCTTTGAAACTAACATAACATTAAATGAGTTAATAAAATGAGTTAATTAAATGAGTTAATTAAATGAGTTAATAAATTGAGATCAAAAAACAGCGCTGTCGGCACCATTTGCTCAAAAGACCTTTCCGCAAGAGTGTCTTGTATTACTAACCATGTCGTTAGAATCTAGAATAAATGAGGATCATACGTAATATAAATATCGCTTATAGTTTTAGCTTCGATTTTCTAGCTTATTTCTGAGAGATATGCGCTTGGTGACAACAAATACATTCATTTAATTTTTTCTATATATTATTATGCGCAAATTAATAATTACTTTTTGTGTTCATTTTCGTTTTTAAACATATTTTTTACTAATTTAATTGCTATCCTTAAAAACGTAGAATGCTCTGAAAACGAATTGAAAGGAAAATTAGAAATTTCATCTTTAAAACTATACATGTGCAAAATCTGGAAGGTTAGCATGAGAAATTTCCTTTTGCCTTTTAACATGTGGAGGTTAATACACTGCGATGTGGCCGCTTTAAACGAGGTTCGAATCCTGAACTAGTGATATATTATTAATATACACTCATGTCCATAAATTAAGGATAATGCCAGCTCCGGCAAATAAAGATTCAGAAACAAACCAAACGTGACTTTTTCATAAAGCCCATTTATTAAACAAAAGCTAAGGAACAAAAATGATGCTGCACGTATGATACCATTCAAAACAACTACGATTTTTACTTCCGGGAACAATTACAAAAAATACCTCCCTTACAAAAATTTAACATTACATATTTGGTATCATGGTTAATACATTGTATATCTTCCAGACAATGAAATATAGTTCGTAGAACGCCTAGGCATGCTGAGTATCAAATTATGGAGCTGATCTTGGGGAAGATTTCTCCACTCAGCAAGCAATGCTCTCCGAAGTTCCGATATACATGTAGGAGGCGCGGGACGGGCTGGAATTCGTCGATATAGCATGTCCCGCGCATGCTATATCGGATTCAAGTCGGGTGAGAATGTTGCCCATTCTATACAGGTGATATCCTCAGACTGAAGGCATTCTTTACAACGTTTGTACAGTGCGGATGGGCGTTGGAATCCATAAGCACAAATTCTGCGCCCACGCACCCCTAAACAAACGTACATGCTCTTCCAGAATGATATCCCGATAAACTGGCCTGTCATGGTTCCGATCTGAACATGCAAATCTGTTCTAGAGCCCAGTATAATTCCACCCCACACAAGCAATCCTGCACCACCGTAACTGAGTCGTTAAATGATGTGGTCTCGGTGGTAGCGGGTACCTGGAGTGCTCCACGTGAACGTCCGACGTGAATCAGACTCAAGCTAAACCTGGAAAACACCAAACAAGCCCACTGTGACGATGTCCACATTACATGTTCTCTACTCCATGTTAACCGCTGGCAACAGTGAGTTGCCGTGAGAGGAACACATTTGACAGGCCTCAGAGCATATAGACCAATCTGCCCCAAACGTCTGTACGCGGTTTGTCTTGAAACTGTCGTACCCGTGATTGAAGATAGTTGACGAGACAGGTCTGATGCTGTGCTCTGTCTGCTTCTTTTGGTAGTTGCTGCCAAATACCGGTCGTCATTCGGCGTATAACTCGGGAGGAGAGACCTGTACACTTAAAGTCTACTGACATTTCCATCATTTTGGAGTCGTTGCCAAAGCCTAGAGATGACACTTTGGCCTATTCCAAGTTCCTCGGGTACTTCCATCTGAGTACGCCCGCATTCCAGACGCCCTATAATTCCGCCACATGAAAATCATCCCACATGCGTCCTCTATGTCATAGCTATTCGGTTGTGGCACTGAGCGGCTTACAGAACGCTTGTGAATAATTTTACTTCTTTGCTACCTTTCCTTACATACACTTTTCTTACACTCTCGTCATTGTGATGTACTATCGATGTCATCTGATGGCTTTCTGTAATTTGCATATTATTCTTGAAGATGTGTGCGATAATTCTACAGGTGAAATTTTTACTTTAGAGTTCGATTCCCGTGTGATTCTGAATTATCCTTAATTTATGGACATGAGTGTATATATAGAACTTATTCGCACAGTTTTAGACGATTTTGCTTTGTTATAAAAAATCGTCTGCCTGGGATTCGTTTTTTAAACTGCAGCTATATCTTTGAAAGTATAATTATCGTCTACTACATGACAGTTTTGTTTTTATGCAAATAGCGCTTTTAAAGAAGCAATGGATCAAAAGATATGTTTTCGAAAGAAAATTATTCGTATCTAATTATTAAATATCTGGCGTGTACAACACATGACTTCCTTGCACGGAATATTAAATTATAAACATTTTTCATTTCATTTAAGCTTATTACATTGAATTAAATCTACTTCGTCGATAGTGCATAAACCACAATATAATAAATAACTGCACTCTTTAATATTCACTATATTTGTTTAAAATAGCGACACTCTTGCGCTAGGTTCACTTAACAGCGTTACATCTCATTCATTTTATAACTCAGAATGCACAAAAATTAAGTATATCATCTGAAGAATTGCTTAATCGTTGCCACATGTTCTGTTCAAATACTATATTAAATTTAAAACGATGTGTAAAAGAAATTAAACAAACAAGCAAAACCAAAACAGTTTTTCACATACGATTCAGTATTTCTCATTCAATTAATTTAGTTCTCACTTCGCAACAAGGCAAAACTACATAAAAACTACATAAACTATATATAAGTATTTATATTAAAAATTACGAAGTAAATCTTAAACACTTTGTAGAGACATTAGGTTATTTCGATGCAGGAGACATGAAAAATATGCAATGCCTTCACCGGGGATCGAACCACGGACCTCTGAAATACCAGCTCAGTGTGCTGACTATTACACCACGAAGGCACGCTAAGAATGTGGGAGATATACCTTATAACTTATTTCCTCGAATAAATTCTAGAATGAAAAGCATGATTTAATTCGCAATAATAAAAGAAGGCATTATCTTTGTTGTTGCGAAGCTTAGTTTCTCTAGATTAGCAACAAATCCACTATTCTGCTACGTTAACAAATATGGTGCTATACAGCCAGAAAAATTAGGCTTAGCCGCACTTTTAAACAACGTTTAAATTGTTGACAGTTCTAAATTATAACATTAACATGTAGATTAACCTAAAGGCATAAAAACCGCAACCGAAAGAGAAGAATCACATAATTGTATCATTTTTAAAGCAAAAAATGCACAATTTATCAACATATAAGACTAAAGAAATTGAACTCACTGAGCCGAGTAACACAGTGTTATATACTTTGGGTGTGACCGATTGCAACCAAAATGGGAGGTGCACATCTACATGTTACAGGAGTCCTATATACAAATTTTCAACATTCTGAGGCTACTCGTTTTTGAGTTATGAGAAATACATACACACGTACCTACACACACAGACGCCACAAAATATCTCTTCAGAATCCTTTTAAAATCACTGATCTTACACCGCAACATGCTTTATACTACTCAGACACTTCCCCATTGCGTCTACCTGCATATCTGCGCATGTGCTACTGTACATCACCTTACTTAATCTCCTGATTGGTCTTTCTGTCCGCTCTGCCTCTTCGTTCAGCTGATATGCTAATTTTTCGACTTCGTCCTTAATTTTTGCACACCAGTGTACATACAACTCATGAACACACAATACATTTATTGTTTCATATATAAACTAAACAGAATGAAAATAGATTACATTAGGTTAATCGATTAAGTCAAAGCTATTCGAGGAGTGGGAATGAATGCCTTCGTGGTGGACTTTCTGGGGGAAATTGACTCTCATCTATATGACACATGGGGAAACATGAGAACCGCCATGCAACCAGCCCATTCTTCTGAGTTGGAACCCGGGTGAAACTACTAGTATTTTGAGACTATACAGCTCAGCAGCTGTTGAACTTAGAATAAAAATAAATTAGGCAATGTTTTGTACTATGCTTAAAGCAGTATTGAGATGAATTGTTTAATTAGGCATGTACAACTTTGGAGCTTATTTGATAGCTTGTTTAAGCTTTTGATGGTTTATTTTCTAATAATGTTCTTTGAGATTTATTTTAGACTGTCCATACATCTTGCCAGACGATCTGGCGTCGACTCAAATCCCTTACACAGATTTTCTTCTTCCCGAATTTAGCATCTGGCGGAAGTTGAAAATTGTGGTTGGTGTTTAGTTATACACATCTGTCAGGCTTTTCTGAGAACTGGTATGCAAATTCTGAATTGTGAGCGAAGCTGTCCTGATAGAAGTTTTTGCGAATATTTTTAAGAACGCTCTCACATTTCTTAAAACCTCAACACCACCGTCAGTTTTTCTCATGCTTTTCTTTCAAACTTCTTTTCGATATATTTTAAAATGGACCTAAACTTCAGGTTTTGTCAAAATTTTCTTTGTAAACTATTCTGAGCTTCTTTGAGTTTACTAGTGATTACGCTTGGCGTAAACAACCGCTTTTTTTTTCATTTTCTTTCGACATTTTCTTGTAAACCTTCGAAATGCTGGACAATCAATAAACCCCTTTCAGCTTTCTTTTAGTGTTATTTTTTCATTCGTCATTCCTTATGGTTGCAACTCTTACGCAAAAGGTTTCCATAAAATTTTACAGGATTTTGCTCGTCACCGCTAGAACGTCCTCCATTAAATTCCATTTAAAAATATTTTAATTTACGTTATCTGCAATATTATACACGAAATTAAACTCACCCGAGTGCAATACAGTTTGAGGGGCTAAGGTATAGAAAGAATGTCAGACTAGCTAAGACAAAATTTAAAGAATTCAATCTTAATACAATAGATTTAAAATATATCATATTACAACAAATAGCTTCAGCTTGATTTTCACGAGGAGCAAAACTGTTTCACTTTCGATGTAGTAGAAAATTCATGCGGTTTTTTTACTTTCTTCTACGAAGTAAAGGAAGTATTGCCATTGCAAAAACATTTGGGTATCATATTTAAACGGAAATATCCATTTTGATCGCTTCCGAATTCATTTGGACAATTGTTTTGCGTGACTATTGTACATAGGGATAGGTCAATGGATTCTTTTCCAAAACGCATTGTAAAATGGATTTAAAAGGGATTCAAAACGGAGTTTTGCGTGATGTCTGTAAATACGTACCCATGTATGTATGAACGTATCTTGCATAACTCCAAAAGGATTAGCCGCAGAACGTGAAATTTTGCACAATTCAGATATAATAACAGAAATTTCACAGAACGTGAAATTTCTGTTATTATATCTGAATTGTGCATTTCCTTTATTATTGCAATCGCCGGTGACAAAGTTATATATATATATATATATATACCCACCCCTTTACCCGGCTTTAAAATCCTTACCTGGCCTTCATTTTTTCAAGCGTTGATTGTAGTTATATACTTCCAATTACAAGAGTGTTTTAAACTATGTATATAGCAGTTTATGTATTTAGTTAGTCTAACAATATTTAGTATGAGTTTATAGATGCAAATATCTAACAATATTTAATCTAAGTTTAATTGTGTTATAAAAATAATATTTATTAGACCGTACAAGGAAGTCATGTTATGTGATGTCACATTCGATTTTTTTTTTAATTCACTTAGCCTCTTTTATATTGTAACTGTTTTAAATCTATTGTATTAACTGAGGGTCTGTTTTGCATACGTGTAAAATACAATAAAATTTTTACATTTTTTTTGGAAATTTTAAATTTTGTAAAGTTATAATTTCAGAACGAAATTAGGAGGTGGATTTACCTGTTGATATTATTATTTCTAATAATATATGTTAAAAACCATAGAAAAGAAATACTGATCACTTGACCAAGCAGAAGTATTTTTATATTCTACAATAACAGATAATAACAACCATAAATATTATGCATATATATTAAATTTTTATTTTTGTAATCACCTGTTTAACTCCAAGTTATAAGAACCCAGTTTTAACTAGTGTAGTAAAGTCACAAGCAGGACTCTCAAAGGGTGAAATTAGTAGTTGAGTCAACAAATGTTTATTGTTGTCTACATTACAGCACTTTTTTATAAATCCATATAACAAACTTAAATTTCTTTTCTCAATACATAATTAAAATATAGCAGAATGGAAAAATTAATAAATTCACTTCTTTAAACATCTAACTTGTGTTTAGTATTCTTAAGAACTCCTATTTTAATTCCGTGGAAACGCATTCTACTTTAATTCCTGTTCTGTGTATCATAACAAGAAAGACGCATGAACTTGACGGCCCCACTAAAGTAAAACAAATGGATACTGATTGCTTTTATCTCCCGCCAACTTTATATAGATAGGTAAGGAAGGTAATATTTTCGATCTAAAAACTCGATAGTGAGTTTTCAGTGAGTAAGCAGGAATTAGGGGTCCCCACAGCACTTTTTTTTACTGTTTTTACAATGAAGTGTCTCTATGTGTGCGCCAATTTTTACTCCAGGATAATTTTTATATTAAATTTTCAAAAATATAATTTTCCATGTTTAAGCGTTTTTCATTCATATAAAGATTTAATTAGATTTTGGGTAAAAGTGGGCAACCGGAAGGGGTACCTCACATGCAGCCCGAAAATGTTTTTGATGGACAACTGGAAGTGGTATTTTATCGAAGCCTATAACAGTGTTTAATGAAAACTACTAAAATAAAATCGAAAACATTTCAATTTAAGTATTTAAGACTTTTATATCAATGGGAAGAACGTATTAGATTTTGTCTAAAACTGATAATCCAGAAGTGATACATTACTTAATCTCTGAACAGATTTTCGTAAAAAAAATATTTTACGAAACCAGAAGTGATACATTACTTACTCTCTGAAGATATTTTCGTAAAATAATATATTATCAGATAATCCAAAACTTTTCAAATTTTGTATTTAAAATAGGTAAGGGATTGAGAACAACATATTACATTTGCAAACATTAAACAAATTCTTGGAATTATGCTAAACCCAGCGAGAATAAGCTCATGTAAAGATGAGCTCTCGTTATGAAGCAATAAAATGTTTTACCCTCAATCCTCAGTATTCGTTTCACTTTTGTGTCGAATAACGAATCACGTTTCAAATAAAAAGATGCTACTACCAAATGTTCTCTATGTATTATTTTTAAAGAAATAATATAGCAAATATAAATAATATAGCGAAAATAAAAAAAATGTATGGCTATAATTAACACTATTGTAAATTCTAAACACATGCTGATTTTAAAAGTTTTGCAGTTCCGTTTTTGAATTTTATGAAGAAAGTGATGTTTAACAAATAAAGCTAAAATGGCAAATAAAAAGTTGGTCATCTTATTAAGAAAACTAAACACTGATATCATAAACTGAGAAAAGATATATATGACAAACACTTGCAAGGATTTATTTTATTCTAATCAGTTATTTTTAGTTTTCTTTCCTTTCCCTCCTGATTTCAGTTTCCTGCCGGAATGTAAATTTTGTATGACGTAGAAGAAAATTCTTAACGTGTTTCAGAAGCAGTATTTAAGCTACGTTTCAAGAGTTCAAAAGTAGTAGCGGACTTAGTTCCGATATTTATGTTGCGAGTTTAAAATTAGCTCTCTAGTTCAGTGTTTGACACCTTTCATTTTATACTGATATTTCTCGGCTCGTCTTTGCTGTGTGCAGTTAATTTAGTGTGTTAGTTTAAGCTAAAGAACCAGTCATTAGAATTCTCAACTTACTAGTGAATTGTTACATTCTTATTTTCTGTTACGTAGCCACAAGTGGAGCACGAAGAGCGTGCAGATGTTTTAATTTTAGTTTGAATAAAAAGGTTAGTTAAACCTTTCTTCCTTAGTAATTATTCTTTAAGACATAGCGAAAATTCGCTACTTAGTCTTCAACATAGGGTTCAGGGTGTATGCTACCAAAGAACACCCACAGATGCTCTACACTCTATCGGGAATTCTAAAGATATGCTGCTTTTAAAATTTTTGTGATTGCTAAGTGATTCATTTGTACAACAGAAGAATAGAACAATGTTTAAGATAGTAGATTTGCAAGTCCTGGAAGCCAGGTATTTTCTGCAGATCTATGAATTATTTTTAGATATACGTAAGTAAAATTAAAAGATTTTTATATATAAAGGTGCATGAATTTAAAAAGATAAATTACTACATGAATTTCCAGGCGATACTCGAAATTACAGCCAGGTTATTTTTAAAGGCAAAGCGCATCAATGCACACGGCTGTGACAGATTTCAAAGGGAAACTGTCTAGTATTTTCGTTACTCATATGAAGCGCGATAAATATGCCAACTCAAATAGACCACGCCTCTGCCGAGAGATGAAGTCAGGATGCAATCATGTCTACCTTTTGTACGCAGGCTCGTGTAGGTTATTTGAATGGAAAGTTTTAACAGAAAAATTTATTTTCTTATCATTGTGCGATTGCTAAATCTTTCATTGCATTAAACAGAATTTACGCGTTTGTAATTTGCATTACTTTTCTTAAAAAAGTAACTAATTTTATACGAGGGTTGGAACTTTAATAGTGGCAACTATTTATTTACAAGGAATACAAAAGTGATTCATGTCACCATGTTTTACAGTCCTTCAATATAGTCGCCAGCATTGTATACAACCCGTTTCCAACGATGTGGAAGTCGCAGAATATCTGTAGCAGCGCCTGATTTGTTGATAGTTTGCATGGACCGGTCTACTGCCGCAAGAATCTTAGGAACAGTTTGGAAGCGAGTGCCACGAAGTGGTTCCTTCATCTTAGGAATTAAGTCATAGTCACAAGGGCTTAGATTTGGGGAGTATGGTGGATGGTAAAGCCCTTCCCAGCCCCATCGCTTGAACAAATCAGTCACAGCTTGCGCTGCGTGCGGCCGAGCATTGTCATGCAAAATGAGAGGGGCGTTTTGCAGAAAGTGTGGCCGGCAACAGCTTGCAGGTCTGACACTCGGACGACCTGGCCGCAGCATGTCTGCCACGTTTTGGCGTCCTTCATTGAATGCTTTCACCCATCTTGCTACGGTTCTGTAAAGCAATGCAGATTTCCCGCAAGCTTCTTGAAGCCCTTGATGACACTGTCGTGTTGTACGACCTCTGGCACATTCAATTTTTATCCAACATCGTTGTTCTTGTTTTGAAAACATCCTGACAACACTTACTTTAGACCGCGAGCTAATACAAGGATCCGTTCTTCGCGTCACTCCGCATGCGCATGACGTAGGCAGGACGAGTCTTTTTGCGGAGATGTAAAGTAGGTATCTAGTTCACGTGTGGTATACGCGATATTCTTTGGTTTTGTTGCGTAGCGTGTTTTCAGCTGTGTTGCCACTATTAAAGTTCCAACCCTCGTACGTAACCTGCTCATTCGAATTTTGCTGTCTAAACAAATATTTATGTAAGAAGTGGAAGTTTCATCTCTATACACAAGTTAAAATACACGAATATATTTTTCTTCAATAAAACTGAATCCACTTATTTCAGAAAAAAAGAATATGTAGTATTAAGTTTACTTTTGGCACGTTACGAAATCAGCTTCTTCTTCCCTTTATTCAAATGAAATGTAAAAGTGCTAAACTACATGCATTGTAACAATTCACGTGCTTACCACTTTACACTATCAGTTTGTTAGAACAACAGTGCATCATATTTGGTTGCAATTTAGAAATACATATTCAGTGTGTTAGAAAAGTGCATTCATATTAGAATGAAGTTGAGAAATATATATTCCATTGAATTATCCATATTATATTCAAGGTTTTCTCCTGGAAGATATAGACCAGCATTCTGTAGAGCTATTGTCCACGACAAAGAACCCCTATGAAGATGAAGGAAATCCTGCCAGGAGGTTATTACTCTTTTACTTGTGTATTACAAAATAGAGTTCTGAAGACGATATACTGAACGTTAGCAATAAAATTTTTTAACGGAAACGCATATTAAACCAATCTTCTGTATTATTCTAAGGTAAACAATACTAGTCAAAGAAATTTAAAATTAGTTTATTTAATGTAAAATAAAATTTACTAAATTTGTGAGGTCCAATTAAAGATGACATTTCTATCGAAATTTAATTAATCTTCTACTTATAAAACTTATCCTTTTAATCAAATAACTTAAATAACACATCTCAAGATGTTTGTATATATCAACTATTACGTAAGAGTTGAAATTAACATCATTACAGTTAACATAACATAGCATTCAATCATTTTTACCCAGCGTTCTTTTTTTAATTTGCTAAAAACTACTAGCTTTAGGAAGTACTGAATTTCATTGGCATTAAAAATGTAATAATGGGTGAACTTAATTTTTAATATGTTCTTAAGAGCAAAATACTTTTGTTTTTCTAACACCATACCGATAAAACAACAAATGCTGAAATATTTGCTCTTTTGTAAGAAAATTCTTCTTAAACTATGGAAAAGTACCACTCTTCTAGGGTTAAAATTAATTTCTTCATTAATTTAATTCTTGTATTATTCAGTCGACTAAGTTGACAGAGATGTAGTGAATTCTGAGCTCCAGCCCCATTCGAAGAGCTGGTACCCATAAAATAGAATTTTAAGGAATTCAAACCTGAGCATAATGAATGTTGCAAAACAAGATATTTGTGAATATGGAAGTCCACCTGGCAAAATAAAAAATAATGATTATCTCAGCCATTTATTTGATGAAGCGTTCTATCTTTGTTTCACGACTTGGTGAATTGGAATATTTAACAGCAACAAGTAGAATATTTACAACCGTAAGTTAGGAACTTACAGTTTTTTGTTGAAACTACTCCAAAACTGTTTAGTGGAACATGATACAAAACAGGACCTACCCATCTAAACAAAGGGATAAGGAGCTACCCATCTAAACAAAGGGAAGCTAATGAGAGTTATCTAAGCAAAAGGATCTATTGTCCCTGAAGATAATTACTACTATTTACGTTACATATAAAGTAAATCCCCCGAAACACTTATACAACCAACTTTTTCCATGGGATTCGAAACCTGAGCAGACCTGTTCTGCCCAGAACTGCAGAAGTTCCGTCCTTTTCCATAGTTATGTAAGTAACCATATCAGTTATGCAACTGATATGGTTACATAACTATTAACGTGTTTCTGTGCGAATATACTTTTCATTAGTTGCCGCATGTAAAATCGTGGCTAACTGTGTACTAACCCCAATGTTTAAAAAGCCTTAATAACATTCACTATTTATTCATTTTAGAAAAGGAAAATTTTGTCTGTAATTTGTAAAGCAAAATTTATTGCATATTAAACAGAATATAAATAAACGTAACACATTAAAATATTACTACGTATATCAGAAATTCAATTTAATGTATTTTGAATGTATTATTCTTGTATACTTGCTAATTTGCTTACGTTAAGTTTCAGAAAAGTTCTTGAGAAAACTGCCTTTTCTGCGTTTTAATGATTATTTAAACTGTAGTTATTATTGACGAGTTTGCGATTTTTTTAATTCAATTTTGATATATTTTTAAGTATCTCGGTACGTAGCTTTCGATTTCTTTCAAAAGTGTACGCTTGCTGTTTTAGGAAACATTGAGATTAATACACCCCTCTTCCGTGGTTTGCTCTCAGTTTTACATAATACTCATATACTGATACGACTATAAGCAAAGAAAAGTCTTGCTAACTGATATATTTCGTGTCTAAGGTGGGAAATTGTTGTATCCGTTTAACGGAAGATCATTGCAAAGGTTTGAAAATTCTATAAAAAAAAAAAAGATGGTTTCGCTGAGTACAGGAAGAAAATTTATTTGTTATTCCTTCTTTTGAACTCAAGGTGACGTTTGAGATTTAAGAGCTTAAATGTTCACAACTAAGTTTTTTAAAGAGTTTTTTTTATTTCGCGTTTACTTCTGTAACTATCAAAAATAAAGTTTAGCATTCAAGGATAAATTACGTCTGAGGACTTTAAAATTGAGCAGCTGATGGGCTTCTCCTTTATCTTTTAATTCAGAGTAGGTAATAATGTCATTTGGCTAAAGGTAGACTTTATAAATCAGAAAGTTAGTTACCCTGGTTCCAAGACCGATTAGTCTTGGAGATCAGGGTTCCAGTTTAACACGGGCCCACCAGCTACGGAGGAGTTAAGTAACTGAATACTGGTAGTTTCTATATGAGTTCGATTCCAGGGAAACGGGCTAGCTGCATGGGCGTTTTCGTGGTTTACCCCATGTGTAATTTGTATACGAGTCAGTTTCCCTTAGAACGTCCCCCACGAAGGTATCCTTCCTCTTAGGCAGATAACCTAGTGTGCTTTGCTATAGTCAATAAATCAAACCATGCCAATTTAAAACGTTTAGTCTACGACAGTGTTTTACGTTATACTTTTCAGTAAAAATAAATAGAACTTAAACTTTTATAATGCGCTGCAGAAAATGTTTTAAAAGAAAAATGTATTTTCCATAACCAAATTAATCGAACAAAAGAAATCTTTGATAGAATGACCTAAAGGAATTGTGCTTAAAACATTTACGCATGTAAATTGGAAATTTCAAAATTCGAAAAAAACTTCTAAGTTCCTTTAGCGTTCTAGAAACATAAATAATCAAGTATGAGTTACAAATTTCCATCTACAGAAAGGCTTTGGTCGACTCTGCAAGATTACTGGGCTTCCAGCACATCGAGGAATAAAACTTTCGTTTCTAGAATACAAAGTTTAATTTAACTTTAAAATAAAAGGAAATCGAACAAGTTTAATTTCTGAAAATTAAATGACATGCACTATTAGATGCAGTGAAACATGCAACCTTGGATTTATAATTAGACAAAATTCAGTCTTAAATCGGCATTAATTGAGAAGAAAATAGAGAAATGTGGATTTCAAAAGAATCATACCCTAGTGTCTCTTCTTTAAGGAGAATAAGAAGGTCGCTGGTTAAAATACCGCTTGTTAATTCTCGGATTCTGGTAAGCCGGTGTATAGGGACAACATGAGCTCCCTGTCTGAGTAAATTTCCAAAGCTTTTACATTAGATGCTGCAGATATTTGAGAGAATAAAGATGTAACATTACATTTGGCTCTTTCGTTAAAGACGTAGTATAGAAGTAAATTTTAAAGTGAAACAGAATATTGGAAAGAACGTATGACAAAAGGATTTTTATATTGAATTCCGTACATTGCAGTTACTATTTATAACTTCTTAAATCTCACAAATATTTTTCTTATATTTACAATTTGTTTGAATAAATTTTTTGTTAGATGCTTTTGAAGGATTAATTTAAAATACCTAGGTATATGATGCCTTTAAAACGCCCACATTAATGAAAACATTTGCTCTTTTTGATTAAAATTATGGAGTTTTAAAAAGCATGTTATATGGCTTTATTAATGAACTAGACTTTAGAATTTTTTGTAGGAAAGAAGTTCTCGCTCATGATGTTCCAAGAAACACCAGCTCACATTTGCACTGTACAAGAGGAAAAACCCAACTATAAAAAGTTTTTGATAGAAAATAATGAGGCAAGCTGTGCCCAGAAGCATATATTAGTATCTTTTTATGCAGCAGAAATTTTTATCCCTTTGTGCATTCCATTTATTTGCTGAAAATCATGCTCTTCTTTTACGAAGAAGGGACATAAAATGTTTGACAGCAACACACTTTTATTTAAAATTATAAAAAAGGGTTAAATATATATTACTGAGACTGTTATCAACATGTCCTATTGATTTTAAAATAATTGAATAACTACGCCTTTAATAATGTTTACTTTTCTAATTTTTAGAACTATTATATTATCTGAAATTTAACAGAAGTTCATATGAACTGAAATGTAATCAGTGAGTCATGGTCATTACTCAGTGTTGGACTTTAAAAAGAAACTTTTTATTGCTTAGCAGTTCTATATGCCTAAAAGCAAACTGTTAGTCGACCCCTTCCTCCTAAAAAAATCGAAAATTTATAAAGTAATTTGTTCCTTAAATTTTAGTGAAATTACATATGAAATTGTCGTATTTTTCTAAATAATATAACATGAGAAACCGAGAGGAATGATGTTCTGCCAAAAACATAAGAATACAGGGCAAGACTGTTTAGCATTGACTGTCTCGCTAATTTGGCGAGATATCGCCGAGCTGGGAACGTTTGGGCAACTAAAGGTTTTCGCCAATTTTGGAGAGAAATCGCAAAAAAGTCGCCAAACGTGGTGACTATTTGGTGACAGGTCTGGTCCCCGTATAACTGTAATGGATATTGTAATTGAATAACTGTAATTGATGCTCTGTGTAACTGCAAGTATATTCGTCCCTCATATACCTTCCAGTAATTTCGAGAAGAAGGAAGTACTAGAAAAATCTCGACGGTATGACTCTCGGTAAAAACTATATCGTAAGAAACATCGGTTCTTTGGTTGTTGCTAGTTCTTAAATCAGCGTCAGATCGGAGTATTGAGATATCTCCGAATTAGCTTCCTCTTTAGATACTACTAAGAACATTAAACGCAACGCAATGCGTTGTGTTTAATGTTCTTAGTAGTTTGAAGTGTAAGTATTGATTGTACTTTGTGATGCTATGAATACCTGTACGAATATTTCTGTGAAAAGTTCCAGTTCTGGAGTGTTTCTTTAGATAAAATAAATTTTATCAATCTATCATCGGGCCTGTATTCATTCAATCTATTACGAACCCGTACGCACTTGACAATACTAATAATTTTGCTATAGGAATTTGATGCGATTGTGTTGTACCATTTTTAAACTTACTGACGGATTGAAATACTTCCATTAAAATTAAAATAATGTTTTGATCCATGTTCATGATACCTACGCAAATCGTACACAGTCTAATCTCAATATAGTTACAACATATCATTTGCACTAAACAGTTAAGTACTTTAAGCATACTCAAACTAGTGCTAAAATCCTTTGTTTATTCCAAGTAAACTTCTAAATTTGATTTAGTTTAGTCTTGGGAGGTTTTAATTTTTACGTTTTCAAAAAGGTTTTGTGTAACTCTAATCTTATCTGCTTTTGAAACTAATTAGAGCAATCTCAGCAACTTTTAGTTTTAAAGTTTCTCTGGTTTTATAGATTCAGACTAAAGCTAATTTTACATGTGTTTCAGCCACCGCTTTTTGTAGGTTTTAAATACTGATCATTTTATTGCTTGTTTTATTCAGGAAATCCTCTTGCTGTATATGGTTGTAGTTAGTTCGATTGCGTTAAAAATGTTTTTAGCAGTTTTTATTTATATTTTTTTGTACTTTGAATCTTAAGCTGTATTTTTTAGAATCTTCTTAAATGTTGTAATTTTGTGTTACGAATGCAAGTCTGGAAAAGGTCTGAGCATTTGAGAGCCATTGAAAGTTATTTTAAATTGAAAATTTATTTCGTAATTTACGGTCCTGAATCTCAAATGTCTCAGAGGAACGAAACTTGTATTCGGAACTCATTGATCAACTTGGTTTTGGACTTTTAAACACTTTTCCCTTTATGAGCTCTATTTGAAGCGTTGAACTGAGGAGATCAATATTTATGTTTATTTTCTTTTCATTTTCTTTTATTAAGTAAGGCTTTCAATATTGTAATTTTTACTTGTGCCACCTTTGGGTTCGACGGCCTTCGAGATACAAGATGGTTAGGATCTTCATAGGAAAGAAACTGCAAACTTGCATTTAAACTCCCCTTTTACCTTTTCCTTATATATATATATATAAAGCGGGAAGAAAAAATATATTGCATATAGATACACGCAACAATAAAATTCAACTATATTTTTACACTTTTTTATTCATTAAATGTAACGGTTTCAAGTAATAGTACAATAATATTAAATCATAGCTTTATGTGGCATTAAGATAATTACAGCTGTAATAAATTCCAGTTTTGAAATGAAGTTGCTTATAACAAATCAACATTTTTCGAAAATGTGCTTGATCACGTATTATGATCAATGGTCTGTAGAGCGAATGATCAAGTCTTAAAATTTTTCTTGACCAGTTAAGGACCAACTACTATTTTATGTTTGCTAAAGCTTCTTTTCCCACGAGCAACAGTAACTGGCAACTTTAAAAATACTCTAGAATTCGAATATGATTGAATTAAACTATATTCTTGAATTACCTTTAAAAGACCTATGCCTGTGGCTGCTTTAGGGCCTGTTTGCGCATGCTCAAGTAGCAGCTGTGCCCCCGAGCGGAGAGCGTCAGAGATGAGAAGAAAAGGTGTGTTGAGTGCCGCTGAGTGTGTGAGATGTGAACTCAGTATTAAATTTTCAATAAACAGTTGCATAGCTGTGAATGAGTGATCATTATTACATTATGTAAGTGCATCCGTAACATGTGGTCCGTTTTGGAGACGTCGGAGATTATGGATGATTAAAAAAATTGGTGGATTTACGCAAAGTGCGTATGAGAACTAATTTACTCACTTATCGAGAGATCCAAATTATCTCTCTTTATATCATGACTTCATTCATGATATATTCAACTAGGACATATGAAGGAAATTCAAGAAGAGAAAGAGCCTGAAGTGGCATATTATGCAACACATCATGGAATATATAAAGCAGAAAAAACTAGTCCTAAATTAAGAGTCGTGTTTAATTGTTCAAGTTTAACCACTAACGGTATCTCACTTAATTCTCTCCGGTATAATGGTGGAGTTATTCAACAAGATTTATTTTCGATAATGATCGGATTTAGAATTCACGTATATGCCTTAACGGCCGATGTGAAAAAGATATATAGGATGATACTGATAGATGAAATTCAACGCAGCCTTCAGAGAATCCTATGGAATGATAGTGCTAATGAGCCAGCAAAGACCTATGAGCTAGTAACCGTTACGTATGGTACGGTAAGTGCTCCCTTCTTGGCAATGAGGACACTAAAGCAGCTTTCATTAGACGAAGAGAGTAATTTCCCAATGGCAGCACATGTGTTACTTGAAAAGTTTTACATGGATGATGTGTTATGCGGAGCTTCGACGATAAAAGATGCTAAAGAATTGCAACAGCAGCTTATAGCGGTTTTGAAATGAGCAGGCATGTAATTGCATAAATGGTGCGCAAATCATTCCGAACTTTCTCTAAGCCGGGAAGAATACAGTTTCTCCGATCCAGTTGAAACAAAAAAACTTGGGTGTGTCATGGAAACCAATAAAGGACTGCATTTCCTTCAGATTTAAAGTAGAGCCTAGTGTATCATATACTAAGAGATGTACATATCTTATCGTCTATTGCCAGAATATTTGATCCTTTGGGTCTCCTTGGCCCTGTTATAGCCAAAGCAAAGATTTTTATGCGGAAAATGAGGCGTCTTAAAATTAATTGGAGTGATAGACTCTCTGCGGCTGAATTGAAAGACGTATAGTGATTGATCAAACTAAAACTATTGAAATCCATGGTTTTGCCGACGCTTCTGAACGTTTCTTCGGAGCAGCAGTTTACTGCAAGTCCATCGATTCTTCTGGGAGAACACTGGTAAAGCTGATCTTGAGCAAATCAAGAGTTGCCCCTCTTAAGAGCCTAACGATTCCTAGGCTTGAGCTATGTGCCGCTGTCTTATTATCAAAGTTGGTGAAAAAAGTCCTTATCGCCTTGAAATTAGAAGTGACTCAAGTCTAATTATGGACAGATTCGATGGTAGTCCTCGCATGGATACTAGAAGAACCTATGGAGCTTAAGACGTTTGTTCAGTACAGAGTGGCCAAAATTCAAGAACTTTCATCTGTTCAACAGTGGCATCATGTGGCATTGGATCAGAATGCGACGAATCTCCTGTCACGGGGTGTAGATCCTGATAAGCTAGTGCATCATAAATTGTGGTGGTGTGGTCCTTCATTTCTTCTACAACCTGTGATAACTGAGTGCCAAGATAATATTCCTAAGGAGACTGAAGAACTGTATCTTCGTGAATTAAAACTACCAGGAGTAAGTGAAATATGTGAATTTATCAACACTTCTGAGCCTTTAGATCCCATCAATAATTGTTCATCTTACAACAAATTAATATGTGTAATGGCTTAGTGCAAGAGGTTCGTGCATAACACCAGACATCCATTGCATGCTACACGCGGAACGTTGACAACCAGTGAACTTTCTAATGCTTTATTATGTACTGTGAAAAACTTTCAAAGGACTTCATTTGTAACAGAAATCCAGTGCTTAGAAAAGGGTGCTCCTATGCCTAATGGTCGTAAACTGTTGAATTTGTACCCATTTTTGGATCATGATGGAATACTCAGAGTCGTTGGCAGACTGAAAAACAGTGACTTAAGTGAAATGAGAAAACATTCTATGGTTCTACAAACTAAACATAATTTTACTGTAATTATGATTAATCACTTTCATGTTCTTTATTTTCATGCAGGTGCGGAAACAACACTGTCACTTACAAGGAGTAAATTTTGGATTGTTTCTGCAAGAAATGTAATTAGGAAAATTATATTTAATTGTATGATTTGTAAAAGGGTAAGTTCTAAGTCTGCGCAGCAACAGATGGCTGATTTATCAGCTACGAGAGTCACCATATCCAGAGTTTTTGCTAGAATAGGAATTGATTTCTGTGGTCCATTTGTGATAAAAAATTTTGTAGATAGAAGTAAACAGGTAAGAAAAGGTGTTCGTAAGCATTTTTGTATGTTTCACTACGAAGGCCTTGTACTTTGAGATTGTAAATGATTTAACAAGTGCAGCATTTATAGCCGCACTTAAACGTTTTATTGCCAGGCTAGGTAAGCCCTCAGATATTTTCAGTGATAACGGCAGAAATTTTGTAGATGCTCATAGGGAATTAAGAGCAATTCTAAATTTTTTATTTAAGGATAAAAGTGAGGAGGAAATCAAAATTTATTTAGCTACTGAAGGCATAAATTGGCATTTTAATCCTCCCTCTACTCCTCACTTTGGAGGTTTATGGAAAGCTAGTGTGAAATCCCTTAAATACCTCTTGAAGCGTGTGGAGGGTAAAACAATTTTAACTTATGAAGAATTTTTGACTCGAATTTTTCAGATTGAATCTCTACTTAATTCTCGCCCTCTTTGCCCCATTTCAAAAGATCCAAATGATGTTGAGGCATTGACACCTTCTCGCTTTCTGACTGGTTTATCTTTAATTGCATTACCTGAATCTAATTTTACAGAGAGTCCTATAATCGGTTGACTAGATGTCAATTGGTTCAAAAACTAACTCAACATTTATTGGAAAAAATGGTCGTCTGAGTATTTAAACAAACTTTTAAATAGGCCTAAATGGTACAAAGGTAAGGTAAAAATAAAGGAAGGAGATTTATTTTTAGTAAAGAATTCGGATAACTATTCTCCTTTAAAGTGGCATTTAGCCCGAATTATTAAAACCCATCTAGGTCAAGATAAAATTATTCGTGCTGTGACAATTAAAGATAAAAGTGGAACCTATAAAAGGCCAGTGACAAAGATAGTGCCTTTGCCTTTTGTTAATGAAAAACGTTAAGTTGCTTAATACCTTTTATTCGTAGTTAATTATCAAGTTTTGAGTAGTACTGTATTACTCTATAACCATCATTATTACTATTATTATTTGAGTGTTATGTATTGTATTATGGTTAAAGTGCTATGTTACATATTTATGTTACTAGGGTGTTAGTTATAACTTGTAAATTAGTGTGAAATGTCTCATATGTTTTAATGATTGAATGCTTTATAAACATTTCATTGCCAGGGGGGGGCATGTTTGCGCATGCTCAAGTAGCAGCTGCGCCCCCGAGCGGAGAGCGGCAGAGATGCGAAGAAAAGTTGTGCTCAGTGCCGCTGAGTGTGTGAGATGTGAACTTAATATTAAGTTTTCAATAAACAGTTATATAGCTGTGAATGAGTGATCGTTATTATATTGTGTAAGTGCATCCGTAACGGGGCCCATAATTACTGAAATAACCTCACTTTTAAAAGTGTATATTTTTGACTGAATTTTTGCATCTTTATGTCATTCTATTATTTAAGCGCTAAGCTGTCCTTTTTAAATTACTTAAATCAAATGACATTAATTTTTGACTAGTAAGAAAATGAAAATCATAATATATTTCATTTAATTTTCTGTTTCTCAGTTGCTGATGCGATAGTAAAACATCTAAAAAATCTTCTATAAAATGTAGTTTTTTTGAAAAAATCGTTTCCTTATCAATTGATTCTTCCAAACCGGATTTTTTGTTTCTGTTAAATTATGTTGATGTATTTTAGCTAAATCTTTAAATTTAGCTCAAGAGTATTTCTCGAAATATTTTCCTTCATCTGCTGTAAAGACCAAGCCTGAATTAAGCGCGCGACATTATTAGACAATTATTATTTTTGATTGCAAGAATTTACTCTGTTTCTTGTCCTATTAAATTTCACGCAGATAACATACATAAATATTCAAAACTGATTTCTTAAAAATGCTATTATTTTCATACCACTTTAATTATTTAACATTTGATGTTCTACCTTTTAATAGCCAAATTCCTCATTTTTTTTCTTTTTCATTTCTTTAGCTCTATTGCCTCGTATTACACAAAATATATAACTAGGTTTATTCAAGTAAGTTATAATAATAATGAAATAAATAAATGAAAATACAATAACATTGCAAAGTATTTCGGGATTTCATTCCATCAGACTTTAAATTTATATTTTTAATTACTCTGATTATTCGTAAATTCAATTGTTTAACAACATTTATTTTTCATGCCCATTGCATGCTCGTTTTAATTTAAAACCAAGATTACTGATATAAAACTGGCACATATATCTCTGCAGAAAATTGTTAAGTTCATCAAGGGAACAGTATATTGCAAAAGTCATTGCTTTGAACTGGGCAGCAGAGGCGAAAAACACTAAGTCCAGTTTCTATGTTCTCAAAAAACTGTACCATATTTTAAATTATTCTACTAGGCTAAGCGATTCCACTCCTCAAAAAGTAGATTTACTTTCAGCCTAGGAGATAGACTAATGGGTTAAAATTTTACATACCTGTATACCTACTCGTACATTTTGCTCTGTTGCAGCATGCAGTACATACTGTAATTCAAAATTGTAAAAGGATTCTTTGTGCATACTTAATCTACATCATTATTAGATATTCATGTCTAAATAATCTAACTTTGAATATAACATTGATACGTGTGTGGATTTCTCACATGACCCCAGAGTCTATGAAGGGCATCGTATGGTATCACTAGTCAGAGTCAAGGCCAAGTACACAATTTCTACACGTAAGGTTATGGCAACCGTGTTTTCGAATAGATGTGCAGTCTTTTTATTCGAGTTTATGCAGCAAGAGACTACAATAAATGCAACTGCTTACTTCGCTACCCTGACTAAACTTAGACGTGCAGTACAGAATATGTGACACGGCCTTTTGCGTCTAGAGTTTTGTTGCTGGATGACAATGTCAAACCCCATTCTGCCATTCACACGGTAAATCTGATCAGATCTTCTGGTTGGGAAAAGACTGACTACTCACTGTACAGTCCAGACTTGGCGCCAGTGATTTTCACTTGTTCCACAACCTTTAGAAGTTTCTCAACGGTAAGCTCTTCGCCACAGATGACAAGATGAAAGATGCTCTTCAAGACTGATCATTCTCACAGACGGCAGACGTCTATGACTTAGGCATAGAAAAGCTTGTAAAACGTTATGATAAATATTTAAGCAAAGATGGAAACTATGTAGAAAAAGAGAGAAACATTTAAGGAACTAATAAAAAACAGTTTCTTTGAAAAAAACCCGTGATGATTTACGTTTTATAAGAAATCGGACCACAATTTCCGAATAAACTGTGTACTAATATTTATCAATGCTTAAAAATTTCCAAACGTTCATTTTGGAAGAATAAAATACAATCGTCGGCCCTTCTTTAAACTTTATTCCTTCGCTTAGAAAATATTTATGTTGAGGTACTTTATAGCCAGTAATCATTTACATAAAGGCTGTATCATCTGTTAGAGAAGAGGAAATTTCTGTATACAGGAGGGAGAATTTAAGACGTATATATGGTACTCTGCGGTCTGTGTAGTATGTTTTATTTGTTTAGCCTTAATATGAGTTATAAGTAGAATATTTTGAGGTACTATAAGTTAATATTCTTTAAAATTAGTTATTGTAAATAGTTTTACTGTGAAAAATTTCTATGATACAAATGTAAGTTTACGCACATAAAATATTCAATATGTTGTTTTTAAATGTATTTTTCTGAAAAGTATTTATACCCTTAAAATGTAATATAAGTTAATAAGAGCCCTCAGAACTCTCAGAATACAGTAAAGTCACTAAAATTAATTTTCCCTTTTAAAGCAATTAAAATTCTACATATGCACTTTAGATGTATGTGCTATTAGATTGAAAGTACTAAAATATGCATGCATCACAGGAAGTTCATTGTCAATAATAATTAAAATAACCTTTTTTTTAACTTTGTTGTGTACTACCAATTTCCCAAACTGATCTGTTAACGTAAGAACATTTAGTGTGGTTTTGACAGCTCTAGTCTGAATACATAACTCATAACCAATACCGTTGGAATTAGTTAAAATGCGTTTAATTGCTGAATACCCAGTTCTACAAGTTCACTATTTCAAAAGCATTATGTTTTGATGTTTTTCACATAAACAATATTTGATCAGGCAAAATTATATTAGTCACAGTGTGAAAATAATAGCCGTTTATTTATTCTATGCAGTCCGTTGTCTGCATATTCGAGTGAAAAGAATTCGTGTCAACTTTTAAACACGCGACTTTCTAACCAGAAAAGTCGAATTTTAAAAGATATTCCATATTTCTTCTGTCCTTTGGAAACAAAACACAGAAAAGTACCTCTCATCCAATTCCTGTCCTATACATTTCTTATTCTGTTTTCTTATTTTATTAAAGCTTTTGAGTTCGGACATGTTTGCTTTTTACGCAAAACGCAAGATAGGAAAATAAAAACAAAAACCACAGTGCGAGCGAGCTCAGTAAATATTTATTTCAAGAAATACAGGTAGTGAACAAATAAACAAAAACGTGTTATCTCGGAGGTTGGGTGAGATATTTTCCACCGTATCTTCTTAACTAATGGATTTGTGACATAAGTCGAGCAAGAATTCGTGAAAAGAGATCTGAGTGAAGAACATCTGCGTTTTTTAAAATGAAAAAACTCGAAATATTACCGTTGTGAAGACTTGTTACTCCTCATACATGATAGGCTAGGCATTTCAATTTACAACTTTGCTCAAAAATGTATGATTTCTGTCCCGAGTATTTCAAATGTTTTAGAAGCAAAGAAATCCAGACTATTGAAATATTAATACAACTCCTATACCTAAATAAAATTCCAGGTTTTTAATTTAAATTTTAAGTCATGCTCATGCATATTTCATATGCTGTACAACTTGTTTCAAATTTGCTATAGGAATGATTGTAGGTTCATAAACCCATTTTATTAAATAAGGCAGGCTTCCCGGTTATGACTATTCTAGTTATATAATCATATGAAACATTTGAGTAAAAGGATATGAAAATTAAATTCTGTTAGAGGACTATGGAAAAAATTTCGATAGTGCTGCATTTCTTCCCTCCGCCACAAATAAAATACGAAATCCAGTTCTATATCATTAAATTTACTTGAGAATATCGTCAATTTAAATTTGTGAGGGGGCGGGGCTGATAGGGAACTGTTGCGCAATTACTTTCCGAATGAAAATATACAAAAAATATTTTTTACATCAGGGAAGCATTAAAAATGAAGCATGAAATTCAAATTTCCATTTATAGAAGCATTAAAATTTGAAATAATTATATACCTAATGAAAGTAAATCTTAATTTTTTACTATTTTTTCTCCTTTGAAAAAGGTATAAGTCCAAACTGATTTTATTCTTTTCCCGCGGTCAGTTTTACATATTAGAGAATCGGATATTTTCTGAAATACCATTTATAAAGAGGTAAGTTACTAAAAGGTAATTTTTACGGAGTACATGTATTTATAATATAAACTTTTAATTCATATATTTTATTAAAAACTTCCATATGGCTAACATTGTCGTGCTTCATTTTCAAAACGTTGTTCTATAGCGGGAACGTTATATAGGCGCTTAATTGTGTAATCGTTTGAAGCACTTCATATGTTATGCATTAGATCATGCTATTTCCGCCGGTTATTGAAGCACGAGGGCTTAAATTCATGAAAGAATGACAAGGGTGTTTTAAATACTGCACCTGGTCCACCATGACGAATTCTTTTCTCTAGTCTCATGTACAGCAGGTTAGCACCTTTTCTGATCACGTATTGCCACACATGCTACCTGAAATGTCATTTGCGTGTTTCATCATCTCTTTCCGTTTCGACACATGCGCATATTCACCATTATGTTCCTTACGTTTCATGGTTGCGATTTTTCCTTGGCCCTCGGCATTATTACCTGTCTAATGGGTTTTTTCCCACAAGCCTTATAGATATTTTTTATATATATGAGATATATGAGCAATGCCCGGCGTTGCATTGCTCATTTTTCCCATCTCCTGCTTTCAAAAAATACCTAATGTCTCTACAAGCATTTGCACATTATGTCCAATTTCTGAAAACCTAAAGGGCAGATTTTAATGATATGGTCATTTTAAGTAAATTCTATTACATTCAAAAGTTAATAATGTAAATTAAATTACATTCAGAAGTTAAAAATGTAAATTAAATTACATTCAGAAGTTAATAATGTAAATTAAATTACATTCAAAAGTCATTTTATGCATGATTATCAGCAAAGCTCAGGGATGTCCAAAATTCACATTGTGGTCTGACGACATATGATGTGAGTATCATGACGATAGTATCATAACATACAGGATAGGGAGAAGCTGAGGAGTCTTTGTACCAGTGGATTTTTTCCATGGCAGTTTTCAACTCTAAGATGGTTCTCGGAGGGGATGGCGAGATGAAACTGCTTCCCAAGAATGTACCAGATATGCTCTTTAAGATTAAGATCACAAGATCTGACTAGCCAATATCCTCACTTTCCAAACGGTCCTTCAACAGCTTAGCCTTATGTGGACGAGCGTTGTCGTCCATTAACAAGAGCCCAGGATCAACTGCGTCCTTGTAAAGTAAAGCTGAGATTTGTAAAATAAAGCTGAGCCTGTAAAGTAAACCTGAGCCTATAAAGTAAAGCTGAATTAAGGCTCTGAGATCTCTCTCTATACCTCATAACAATCAGGAAGCCTTTCTCAAACACATGCAGGGATGTGCGACCGTCCAACTTAATGCCTGCCAAAGCATTATACCTTCACCACTGTAATGATCCTATTCCCTGATGAGAGAAAAATAGAATCGTATTGCAGGCTCTCTCCAGCTACGGGTACGTGAAGAATCAGTATTCAGGCTGAATCTCGACTCATCTGTAAAACGCACGGTGCTCCACTGAACTCTGGTCCAAGAAAATGAGCTGTCGGCACCATGCTAAATGAACTCTCTTGCGTATTGCAGTGAGAAAGACGCAAACAGTGGGTCTTTGGGCATGCAGTCCTGTCTCACGAAGACTTCGGGCAATTATAGTCTGAGAGACTCGGGTTTTGGTGCAAGCATATAGCTCATGTGAGAGCTGTGAAGATCTAGCAAACCTGTGTTTCTCTGAAAGTGCCAAATAGGAATCTTCATTCGCCTTTGTGGATCTTGGACGACCTTCTCCAGAACGTTTTCGATTTGGATTCAGTGTCCCAAAACTCCACAAATTTCAAATGACACTAAACCTTACATTGAGCTCTGTAGCCACCTGCGCATATAGTCAGCCTGCCTACAATCTTCCGAAATTCTTCATTTCATTACGTCATCCGTATGTTCGTGGATATTCATTTTACCTGATACCTTCTAAAATTTATCTAATTCTTATGATAAACAAGGCACATATCATGAACGAGTAAGGAGCCCACCAGCGGCTGAGCGGTAAAATCGTTGAACACCGGTAGCTCCGGCCTAGTTCGGCGTGTAACGTGTATACAAGCCAGTTTCCCATAAAAACTCCTACACGAAGGCATATCTCTCCTTAGACAGATAGCCCTAATGTACTTTTTTTCCTAAAACAGAATAAAGACCCCGAAGACCCTAAGTCGTACCGCCCAATTTGCCTTTTATCGGCTTTGGGCAAGACTTATGAGAAGCTACTAACAAATCGACTGAGGCACCATCTAACCACAAACAACCTCCTAAGCAACAAACAGTATGGATTTAAAGCGGGCACTTCAACCACTCATGCGTTGGACAAAATAGTTAGACATCTTAAAGACAATAGGCAAACAGGATACCACACTGCCTTTATATCGATAGACCTCCAGAGTGCCTTCGACACACTCTGGTGGCCTGCGATCAGACAGGCACTTCGGGCAGCAA
Source organism: Stegodyphus mimosarum (assembly GCA_000611955.2). Classification (NCBI taxonomy): domain Eukaryota; kingdom Metazoa; phylum Arthropoda; class Arachnida; order Araneae; family Eresidae; genus Stegodyphus; species Stegodyphus mimosarum. The sequence continues at coordinate 41,022 of KK115466.1, forward strand.
AATGTCCGGTGAACCTTTATAGAGTATTTGACAATTATCTGCAGGATAGGACCCTACTATTGTCCACGAATCATGGTGTTGCAACTAAACAACAAGTTAGAGGATGTCCCCAGGGGTCTTGTGCTGGGCCCCTGTTGTGGAATATGACTTTTAAATCAATTCTCGAGACAACATGGCCAACGCACACCGTGTTAGTAGCATACGCTGACGATGCTGCCCTCTTAGTAAGGGGCAAAACGCGGGATGAAATAGAAGCAAATGGGACAGAGACATGTAATATCTTCACAAGGCTCTGTGAGAAACTTAAGCTCACAGTATCTATTCCAAAATCCAATGCCCTCATCATCCCAAAACAAGGTACGCGTCCAACGCGCTCCCCCTGCATTAAACTCAAGGGACGGAACATTAAAGTGGTAAAGGAACTCAAATATCTCGGTGTGATCTTTGATGCAGGACTTACGTGGATTCCACATATACAAATGCAGAGGAAGAGGACGTTCGCCATCGCTCAAAAGGCACGTCAATTCCAGGGAAAGGGCTGGGGACGAAATCCCCACATCCAAAAGCAGCTCTATCTAACCGTAAGTGAGAAAATTGCCCTCTATGCGGCAGCCATATGGGCCACCCCCATGGGTAGTAGGAAAATAAAGCAGCTTACGTCCCTTCAAAGACCATATGCATTGTATCTATGTAAAGCATATCGTACTGCACCCACAACAGCGGCGTGTATAATATCGGGAATTCTACCTCTGCATATTAAAGCGGAAATGGAGGCAGCCCTGACCACCGTCATACATTTGAGCCGGGATGCAACTTTCGATCAAGTCACATACAGCCCGGTTGAATATGAGCACCCGCGTATCACAACGCGTATCCATCCGGCGCATAAAGGTCAAGGTGTTTTTATTCACTTTCCCAGGCAACAAGCTCCACTAGTAAGAACAGCGGCTCAACCTGCCATCTACACGGATGGCTCCAAACTTGAGGACGGAGTTGGTAGTGCGTTTGTTGCTTACCAGGATCGAATGGAACAGTTCAAATGGAGAGGTCACCTGGACTTAAAAAATAGCGTCTTCCAGGCAGAGGTAGTTGCCATAACTGCAGCAGTTCGCTACGCCATAAGCAATAGCATCTACAGAGCTACCATCTTCACGGACAGCTTGTCCACATTATATGCATTGGACCACCATGAGCATACGTCGCCTCTTATCGCAGACCTACAACATCTTCTACGCAGCACACCACAGGCGCGTTATGACATAGTATGGGTCAAGGCCCATAGAGGAGACGCTGGCAATGAGGCCGCAGATCTTGCGGCAAAAGAAGCTGCAAGGAACTACAATGCACGACCAGTTAATATCCCGGCCCCAGTATCACATCTGAAGAGAATGCTGCTTGAAGGAGCAATGGCAAAATGGCAGCGGGAATGGGACCAGGCAGATACGGGTAGAAGAGCATATGAATTCTATCCTAAAGTTAGCATTGATCGACATCAAGCCATCTCTGCCCTCACAAGCTTTGTGACAGGCCATGGTCCCTTCCCTAGCTACTTTCACCGATTTGGCTTCAGCGATACAAACATCTGTGTCTGTGGGTCAGAAGGTACCCCAGACCATTACCTCTTCCAATGTCACCTAACAGCGGCATACCACCTGCCGGAACCAAGAGACAGCATGCAGGCCTTTAGAAAGTTTTTAGTCAAAAATCGGCATGCTCGAAACACCATTTGTCGAGTGCTAGATCATATAAATGCGTATGGTCTGGACATCTGCCAGGTGAACTAATAACAGATATAAAATAGTGTCCTATGAATAAAATAACAACCAAGTCCTACGTATCAATAATGAACTGTAGAACTCTACAAACTGTAGTACCAAATGACTGTTCAGGGAGCCAGCTATTGCTTTATGAACTTTATGAAGATAAGAACTGACTTGGCAATTGCATGTACCTAACATAATAAATGAGTATAGCATATGAACTCATGAACACATGAAATCTTCGCATTTGATACTGATGAATTTCATATATCTAACTTTTTATTGTATTATATGTGTAGCTGTGTTATATGTGTTATTATGATATTAATTATTGTATAATTGTGTAACTATCTAAATCTGTATATGTTATGTACTTTTTAATTGTATATTGTATTTTAATTGTATTTTGTATATTGTGTAATGTCTTCTATTTATATGTATTCTTCAACCTTATATGTGAATCTTCAACAATGTAAACTGTAGCATACTGAAAACCTCTGTACAACGATCATTATGTGAAATTGCCATTGTAAGGCCATGTTAAAAAATTACCAGATATAAGATTATAATAAACTCCCGATGCGGCCTAGATAGGGGAGGACGTGGGACAAATGCCTGCTTGCCTCTGTCATACGTCAGGCGTCCCCGTCCTCCGTCACCTGTCACCTGTCACCTGCCATAATCAACTAAACCAAATCAAACTCTAAAGGTGAACAAGAGCACAAATCGCCGAAGACCTCTCGCGAGCTTTTTTCCCTTCTACAATCACAGCTCAAAAGACACTCAAGTGTACGCCTATGTATTCGACTCTGAATATTTGCACGATTCTTCGGCAGCATAATTAGTAACTTTGGTTGAATACTTTTTATAATAATTAACATAATTTGCAAATTCTCTTAATTTAGCACACGAATGTGTATCATTTTCTATAAAAAGAACAGAGATATTAAAATGGGGCAAAAGACGCATATTGTTGGTTTTAAAACTGCAGTTTACAAGCTTAAATTTTCAAAGAAAAAGACCAATATACGGAAGAAGATTTAGTCTAAATGCTAGAAAGAAAAACTAAGCGTTTCTAATATTTTTCGCCAGAAAGTCTTGTTGTCGAATTACTATTATCGCCATGATTTAATCGTTCTATAGAACTGAATAAAATTTTCATGCGCTTTTTTTATTGTTACCATCCAAATCGTTTTGCTTGTGAAAAAGCCATTATGTCATGGAGAGACATGCTATTGTCAAATCTGTTTTATCACATGAAGCGGCTGTTCAAAGAAGCTTCTGCTTAAAAAGACATTAAAAATATCTAGAAATGTAAATGTTATATCCTAAAGACAGATGAGCTCTCTGAAAGGGGAATATAGTTAACGGTAAGATTAAGCAATTTAAGAACTAATACTAAAATTTTATGATTCGTGTGCAGATAGGTAGATATAAATGCTAAAGAAAGATTAATAGTAGTTTAGTGTAAAAATTGAACTATGCTCTGTATGATGCTATGCATTTTGGTCAGGCTTTGAATGAGTGTCGGAATATAATGTGAAAAATAGCAAACAAGCTGAAACAACTAAAATAAAACGATCATCAAGGGCTCTTTTTTTCTATGCTTTCCATGCTAGAAAAGCGTGGATTTTCATAGGACGAAAAAAAAGCTAATAAAGCCAATATATCTTCAAACAGGAAGCTTCCGTGCATTTATCTCACTAAATTTTGCTTTAACTTTGCTTTTATATCATGTTAACCATGCTTTCTTTTATTGTGTATTTTTGCTATTATAATGACAAAAATAGAGGGCCGGTGGCGGAGTGGCTAGCGCGTCGCGCACCACCACCACAAGTCTCGGGCTGAACAAGGTTGACAAGGCTTTTCATCCCTTGAAGGGGTCGATAAAAGGAGTGCCAAGTTCGCTTGGACTAAACACCCGGGGGGGGGGGTCCTGCGACAGCCTGACCACTTATCCAGGCAAAGATGCACAAGCACTCCGGAGTCCACAGTAAAACAGATATGGCACTCCCGGCCGTGGCTCTAGGGCTGTTTGTGCCGCCGAGTTTAGTTTAGTTTACTTTTAATGACAAAAATACACAGTAAAATAAATGCATGGAAATACCGCATAATTTGTATTGCTTGTGTAATGAATTACATAGGTGAAAGCCGGAAATATCTGTTCTTTCTTGATATTTTTGTATGTCTGAAACAAAAGTGATTATAGCATTGGTGAGAGAAAATAACAGAAGCGTATATTCATAATACATTTCCAGTTGTTGGTGTTGTGACTTATCTCACTTGTCTGACAGTAGCATCAGAACAAGGGCACGAAATTCATCGTGGCAAAGAGTGCAAGACTGCGTCTGTCGTTGGCAAGCGCAATCTTGCACTTGCCAGCGACGGGCACCATACAGGTGACAATACGACTTTGCTCAGTTTCTCCCCCAATTTTGACGGTGAGCACCTTGGGAGGACAGGTCCGAGGGTCTTCCAACCCTCTTCCCCTACCACAACCTCTCGGGTGGATTTTCGACTCGCTGCATATTTAGAGTGCCTCTATGTCCTACAGACACTATATATTTACAAACATCCATGCTTTCTCTGGAATCGAACCCGGAACCTTCGGTACGGCAGTCAGCATCGCTAAGCACTATCCCGCTTGGGCGGCAAATTTTCAGATTAATAAGCAATAACATTTCGCGAATGTGTGGGTTTCATCTGCAGGCTTTCAATACTAGTGTATGTGTTATTTATTATAATACTACTGCATTTGATTTTGGTCAGAGGAAAAGAACCTGAGTTTAGACTCTTTTCAAAGCTTTAATACAAGTTTGTGAAAAATAAACGCACAAAATATAACACTTAGTTATTTAAATGAACGCTTTCACGACTTTTATTTAAAAGGGCATGTACTTTTCTCTTAACTTAAACACTGAAAATAATTCCTCTAGGAGTATTTATTTTCGTGATTTAACAAATATCTTTCCCTTCAAATGTCTGTCAAACATTTCAATGTTGTATCTGGCAGTAGTTTCACTGTGTTTTCCTATGTATTTCTAAGCTATAAGAAGAATTTGACTGATGTCTGGATGACAGACCGTATCAAAGTGATAAGTGATAAGTGACGGTGGAGGTGGGCACTGTCCCTTTGCCGTAAAGATTAATCAGTACAGCACCACGTCCACCCTTATCTAAGGTTGGCCAGAGAAGAGCCCCACTAGAGCTATACGTCCACATGTATTCTACACCTGTACTTGGCAGTATCCCCTGGCCGTTCAGCACGTCCGATGCGACGCCTCGGATATACAGTACATGTACACACACGTGGCGTACCCGGCATGCCTGACCCACTGTTGGCATTGTTTGCCCGTTCAGCGCCACATTTGCATAATCTGAGGAGACACTTCTCTGAAGCCATACAGGCCCTGCACCAACTATTCGACTGCACAAAGGTCAGTGCCGTGTCTGGCAAGTAAATTCATGATTTTAATGATTTGTCGACACAGGTGCTTCTGCTTAATCATAAATTTACAGAACGCCTGCGTATTGACAGTTGGAATACGTATGTGCAGTTCGCTGGTAAGTGGGCAGGTTGTGACATAATGCTCCGGAGTGCCCAGTTGGCCACAACTGCACTGATCTGTGTCAGTCGTGCCATGCCTGGCAAAGTACTCCGGGAAAGGCCCATGGCCCGTGATATAGCGCACCAAGTGCCTATTAGAATATAGCCGGGCAGGGTTTACGTACATTAGATGGTAGTGTGTACGCCTGCCTGTTTGTGCAGTGTCCCATTCTTCCTGCCACTTAGCGAGAGCCTGCAGATGGAGATGTCGTTTCAAAGTAGAGTGTGGCCATGGAATTTCCAATTCCTCCGCTTCTTTGTTGAGGGCTGCGTCTTTTGCGAGGAGGTCGGCTGCCTCGTTTCCGGTGTTTCCTGCGTGGGCTTTCGTCCATGCCAGGCGAACATGCAGATGCTCTGTCTGCCTTAGATGGTATTGAATTTCTTTGATAATTGTGGACGTGTGTGCCGGATTTTGGATGGCTTGTAGGGCTGACATGCTGTCGGAAACTATTGCTGCATTCCTGATGTTATGGTAAGCAATGTGTTGTACTGCCTTTTGAATTGCCAGTGCCTCCCCTTGAAAGACGCTATTGTTTTTGTTAAGATGGCCTTTCCATTGCGCGACCTGTTCTTGGCCTTGAAACATTACGTACGCACATCCAACGTTGTCATCCATTTTTGACCCATCAGTAAAGATACGGGTAGTGTGCCTGTTCATATCTTCAGGACGCCCTTTGAGGTTGATTCGTACTCCTACGCTCTGCTGTGCTGGGTGGTACTCAAGTGGATTGGCTGGAATTTCATAATCTCTGGGCCAGTAAGTATCTTCATATAAGGTGGCTGGTTGCCGCAGTTGCTTAACTTGTTGCAGGACTGCCTCCCTTTCGGCGCTGATGTGAAGGGGAACGAGACCTGCTAAAATGTTCAGTGCGCTAGTTGCCGTCGTGCGATAGGCCCTCGTGATGTTTAACATAAATTGCCTTTGTATACTTGAAAGATGCCGCACTTTACGGCTTTGCATCGGCTGTGCCCATACAGCCGCCGCATACGTTACAATCTTTTCTACAACTGTCTGATAGATGATCTTATGAATATGCGGATTGAGGCCCCAACTGTGACCCTGCATTAATCGCATGTTCTTGGCAATGGTCGCGGTACGTTTTTTGAGGTCAATTACATGTGGGATCCAGTTCAATTTATTATCAAACAGTAGACCGAGATATTTTAGCTGCTTAACTATTTTTATCCGCTGCCCATTGATGGTAATGCGAGGCTGTCTGATCAGCGTTCCTCCTTTTTTGGGGAAAAGCAGAATTTGTGACTTGCTTTCCGCTATTATTAATTTTATCTTCTGGCATCTTTCGCTGAACAGGGAGCAGGTCTGATTGCTGTTCGCTTGTAGTTCCCTTCTCGTGCGACCTTTTACTATAAAGGCCGCATCGTCCGCGTAAGCTATAACCCTTGTATGCTCCGGCCACTGTGCTGAGAGAATATTGTTGAAAGTTACGTTCCAGAGGTGGGGGCCCGCGCATGAGCCTTGCGGGCATCCACGGGACTGCCTCCTCTGGAGTATACCTCCGTTGTGGACGACTATGACGCTTCGGTCTGACAGGTAGTGCTGGATTGTTCTGTACATGTTCGATGGGCATTTAGCTTCTGCCAGTGCATTAAGTATGGCTGGCCACCACAGCGTGTCGAAGGCGTTTTTTAAATCGAGGCTGATAAACGCCGTGTGGTGACCGTTCCCTTGATTTTTATTAATTTCGTTTTTAATTTCTGCCAGTGCGTGAACCGTTGATTTACCGGTTCTGAAGCCATACTGGTTAGGGCTTAAGTAACTGGTGAGGTGCAAGTGATGTCTCAGCCGATTCATAATGATCTTTTCGTACACCTTCCCCAACGCAGACAAGAGGCAGATGGGTCTGTACGAGTCTGGGTTGGAGGGGTCTCTATTTTTCTTTAGAAAGAACACTGCTTGCCCTACTTTGAAGCACCGCGGGAATGTACCCGTGCTATAAAGCCTGCTCAGGAGTGAAGTGAAGAATTCAATGTTTGAACTTAAGACGGCCTTGACGATGTTATAATTTACTCCGTCCGGCCCCGGAGCTTTTTTCTTGGGGAGGCAGCGTAGTATTTGTTTCAACTCCTGTGCTGTGATATCCTTGTCATCTGAGATGGAAGTATCTGTTGCCGTAGTCCTTTGTTGTTGTTGCTCAGCTGTATCTCCTGTCATATCGTCCTGCGGGAGCACTGCATCTAGGATCGCATTCAGTGTATTGACCGTGGGGCTTTCATCTTCTGTCGTTGCATGTAGGAGATGAAACTTAGTAGGTGCATACAGCTTCCCGTTCGCCAGCTTATGGTGTATGCCAAATGGAGCTGTGTTCTCAGTGCAGAAAGCCCTCCAGGAGGTGAGCTTTGCCTGTAGAACCATCCTTTTATAATGGGCCCTTTCTCGCTGGAAGGCTATCAGGAGAGTTGAGTCTGCGCTGTCATTTCTTTGGCGATCTCGCTTAAGCCGGCGTCTCAGTGCACGGCACTTTTTTTGCTGTATTTTAAGATTGCTTGTCCACCAGCTCAGATTTTGCGGCTTTTTGGTGGTTTTGACCGGCAGAATTGCTTCGCAAGCTTCTTGTATTACCGTGACGACTTTTTCAGTAAGTTCTTCGAGCTCTGCTTGTGTCGCTGCTAGCTCTATCCTGGGGCGCAACTCGCCTAGATGGTGTTGACAGCGCTGGACGAATCGCTTCAGCTTGTTTGCGGGCAGGTTATACCTTCTTATAATAGAAGTAGTTGTCCGGTGCGCAATTTTGAATGTCACGTAATTGTGATCGGACAGACCGTATCAAAATTCTTGGCAGTCACTGAAATAATGCAAATTCAAAATTGGCATTGTTCAGCTATTTATTTTGCCTTCACATCGAAAGATGCCATGGCCAAACTATATCGATAGTTAATTTTCGAAAACTATCAATCAGTAGTAATCCTCAACATGTTTTGGGGCTCATGAACTCTGAAACTTATTGAGCTGCAATAAAGTTCGCAAAAATATATAGTGATATGTAACTTCTGACTCGTAATCATACTTATATACTTAGCTTGATCGTATGCCAGCCAAAAACGTTCAAGTAAAATGCATTCAACTCATATGGACTAACTCTAAACACTAAAGAGTATTTAATCGATATTTATGGGAATGTTAACTAAAAGTAAAACGAGTTCAATAGGGAACGTAATATTGTCTTCAACGGAAGCGAATTAGCCTTATAAGGTACCTTTATGCTGATTAACCAGTTATTTTATGTTTCATAATCTTAACTATCACTTCTCCCTTCCGTTTTCCCTCCAGAATGTAAAATAGTTCGTGTGTATCTAAGGTGAAATTTTTAGACTGTAAGACAGAGAGTCTTTTACAGTCTGTTCTGCCACTCGAGGCGACTTTATTAGGTTGCTAGCTAAGGTAAGATTTGTAATCTTCGGCTTTGCATTATAACTGCCGATAGTTGATATAGAAGCTGGTTAAGTTTTGAGCCAACTTCGAGTTAAATTGATTTGCATAGCTTTCGGCTACTAACTTATTTGAATTTAAATTCTATATTTCACTTACCGTATTTACGTTGCCCCGCCGTAAGTGGTTGGTTGAGTTGTAAGCACAAAGAGTGTTTTCTATTCTTATTTAGTTTTAAATAATGGTTCTTTTTCATTCTTCTCAAGTTTCACTTCTTATTTCAGACTTAGCGATAATTCGCTTCCAATTTATCTAGAGTTTATTTACAGCTTATTATTCCAAAGAAAGTATCTAAACCTTACAGCCTTACCAATAAATCGCCGAGCCTTACAGTCAGTACCAGTGTTCCAAAAAGGCATCCCTAATCCTCACGAGTCCTATAATGACAACATCTCGGAAGGATTATATGGTAGTGAGAGCTGCTACAAGTAAACGGATAACTTCTGTCTGTCATTCGGAATTACTCATCCGAATTTCATGAGCATGAAAGGCTAAGAAACGCCATTGAAAGTGTAGACTATCTGTGGCTACGTGCACATCTTACCCTGACCATCGACAGCAATTCTTACACAGTATTGCTACAATAAAGTTTTTAATGTCTCGGAATAGATCTTTGTCATGTGCTTGGTACGGATGACTTGAGAATTCGTGCGTGGAGTGACATACGTATCGACATGCGTTCGTGTATGATTATATATGATTCTCCGTAGCACTTTAACAACTAACGATACGTCGAAGGCATCTTTTTACCTGTTGTATTACCAACCTTATCACCTCTGGGGGCTATCATTTAGCAAAGTAATTAATTCTTTTGCACACGGCGAACCTTTCCAAGGATGCATGCCTAATGTCACAAGCCTAATTTGGCATGCAAGATGTCAGATGACTTTTGGCATGTTTAAGACGCTAGTTACAGCTATCTCTTGAAATGCGTCTCGTGAATCTTTCTAAGCAGCTGCAGAATATTTCACAGAAATTCCACAGAGGGTAACATCATACGATATTATATGTCTATACTCGGCGGAATATTATGCATTGCCTCTAGATGTGGCTATGCATTATACTGATATATAACAGTTCTAGATCCATGTTTGCTCAACAAATGGATTAATCTCTACCTAGTTTTAATTCTTTCTTCACCTCTGTCTACTGATTGCTTATTTCATTCATAATTATTGTAACTTAATTAACCGATCCCTCAAGGCAAGTTGAAAATGACATAAAAAAGTTCAACTTTTGAAATAAATAAGCGGTCAATTTTTGTCGTACGGGAGTTAAACTTTTTATAACTTTATTTTATCATAACGAGTGTAAAATTTTCCCAAATATACGTATAGGAGCCGGAAGACCTCATTAAAAATTAGATTTTGTTATTTGTCGAAAGTGAATTGTTTTTTAATTTGGCGTTACCAAAACATGAATATCATTTAAAGCCCTCCCGTAATTGGAAGTATATGACTACTAACAACGATTGAGAAAATAAAAGGCCGAAATTCAAAGTTTCCCTTTAAAATGCTCTTGGGCAAGTTTCCAACAGCATAAATGTGGAACAGTGTCGTAAACTAGTAGCTATTATGCCAAGCAGAGTTGCTGCTGTAGTTAAAGCTAAACATCAAACATTAAAACTGTGAATAAATATTGCTTATATTCAATGATAAAAATTTTAATTTTTTAATCTCTGAACTATTTCAAAATAAATGCAATATTATAGGATGCCTAATATTTTGGCTAAAGTTGTAGGTAATTCATTGTAATAAAGTAGTTGAAACATTACTTATCTTAGAAATTACTATTACAGAAAGATCTTGACAAAGATTTTTTAAAGAGAACCAGTTCTTTTCCATGTTACACGTAGAAAGAAACCACAAAAATGCTATGCGTGTAGCTTATTCAACTGCCGGAAATTGGAACCAGGTATGAATTAATTACCAGCTTTCAGTGGTCGTATCTGTTGGGAACCGGTGGACGTCATTATTTTAAATTTCTCATAAAATGTGTTTCAGTTTAATCGAATGTTACTTTTTTCCTTCGGCATTTTGAAGGTAATGTGGATAATTACGAAGTTTGACACGCACGTTCTGTTACATTTTGAAGACAATGTGGTAGTGAAATTAAACTCCGAAAACAAAAACTACAGTTTGCGTGTATAAAATCTTCAATAAATTCTTATTTTGTAAAACCCGTTCAGTGTGTCGAACGCTCATAAAAAATTTTAAATGATTCACATTACGAGGAAATTTCTTGGCCTAATTACCCAAAAGATGTTAATGTTGGGAACACATAATTGTGCTTAATCAAACAATGGCTGTGATTTACTAGACACAAATAAATTTACAGATCGTTTCCTTTCAGTTTCCTACAAAATGACTGTTATGTAAAATGCAGATTATGATATCAGTGATAATTCTTAATACATCAGTTGATCCGATGTTCAATATATACAGCAAAACCTGCAATTTTATAATTTTTAAGCTCCTGGTAGGAAGTGAGAGTGTCGTTTTATTTACAAAAATACATTCGTAGTTTTCACAAAATAAAACATTTTTGAATTAATCTTACTTCACAGAATGATTTAGATAGTAAATTACAATTTTCAGTGTCTTGCGTATTTATTTTTCAACTATTTCATTTGAGCTTTTAAAGCAATTTCGAGAAGATTATAAGGCATTTTCTTCTTTCTTTCTGCATGCATTTGTGATGTAATTTGAAGCATACTCGACGCGTATTTGAGAGGTCTAGGGCTCGAGTCCCGAGGAGGGCACTGCTCATTTTTCTGTTCTGCTGCTTATAAAAAAAAAGTGGTGCTCGAACTTAAAGGTGGTAGACGATAATTCGTCACCACCAGAATATGGCGATTGGGCCTCTCATTCCCAGTCGCCCTTTAAAAAGGGAAGTGTATAAAGTATTTTCTTCCTTCTTTTTGCATGCCTTCGAGGTGTAATTGGAAGGGTATTCGAGATGGGGAGGTTCGAGCCCGACGAGGCTTTGCAGTTTTTTCACATCTCCTGCTTCGAAATAGCCTAATGACTCTACAAGGTTCATTTAAGTTCATGGTTGCCTTATATAACTCCCTGATGGTTAAATGCTTATTAAAAATGTAAAATGAATGGATAACTTGAAATGTAATACTTTACTAAGCTTTTTAACAAATAAATTTTAGAAACGTCAGTCGATATTCAGAAGCTTCAGCTCCAAATATAAAAGAAGGAGACAAAGATTTGCATAATTACAAGTTATTTTAATTAAAACACCCCTGTAATTTATATATTTTTCTACTTTCCTCGACTGTGATTCTTTTTTAATTTTAGACTCAACTTGCGTGGGATCCCGTCTTCTGATTTCCTTGCATTTCAGAGCTTTATTCCAGTTTCTTTATTTTTCCTTTCCATGAACAAAATTTAGCGTCAAATAGCACTAAATTAGCTTTGAATATAAGCTTAGACTAGATTCTTCAAACGAAATAAACTATTGCACTAAATATACATTATATACCCATAGCGTAAAAATCTACAGTAGAAAAATCGAAGCTATATTTTCTACTTCTTATTACGCTTTAAATCATCAAAGCATCCCACTATTAGCTAAACTTTATACAGTTAGGTAAATTTTTAACTACATTTCTACTAAATCATAGTTTTCTGACAGTCCTAAAATCAGAAAATACCTCTCAAAGCGAAGTTTTTTATTTCTACGTGTTAATATAGTGGTTATATGTGTATAAACGCATTGAGATTAAAAATGCTTGAATTAATTCATTTTTATATTTACATAAACTAATACTGAATGAAATATATTCTTAGATTATATTGAAATATGTATTCGCTGTTCGAAAAGCCCCCATGAAAGTGATTTATATAAAGGTAGTTTCATCTTCCGCGTTGAAAGTCTGCATAAAAATAACATTTATCAGGAATGCAGTTTCCATAAATATATATGCTTTGGGCAGTTCGGCTTCATACGGAAAATTTTGGGGTTTTGTTAATACTATTAAGATATAACATATTTTTGTTCATATTATGTATTCTCATGTGTCAAAAATTATATTTATTGATTAATATTATTTCGTTTAATTATTTTAAACATAAACTTGTTATTTTTCCGTCGTCATGTATTCTCTGAAAGAAATTAGAAATCATAATAAGAAATAATTACATTAAAAATAGAATAGAAGAGTGAAGCGACGTATTTATTATTCCTACACTGTAACACGGCTGCTTACGTTCCAGTAAAATGGTACAATTTTGCAAATATTGTTAGCTTATTATCTTTTTCTCAGTATTAAAAAAATATGAATAAAACTAAAGGGCTAACATGCAGTTACTTTATGGTACGCATCGAGGAAAAAGATTATGAATACCACACACGTTAAAGGGCTTCTCTGGAAAACAGCGGTTTTACAGCTTATTAAACAGCGCATTTTTCTTTACAAATTATTTGCGTTAATATTAAATTCGCTTTCACATTCTGTCCATTACCTCGGAATTCTAAGCTACAAACTAGTATCCACTGTCTTCCTCAAATCAGGATTCATAGTAATCAAGAAGTGGAGTTGTAAGAGAGCTTGTCCTTGAAATACCTTGCACTGCAACTGATGTGTTTTGTATCACCGTTCAAGCCTTATGTATAGAACTCCTACCCTCTTCCTCCCAGAACAGCACTGATAAGGAACAGTAATATCTAAGTGTTATTATGCATTGATTTTCTTTGATGGGTTTGACTACTTCAATTAGTTATTGATTACAACTTATGATGGGACTTATTGATTTGTTGGGATTTGATGTGATGAATTTCCAAGGTTTTAAACCACGGTGATTTTGGCCGTCAGGGTATTAACATATATTCTCTTTACTTCTGTAAATTTCCCCTGTACTTGAGTCTACACTGAATTTATCTTGTTAAAATTTGCAAAGGATTTATTGGTAGTAATTCCATTTGTGCGCATCTTGGTGCAACTGTTATTGTTTTTGTTGAGAGCAGGTTATTGCTTCAAGCCTTCAAAGTAGCTGTATGAGGTCTTCGGCATTTAACACAATTGGTAGGTATGGCCGTGGTATTTAAGTGATAAAATAAGTCCTTCGCGTATCCTTTATAGACCGCACTACACGGCTGACCTTTTTGGTGCTCTCCTTGTTAAGCAGGAAACGCGGATTCAGTAAGGATCGGAGGTCATATTTCAACATACACCACGACCCTGGGTTTTTCCTGAATCATAAAATTCTCCCTGGATCAAAAAATAAAATTCCCCGTTCATACCATGAAGGGTGTGAACCATGAAATTGGATCTAGACCGGTCGTTAAATTTGTCACCTGTCAGACGGGGCTTTCGATGCCGACTCCCCTGTGGGTCCCCGAATTAACGAAGTTGTAGGGCTTACTCTACTCCCACAGGTCACAAGAACCTGAGATTCGCGAATGCTATTCCGCTAGAGCCGACAGTGTCAGAGTACAGATCTCAGCCAATACAATAAATGATCCAAGGGGAAAACCTTGCAGTTTGAGCACTCGCGAAATTTAGGTCTTTTACTTGATTTCACACGGCAAAGTGGGTGCTTGCAAGTGTTTGGTTGGGGGAAAATGCTTGCGATCTAAATCACTGAGCCAGTCCGTTCTGTCTTCTGTATATTTAAACTTTAACTCGTTAATGCATTAAATATTAGAGGCAGCGATGGTTTATGAAAAGTAAGTCTTGGGTAGCGTGGGAGAAAAAAGGCTTTTCCTTTCACCAGCTCTTCCGTCTAATCAGCTGGCCTATGCGTTTAAAGGTAAAACATTTAATAACTTCATTTTGAATTTCAGCCATAGCTGAGTGTGAGTGTAGATTATGAACCACGACCACTTTATATGTACAGAAAGGATATAGATATATAATGTATTGTTTGCTTTAAGATAAGAAACAAGTTCATTGTGTATTGTCAAATCAGATATCTTTATATGATGAGAAGATACAAGTCACATTAAAATTTGAAACATTAAAACTATTTAAGTCAAAATTTAGCTCTTTGGAAATAGTTGGAAGCTTAAAAATATTTTCCCCTAAATCTGAAATATGGAAACTGCTTTGAGATCCAACATTTCAGACTCCACTAAAAGTATTCAACTAGAAGTTTGCAATTCCTTCGTGTCATTTGAAACTAATAAGTCAGTTTTTAAACAATTGTAAAATTATTTTTAAATAACTGCATTGCAGAATTTTTCTGTGACCACAGAAATGGGAAATATCACGGGAAAATGGGAAAACACATTAAACAATAACTATCCTCATGACGTGAAAAATAATTTTGTTTGGCTTTCCTACCTAAAATTCGAGTTGTACTTGATCAGCATGTTGAGAGATTCCACCAGAAACACTTGCACAACTGAATCAAGATATCAACGCATTTCAACTCTAGCATTACTGCTGATACTTGCAAAGATATATTGGCAATTCTTCTAAGCAAAATAGGACTTTGATCCTTTATTTTGCTTATAAATACTCTATCGTTAAATGCATCTTGACATTTGACGATAGACGTACTTATATGCAAAATAAAGGCTCAAAGTACTTTAAGCCTTTGTTTAAAATTTTTTTGAATGAGTTTTTAAAATTTTTTTGGAAGCGTTTGTGAATTTTCTAATTAAATTCTACTGAATTTTAATGAAATTATTGAATACAAACCATTGCATCTTTAAATATGCTAAGAACATATATATATTCTGCATGTCTCAATAAAGCGGATCCACCAAGACAGAAATTTTCTAGCAATTAATTTGGAATAAAATGCATCGATATAGCCTAGGAACGTGTTCAAATTCTTCAGCAGTATGTTTTTTTTATTGTTGCCCAACATTATAAGAAATTTATCATACTAGCCAGAATTTTCGCTAATTCCCTGTTAACTTCGTCAAACAAAACTGAAAACATTTTCAAAGCCACAAATTCTCCTAGTGCGCTTGAGTGACAGGACAGCTATAACAATGACTAACTAGGCAAACAGCTGTAAACCTAGCCAAGTGTGAATATTTATGAAGTAAATGACATCTGGGAATAGTTTCGCAGTTATTCTCTCTGCTACTTCTACAACAAACTCGCCCGTAAAGCGTAGATGTATTATTTTGGCTATTGAGACAAGAAGCCTCGCATGCCTTTTTTATCGAGACCTAAGTTATTGTACTAAGCGAAGCTTATGAATGCATTTATAAAACATGTGTACACGAGAAAGCCTGATTCAAAGAAGAAAATCCAATTAACGAGGATAATCGAGCTGATATTAATCTTGATATGTTGGCATACAAGCCTTTAAAAGGTAAATTCATTAATCTTAATATGATTTAGTAAATAGGCTAGAAGCGTCAACAACCAGTCAGTGATTTTTTTTTCTACTTTGACCAAATTTAATGCTATGTATTAGAGATGACACCTGCATCCAGTTTTTACTTACCAGTTTTCTGGGTGTAAGAGTATAAAGCGGTTTCTCCTTCTTACTGCGTTTTTTCGTGGTGTAATTGTAACGGAAGGTCCGGATTTCAAATTTGTCTTTGTTATCTTTGGTTTTCTTAAGTTTTCTACTTCGACGTAAACCTAATTAGGTTTGATGTTTTCTTTGCAAATGCAACAATTTCAATTTATAAGGATTTTCATCAAATCGAACTCTTCTTCTGCAGTCCTAAACTCGTTTTTTTAACCTTCCGTAACACGTGCTGTTGAAAAAGTAAATAGTCACACTTTTTATCCCTAACATTAATTTTAGTAAGCAGAAGGCGTCAAACGCTGCTCCTGTTTCTTGGTGAAGTCTCGTGCACATTGAACATCAATCTATAATCTTAGTCTGTTCAATTCTTTGTTATTATGGCATAAAAGAATGGCCATCTATTGTTTTCTACTTTTATTACACGGAGTGTTTCGGTTTTCGATCTCATGTTGCTTTGCTTTGTTATAATTGTAAATTTAAACTAATTCAAATCCAGATAATAAGATTCGCTTGGAGAATTTCAAGATGAATACAGTAGTAATGGTGAAAACGAAAACTATTATGTCGAGAACTATGAAGACTTCAGTGGCAAATGGAAAAATAAGTCATCACAAATATGATTCTGAAAAGCTCCTGTCTGGTGATGATTTTATTAGGTATGATCATGAAAACATTATTAAGGAGAAAACTTATAAATCTGGAAAATAACGGAAATTGCACCACCCTAAAAAGAGACAGAAAGTAACATTGAAATGAAGTTAACAAAATCGTGTGACGGGATTCCAAGCGAGTGGAATATTTCTGAAGACGTCGGGAGCTTTTTGAACTAAAGATGCAATTGAAGAAATTTAAATTCAATAGCAAATGCATATAATATAGCGATTAGATTTATTCTTAAATTATTTTATGAAATATTTGTATGCGAATCTGTTTTTTTTTTTGCTGTTTTCAAATAAACAAAGTATTTGATATCTCAGATGTGAAAAATATAAGTGCTATTCATGAAAATACGTAAATCAACAGTATTCATGAGTAAATAATAAATTTACATAAAGTGTATTGCATAAAAAATACATAAGTTATGTTGTAATACGCTGGTTAACGAAACCTCCTGTATGCGTTGCAATAAATGCATAGACCGAATAGTCGTTTAAAACCTTTGGACATTTATGGAGATTTAAATGCATGGAATTTAAATCATGGAGATTGGAAATTTAAAAGCTTAGTATCAAATTTGCAAACATAAATATCGAAACTTAATCTCTTGCAAAAAATAATTTGGTTTGGTTTATTTGATTATGGTAAAGCACTCGACAGCTATCTCTCTAAGGGGATAGATGCCTTCGTGGAGGACTTTCTAAGGAAAACTGGCTCGTATACACGTTTCACATGCGGAAAACCACGAAAAAACCCTTCCGGCCAGCCCGTTCTCCGGGATTCGAGCACCGAACCAAACTACCAGTATTTAATGACTTTATTGCTCGGCCGCCGCTGGGTTGCAAACATGACAAAAACGTTAAAGATTTAACTATACTCAAATAACTGCCGATAATGCTCTGCATTGACAAACTTTAGGTTATGAGCTCCATAACAATATTAGAAATAAAAATATGTATTTCAACATATAATTTTCCAATACAAAGAAACCTGTCACAGTGATTGCCTCCCTAAAAGAAGCACCTCTAAAGGTATCCAGTATTTCCTACAAAATTTAAGCAGCTGCATCGAATATTGTTGATAATAAGGTTTTCTGAAGAAAACTTTCTTATAATTTCTAAAATTTCTGTGCAGAAGACTAAAATTATCTGGTACCGTGACTGCTCGTCTCAAGGATGTTTCACTGTATTTGTAGTTATCGTTTGCAATTAATTACTATTTTAAATCTTGCACGAGTAATATTCAACAATTACATATAACTCTTATCTGGTAATGCATAAGTAAAAACCTTTCATAACATGCTCACAGGTGTAGACAGAATAGAGTAGTCCTTCAAAATTCTCCCCAGCAAGAGGAGCGGAAGTTTCACAAACTCGCTAACATACAAATGCATACAAAAGATGGAAACTGTTGAGCAAGTATATGCTACGATTTGAAAGGATCTCATGGTACAAAAATCGACGAATGCGTTCTAAGAAATATACGAAAACAAACAGAACGTTCTCGCAAAAACTTGACGAGATCTACGAGAACACTTTCCGCAAGAAGAACAGAAATCGACCCATCCTCGTTTCCGTAAAATAGAAGAAAGCTGCCCAGAGCCGTAAGCATAGGAGAAAGCGATAAAACTGTTTCCCACAAAAATGGATGAAAGCGCCCAATCTGTATACGCAGAACTTCATCATCAAGCTGGCAAAATTGTTCAGTGAGAAAAAAAATTACAATGCAACAACGATTTTTCTTTTACCATTCGCAAAAGGTTTATTTAAGTATTTCATTTGTTGCAGTCTCTCTTCATCTTACTATAGCGCAGTGCGAAATAATAGATTGCAGGCCTGCATGTGCAATGAAAAAACGGTAATATTTCCACAAAAATTGACAGAACTTTATTTGAATAATTACTGTTATTAGGAGAAAACGCATTTATATTAGTTATTAAAATAAGTAAAATGAAAAAAATGTCTAAATTGCACTATTATTCAGTGTTTCATTTCCTGATTCACGTCAACATTTCTGAGTGTGACTTGTACATGTTTCGAGGATTAAGGATTAAACATAGCAACAAGTAAGATGTATTATTTTCTTCACTAGAATTTTTTAAGCACTAGTCTCATTTTTTACAGGAATAAAGACCTTAAGTATTGTAAAATATTTGTTTATTCAACAAACTTGAAAAACTGTTAGTAATTAATTACTTATAAGATTTCCTTACACAGAAACGTATACAACTTTAAGTCAATGTTCATTTATGTAGGCTACCACGGATGTTAAGACTAGCAAAGTCCTTTCAATTCTTGAATAATTTCCTTTCGTTATATTGCTCTATTAATATATTTATTACTCAAGCTGCTGGAGTGGAATATTTTTAACATTGAAACGGCCTAGAAAATAGCCATTTCTCTAAATGTTACCATTCAGCGTGGCATATATGACCTTCAATTTATCTTATTTATGATTTACGTTTTCCTAACAGTTAGGTTTACGTTGATTTCTTTAGTTAATGCCTTTCGTCTTCAAGCACTCCGTCAGATCAGAGATTTATGCAAATAGTGCTGCAAACGTCGCAAGCTAAAACTGGGATATTGTCTTAAAAGGCATTCTGAGCAGAACTCTTGCCGCTGTAATGCTGTTTGCTGCAAAATAGAAAGTCTGAATGCCGCTTTCGGTAAGTGTACAAAAACTAGCTCGTTATTTTCCGTCCGAATCCCTACAATATTATGAACTTTGTTGCATTTGTAATCCAGTCGATGACTGTAGCTAGCTAATGAGAAGTCAAAATATTTGTTTTGTTGCTTTTTTAGTTGCATTACTCCAAATAATAGAAAATAAGATTAGATTTTTAGCGTTAGATGCATTAGATTTTTACCTTTTTATTTTACCTTGTGTTCCTTAATCACATCCAACTACTAGTTCCAAATTTTATATAGAATTCGTTCGTTTAAAAGTTTTGAAAATCACTTGGAGACTGTTCTCCAAAGGTTATTGTCACTCCTTGATGGCATTAATACAATGGTTCTCATGATGCCCTTACCTTGATCTTTATGTATGATTCGATTTAGTTTAAAATGTATCATTACCATCTTAACATACCATAACAATACGTTTATCTAGTATAGTGCAAAGAAAACAGGTAACGAGTTGTAGTAATAGGAAAGTATGATCAGTGCGAAAACACTTTTTCATTTAGTTATTTTACAACTTTTCACAACTTTTCATATACTTGTATTCTTTGGTCAGGACTAAAATTTTAATAAAACTTAAAAGGACATTTCTCTGAGAATTTAAAATTAGGCAAAAGAAGCAACGTTAATTTTATGTAGATTATAAATAAAATGTCAATTTAGAGGGCGATCAAACACCGGTCCTTCTTGTTCAGAAGCAAAATAATTTTTCGAAAATGGGATGAGAGATGATACCATATATATCGAAAGCAATGCAAAAAGTAAAGTAAACACGAACGTAGCACCATATATCAAGAAAAGTAGTCATGCAACATGAAAAACTAAGATATTAGAATCCTAAAAGCGTTAGGCAAGACTAGATTCAAACTAATATCATTAAAAGAAGAAGATAAATTTTTGTGACTGTAGAAAGTTTCAAGGAAGTCCAATTCATCACCAGAAGAAGCTTCATGGATAAGTTTTGTAAACCCAAAATCAAAATTGAGATTAAGTGCCTAACTATGATTATCTATCGAAGATTTATTTCTTTCTCGTTCTCAAACATAAGATTCGCGTTTCTTGAAGCGAAATTTTAATGCTGTTTTATTTTGGCCGCTGCACGACTAACCACACTGAACAGGTAGGCCATAAATTTCCTAAAAATTAAAATCCGAAAAGGAATCTTTAAGAACAGAACACTGAATTTTACTGATAGGTGAGAAAATGACCTGAATTTGAACGTCTGAAAAATGCGAGAGATTTTGTAGCTGATAGAAAGACAAAATGGAGTAAATAGAAGGTTATTATGTTTTCTTCTAACAGCGGAATGACTAATTCTGATTTCTAATTAGCGGTCTCAAAAGGTATTTACGGCTACCTGGAAAACTTTCTGAGGTGGAATTTAGGCACAGCATTAGCATAGTTGTACTAAAATGTCTCAGAAATCTCCTTTAATAATATTACTGAAATACCATTGTTTACTGAAAAGAAATATGAAATACCAATGCTTGCTGTAAAATATCCATAAAAAGTTGTAATACTTTTTTTAGTATTTCTTTCAAAAATAAAGAGCAAAAGTAGACCCGTACGCGAATTTTTATGCAAAATTTTTAATAATCCGAGATTTTTTGGATGAATGATTGTGTTTGGGTGGTTTGATATAACTCCTTTAAATTTAATTATAAAGGTGAAACTTTCAAGGGTAGATCCAGCTTTAAATTTAAATTGCTGCTATATTTATTTTTACGTAAACATGGAAAAATACTATTTTTACACAAGTATGTTGTTGAGATAGGGCATGGTAGGCTGTCTGAAGAAAGTTTCAGCAGATAATAACTTTTTACTTTCCTTCAGGAGCTAAAACGAATAGCAATTGATTAAAAAAAAGGTTATGGTTGGTTCTGTTACATTTGTTTGTGGTACCACAGCTGGAGAACCGTTAATCTGTTAATTCTAGAGACGAGATATACACGGCAAAATTTGTCCATTTTAGTTAAACAAAAATAAATTTTCGACCTGTTAACAACATCTACAAAAACATTTAAAAGTATTCTACAATAAATTGTTGCATCTACTCTATTCGGTACTTTTGTTTAAATTTAGAATAGCAAAAGCTTAGATAGCTTCCACAGTAGGTGTTCTCGAACAATTTTTATTATTAATTTCTATTAATTGTTACGAGTTTAACTTAAACATGAGCTCATATTTTAATTTATAAAATATTTCAATTAATATTTTTATTTTTTCTTAACATAATCGCTTTTGATGAGACCTACAAAAATGTACTAAAGGGTACTGCGATTTTCATGTTAATAAGAGTTATTTAATAAGAGTATATACGAAATTCAGATGCTACTTTACAGCATTTTCTTAAACAGAGCATTTTGTATATAGGCAGCAGTAAGGTTTTTGAACTATCGAATTAAGGGGAAAAGATTATTACTAGGAAAATAAACTATTCTTGCTATTAAAGCAGGACAATTTTCTTCTACTTTTGCAATCTATGTATAATACAAAGTTACTCGAATTCATTTTGGACAAATTTAATGTAATTAGTTGTTCCAGAGGCATTGAAATACGTTTAAAAACTGTAATGAAGGTGTTTATTTCGAAATTGATTTCGAAGTGGAAAGACAGTAGAAAGGTTGGTAAAATGTTGAACAAAACAAAAACTCTAAATAGCTGAATTCGAAAATTTTCCTACCAGTTTCCACCAGCATATCCACATTAGTCAGAAAATCTATCCCATATCGAAACAGATCAAATAAACTATTTTATGAAAACTCCGAAATAAGAAACGCTCGCTAAGTGATGGATCTCATTACAGATATGTATCAGCAAATTTTATCTTATGCTGCTCAAAAATGTTTAATAAAGAGTCAGAAAATGACACTACCATAATTGTAAACATTGTTATGAATGCAACCTTTTGAAAACGGAAGAAAATGAAAATGACCAATTAAGGCTCGCTTGAAGTTACAACAGCTTATACACAAGAAGATATCGCTCTCATTATGGATGAAGAGCTAACTAAAAAGACATATATAAAAATTGAAGCTAATAAGAGAGTGACAAATATATATCCAATTTATAATATGATAGCGGGTTTGAAGCATAAGTATTATCTTAAAAACGTTTCTGTTACAGATAGTGAATCTCGAACTGCTCTGCAACAGTTGTTAAATCATACTCTTAAACTTTCAACTGAGGTGCGGTTGTAAGTACTGGAACAGCATATGCCAAATGACGTGGACATAATCAATATCATTTATAAATAATACTTTGACGGTAATGGCGGACATAGTATTTACAAGCAAAATTTTAGCACTTAAATATGGTTATTCTGATTTTACTTTGTCCGCTGTAGTCCCGTTGGAAATATCTAGGAAATGATAAATTAATTTTCAAGAAATATTTGAATGATTATAAGGTATTGTTTTCCTATAAGTTTTAGATTACAGAAAGAATCTGAAACCAATATGAAACAAACATTTGGTAATAAAGAAACTCAAATCGCTATATTTCAATCTGCCGCAGTCCTTCTAACTAACCCAAAACAAATGTCTTTTAAACACATTCTTGTCTATGTTATACTTGATGGCAAAATGTATATATTCACTGATACCTTATTTACACAAACTTTCAACGTTTGCTAAGCTATCCGAAAAGTCACGAATGGCATAACTAATATTCTTAGAAGATGCATCGCTGCTAATTAAGTACAGATTTAGAATTTCAACACTTCACGATTATCTGCTATATTAGGAGTTTTCATAAAACTTTTCATAAGAGCAGGAACTTTGGCAATGATGAAGAAGTTAAATGTAGCAAAAACCAACGAAAGAATGCAACGTTTAACATTTACGGAAAATTGTGACTGGTAGTTGATGAACCGGAACAAAGAGATGAAAACAGCAACGACGGCAGTATTGTCAGAAAATTGTTTTGATAATCCAAGAAAGAGCAGAAATTACCGGTTTGGGCTGCAGAATTGAACGTTTTGTAAATATTTTGAGTGAACTGGCAAGCTGTCATTTATATAAAAACAGAAAATTTAAAATCCTGTTGCTTAGACACAGCCAAATTTTTAGTCCATCTATATCGGTGGTAAAAAATGAGCGCATCTGTACTGAGGTTTCTTATGCATGGTAGTGACATCTTTAAGTCATTGTCATTGCCTGTAGAAGTGTTGTTCGAAGATGTTTTAGGGAAGTAAAGAAGAAAACTCCAGAAAAAACTTCGATAACGAATACAAATAACCTACCTATTTAATACAATGTTGACCTTATCAGATCCGGTAATTGTCGCCCTCGGGAAAATGATTAGAAAAGCAGAAAACTCTTTCTTTCCCGAGGAGGTAACTTTTATGCTTTATATTGCGGACTTCATGAAATGCCCATATAATATACATACATATATGTATATATATAAACATATATATATATATATATATATATATAATGATATATATAATGACAATGAAATATGCAGTATCCCTTAATACAAATATTACTTATCCTAATAAATAAATTAACCAACT
>KK115466.1:65180-76763 GCA_000611955.2 Stegodyphus mimosarum
ACATAATGATGATGTCGATGCTGATGACGAAGAAGGCTATTTTCTAAGTATCCTAAATTAATATTAAATACCAATTTTTATTAGTTTTTTTAATTTTTAATAATTTAGTATAGAATAAATATGTAAGAATCAAGTATTTTTATCTAAAATGCATTGAAACGCTTATACTATACACCACAACTCTGAGAAAGATTATTTTTTCAAATTTCTTAAATATATTTGCACCTCCGTACATGACATTTTTCGATTTCCGCGTACATTGTAATGCATCGATAACAATAGTCTCTTTTAATAATAATCTATGTAATACGTTTTTCCATAACCTATGTAATACGTTTTAACCAAGTTAAGGGGACAGTGGACGTTAAAAATTTTTTTTAATTATTGTCGTATAGGTATGAAATTTTGAATGTATGTCTACTTTAATATAATTATATCAAATACCCTTGAAAAACATTTTTGGCTTATTGCAATTTAAATTTTTTTTAATTTCTTTTTAATTTTTAAATTTTTTTCGAAATGCCTCCCTGCGTCTTAATTTTTTCTATTTCTTTTTACTTTTGCTTTATTTTTATTGAAAAATGCCTTAAAAACACAGTTTGGTATCAATTAGTTAATTGAATAAAATGTTGATTTTTAATTATTATTTATTTCACATCTATCTAAATTTTGGACAAAATTTCGCACTTTAATACACTTTAATTGGACGTATCCCCTTTACGAATTTGGATTAAGAAATGTATACCAACTTTTGTTACTATAACCAGGAATCTAAATTACAAATTACAATCATTTTGAACATAAACTAAAGCGCATGGAGCATTTTGAAGATGTAATAATGACGAAAATTTCATTATGAGAAAAATACAATTTAAGAATATTTTTACACTTACCTTTAATACTTACTTTTCAGTATATATTAACACATGATTTTATTTAAGAAAAATATTTCAATACTGTTTTATGCATGCATCAATATTTTTTCTACTAATAAAATTGTAGAATGCTACGAAATAACATTAATTAATTACTTTAGAAATTTTCTTGAACACGTTCGGTAAAATCAACTAAATATTTTTTAAACTATTAATCACTTTAAAAACTTCCTGCACCAAGCGTTTTCCTTTCCTTGTTTACATTTTCATTATATTTAGCTGTTTTACACAATTTTTTTGGTAATTCGCCTTTTCTTATATCCAATATCCATCCGAACACCTCTTTTCACTTTGGTCTATAAGACGTTTGTCTCGCCTCTGTGCAATAGATATTGAACTTGAATTTATATATTCCTGTTCTATACTTAATGTATTTAAACATCCAGAATGAAAGACACTAACTGCTGTAATAACACCCATTTCGAGTCTTTTTTTAATATATATATACAAATGTTTCTTGCGGGCAAGTCTTCCAAATGACACTGTGTAAACTCGTTAGTGTTTTGTGTTTTCCCAGATATACATCTTGCTAAACGTTCATTGTTGGCTAGTACACAGTCCAGTCACATTAATGTGACCACCACGTACTTTCCATGTCAGAGTTAAATAACCAATCACAGAAGGCAGGTGGCAGCACAGTGCAGTTGAGCGTATATAAAGGGTGTGTGAGGGCTTCGGAAAACATTTCAATCGTTGGCGTAATGCAGAAACGAAGCGATTTATCCGACTTCCAAAAGGGCATGATCATTGGCTTTCGGGCCAAGGGTGGAAGCATTTCCGAAACGGCTGAGTTTGTGAACTGTTCGCGTGCCGCCGTGGTAAAAGTGTACCGTGCATGGCAAAATGGGACTGTCCAAAATCAGCGACGTGGCAAATGTGGTGCACCACGGGCCATAGATGACAGAGGCGAACGACGGTTGCGGAGATGCGTTCGGGCAGATAGACGGGCTACCGTTGAGCAACTGACCACCAAAATGAACCAAGGGGCTACCAAAAGTGTCTCCCAAAGTACTATTCAGCGAACATTGCTGCGTCTGGGCCTCCGAAGCAGACGCCTGGTTCGTGCACCTATGCTGACTGCTGTTCATCGACGGCGAAGGCTAGAATTTGCACGCCAGTACAGCAGCTGGACGTCCACTGAGTGGCGACAGGTTGCGTTTTCGGATGAATCGCGTTTTATGCTCCATCGGACAGATGGACGTTGGCGTATAAGGCGTGAAACCTCTGAAAGGAACCACCCTGCAACCATTGCCGGAACGGTCCAAGCTGGAGGCGGGAGCATTATGGTCTGGGGAATGTTTTCCTGGCATTCTCTAGGTTCACTGATCATTGTGGAAGGCACAATGGATCAATACAAGTACGCATCTGTCCTTGCGGACCATGTTCACCCCTACATGCGCATTGTTTTTCCTCAGGATGATGGCATCTTCCAGCAGGACAATGCGAGGTGCCATACAGCTGCCAGTGTACGTGCGTGGTTCGAAGAGCACCAGGATGAGTTTACCGTCCTCCCCTGGCCAGCAAACTCACCTGACTTAAACCCAATCGAGCATCTGTGCGACCATCTCGATCGAGTTGTTCGCGCCATGGATCCTCAACCGCGTAATCTAGCGCAGCTGGCCACGGCATTAGAGTCGGCATGGCTCAACATCCCAGAGAACACCTTCAGGGACCTATGTGACTCTCTTCCTGCACGTCTCGCAGCAGTCCGCTCTGCGAAAGGTGGTTATTCTGGCTTTTGACAGATGGTCACATTAATGTGACTGGACTGTGTATTTGATACACTGGCAGTATTTTGGATAAGACATCTACTGTTAATTTAGTTTTCATCACTGAATGAGATTTAGGTTTCTCATTTTTGGCAATGCTACGTTGAAAAAAACACCATGATTCGACACCTATTGGGCATTTATTGCATAAATTGCAATCTTCATATCTTGCACATTAGGTATGTTAGCCTTTATTGCTTTCCTATAAAACTTCGTTAATTTAAGAATTCCAGTCCCTAATCGTTTCGATACGTGATTAATACATTTCTCCTTTGATAGTTTTGTATCCTGGCCATAAATATTTAGTTCTGATAAATGCTGAAAAGTTTTTGCATCACCATCAGAAAGCATATTGACGTATCTAAAGCCACAACTTTCGGATAGCTTCCACATATTTCCGCTGCAGCCATTTCCATCGAATTAGACGATCCTTTGAAGTTTTCACAACATTCAGGCATATGGCTTTCGAACCAAATACTAAATTTGTAAGGTTTTAGTTAAACTAACCAAGTTTATTTTAATTTAAATCTTTTCTATCTCCTCTCTGCTTCAACTTCCTGTCAGAAGAAGCGCGCGTTTTTAGCTTATGCTAATTTTTGAAGTTCAGCCATGCACTATTTAAGCAGAGGTAGTGCTATTTAAGCAGCCATGCACTATTTAAGCAGAGGTCTCTCGGTGTGTGAGAGCTTTGCCTCAGATCACGGTCACGCTGCTCAACGTTCGCCTGACCAGCTAGCAGTTTAAATTTATAAGCCATAGTGCTTACTACGTGATTGCATTGTAAAATAAATTAAAGTGCGGTAGTATTTAGTATACCTTGCTACGCACCCTTTTAGATAGAGGCCAACTTCCGCGAATTGCTCTGCGAAGCAAAGTTTAATTTAAGTTATATTTTAATTTATTTAAATTTATTCGATTGTTAAGTTCGACCAAAGTTTGGTCTGTTACGTTCTGTATCTCTCCCGAATTGGGAGGTTTGTATTTAATAGTGAGTGAATAAAAGAGGATTTCAAATCCCTTCACGTGCAGTTATTCTCCAGCCCAGCAGTTACATCAGAACATAGCGTACCTTCCGCTCCCTGTTCCAGTTCAGGACTTAGAACGTAAAGATAAGAACCCTATCACAGAATTTACCATGTTCTCAAAGAATACACACAGACTGCTAAGTCCTGATAAATTCAGCAGTATCTGTGCAGAGATCCCTTTTAGTATTGACACATTCGGCGCAATACTTTGATAGTATTTCGAAATTGATTACAAGTCCCGTCAAAACATCTACAACAACCCCAATACCGTACAGTGACGTATAACCACGCTTATGCCATGTCCCATCGTATGAAACAGCGATGTCAATAACTGATTTATTTAAAAGATCGACATTTAATTCTTCATGCTTCTTTCGCACTATATTTCGAGCAATTTGAAGAATGTCATCTTTAAAATTTTTCACTCTTCATATAAACTGTGCAAACATTTTGAAAACGTTTTCTTGTACATTGAATGAATGCCATTAGCCATAGAAAATACTTCCAATGCCGCATGACTTTTCCCAATTTTTAGAAATGCATTTACAAGTCTTTTATTTGCATCAAAACATTTAGATTCTTTTGCACTTGGGCTAGAAAATATTGAACTAGACACCTTGTTACACAATTTGCAAATTAGTTCAATCTTAGTTGAATAGCCAAACATTCCCTTTGAAATTACATCTAAAGAATTATTATTGCATTCATCACATTTAACATTATGCAGCAAGGATGACCACATTTCGCTGTTCATTAAAATATACGAACACTTTTTACTCCTATTTTTAATAGATTTTGATGAAGACTGAATAGTTGTTTTCAGCTTAGTTGCACTTACACTCGCAGTTGTATTTACAATTGATTCTGACTTTAGATGACCATCTACTGTGAATATTCTTCAGATATGAACGAGTTTTTTTAGACGGTCTTGCTTTAGGTTTACGATACCGCTTGCTAATAGCATGCATTATGATAGCACACTTAAAAAGAAACAAATTTACCAGTATAATCAAAACAAATAAAAATAAATAAAACAAATATAAATAAATAAGTTAAATTCACGAATAACATACTATCAACAGTACCTTCTAGCCCTTAGAAGCACATTTTTAGAAGGTAAACAAAGATAACTGACGAAAGAAATCACGAACGCTAATAACCTCAAAAGCAACGCTTAAAAATGTAAACAAACGTGCTGAAAGCAGTTATAATTACATCTAAGATTAATGGTTTGCTCGCAGTAAAATGTATTAATTGCTGGAATTAAAAAATCGTAAAATAACGTTACCATTTTGCAGTCATTTAAACGTCCCTTTAAATGTCAGTAAAAAAGTAAACACATATATTCAAATGCTTATAACTTCTTTAAAAATAATTTTACACACAAGCGATTTTTTGTAGACGGTAAAGTTAAAACCATAGAATATCATCAAATAATTTTTTTTCTCTAATTTTTGGTCGATTTTGCTTAAATCATCGTCCATGGTTCCCTTAAGAAAGCAACTGAAAATTCATATATTTAATATCCTTTTCACACAAACACTTACTCACAGTTATGCATTGGGCTTAAGATGCGCAGTCATAAGAGAAGGGTGGATTTCTTCAATAAAACTCTTTTACCTGCGTTTACGTGCTTTTTACTGTGAAGTGAAAAATGCCGCTAAATGCCGCTTATGTGCTTACGTATGTGGCAGTCGACAATGTGGAGCATAACACATCATATCAGTTGAGTCCTTCCATGGTACTTCAGTATCACTGATCCAATCTTTATCCAATGACATAAGCATTTTAACTTTCATCTGAGCCTGAGTGGTACCAGTCTTGGTCTTCATGAATTTGAAACGTAAACATGAGTTTTACTTCCAAAATTAAGTATCAGAAGTGAGCTACAATTGGGCAAAGTTAGACACTTCTTGCGCACAGTTAGACACACTTTTGGAATGCTTCAAGAACTTTAGAATTCATTAAACATGGCAGAAGTGTTAATAAACGTAAAGGATTTAAGGATTTACCACATGGGCAGGCTTTTTTCACCAAATGCATGCAAAACCCAGGATTTTATAACAAAATATGTGCAACTAGATTCTGCTGCCTTAAATTAATCACCGTATAAATTCATCATTTGTGATTAAGTATGTAACAAATTTTATAACAACGATTTTGTGCAAAATAAACTCTTATCACAACGGCTGAAAAACCTCTTATCACAACGGCTGATCGAACCGTATATAGTTTCTATAGATACTACAGCCCATGATACTTGATATTTACGGAGAACATCATTTTTTCATGCTTAGAGATTTTTACATTGTACTTGCTTCAGGACTGTTGATTGTGACTGTATGATAGTTTCTGGCATTTGGAAAATAAATGTCTGTATGTCTTTCAAAGAAGCAGGAAAAACTTTCATGGAGGCACCAAGAGTCCTTATGAACATCTAACGAGATGCCAATTCCTCTCCAGTTTTTCAGTATTCTGCTGTGTTATGATTTTATCAGACTTCAAACTATGTACACGCAGCTAATGAGAAAAGGCGCATTCTTTTCAGGTAACATACTACCCATATGTAATATCCCTTATAACAACTTAAGAGGGCAATGTTACAGCGTTTTGTTTAGATAAAGTGATTTTAACATGAAATACCCTTGTGGACTGCGAGCGAAAAAATCGTAAAAGCATATGAGACTATTTGGTCTACACATCTAAACATAAATCAAGAAATTCCAGGAAATTATTTTCTGTGACAGATAGCATGCAAATACACAAGTGTTTGCATACTCTCAGACTAGAAAAGTTGTAGATGCATTAGATATTTTTTTAAAGGAGGAGAGATGAAAAATGAGCAATGTCCTCGCCGGCACTCGAACCACGGCACTCTCTGGCACTTTCGATTTCGCGCTGAGTGCGCTGACCACTACACTAGGAAGGCATGCTAAGAAGGTCGGAGAAATACCTTATGAAGTAACCAGAAAGACAATGTGCAAGATGTCACTGTAAACCTTAGTTGAATCTACCTTGTACTCACATGAGTATTAATATTCAAAGTAGTGAAAATAAATATATATTTCGTTCTTTTAAACGTTATTTTTCTAATTTTTATTCTTGAAATTCAGTTTCAGCCGCTCTTTCAAATCAAGGCATTTTTACACATTATTTGTTACTCTAATGCAACACATATATACTTTCTGCACATATATACATAAACTAAATATTATTTCATTCATAACAAATTTAATTATTCCTGTAATAAATTAAAACCATGTGATGTTCTTTCTAATAAATAATTTCGCGACTGCTTTGTAGTAAGTTGCAACACATTACTTCCTGAAAGAATTTTTTCAATCATATCATCTGCGTATTATTATGCTTTTAGCTTTAAAACCATCATGACGAAGATAAAGAAAGTTCTTTCTGAAAAGTTACCTTATCAGCTTCGAAAGTAAGCGTAAGCAA
The DNA here is from genome assembly GCA_000611955.2 of Stegodyphus mimosarum. Taxonomy (NCBI): domain Eukaryota; kingdom Metazoa; phylum Arthropoda; class Arachnida; order Araneae; family Eresidae; genus Stegodyphus; species Stegodyphus mimosarum. Next base: position 72,363 of record KK115466.1, read on the forward strand.
ACTAACATGGAACTGGATCAAAAGAGATGGTGTCACTAACACAATCAAAATAGCCAGTCCTTGCAGCCATTTCGATGGTGTTATTCACAATTATCAACGATTCTCGACAAAGTGATTGCTGGAGGGGTCTCAAATCTGACTGTGTATATGTAACTGCCGCTCAACCGATACAGTGACTCTGGATCTCCTTTTGATGGGTCAAGTTTCGAATCCTGGAGAAGGCCTGGATGTTTTTAAGCGTACAGTATCTGTGCGCAAGGGGGCATTCAAATTGCACAGTGAGTTGATAGTCCTCTAGAGAAATTGTGCGTAGGGGAGAGAGGTGGGAAATTCTCTTATAGCTTCCTGGGGTGATCTGTCTCAAAACTGGAGCTTAATAGTCAGAAAGGCCCGGCGATACTTAGAAATGCACAGGTGCCGCATTTTCTTTAACCTGTGCCTGTGTATAAGTAACTTCTGAGTACAACTGGACACAAGTAGCCACAAGAAAACCTTTTACACTAAGCACTACGTTTCAACATATAACCGCAGGTGCTAAAATGATTCAGCGATTAAAATGCTGTTCAACATTACTGTATTTCTCGAAAGCTATATAGTAAGTATTTCTGTAGAGAATAATAAAATGGCTTTAAACGCCTCAAAACATGCTGGAACATATATTGCGTAAAAACACTGGAAAACTATATGCTTAGGAAAGAATGATTTCATATAGAAATTTCTGCGTGAAATTAGCTTGCAAAAAATAAGGGAAAACGCGGAAACTCGAAAGATGGCAGCCCGTTCCACTGCCAGTAATTATTGTTTCCAATATTGTGCGATAATAAAGTGTAAAAATAAATATTTGCTTCATACCTTTTCAGAAACAAAGAGTGATATCAATGTAAAGTATAATCTTACACATTTTCCCCACTTAGAAAAATTGTTAATTAATATTGTGTTATAATTGATTCAGTTGTAGCTTGTGAGGGTCAATTAAAGCGATCGTAGAATGGAATGTGAGAAACAAAGTGAAGACAGCATTTTTTTTTCTTTTTTCAGTACTCTCCTGCGAAAGTATTTTTTGCTACATATCTGTGGGACATTTAGGCTTTCGGATAAAATTTTCCTCGTGACCTAAAAACTAGTTATAACCTAATCATCACATGCAAAACGGATCTCGAGAAAGTCTTTCGGCAACATTTTAAACCGGAAAAAAGAAACTTGTAAGATTGTGAAGTGTGAAGTATACTTCGAAAACTGCGACAGTTACAACGGTCGCTGTCTGAAGCAGAATTGTAAAACGTGCATTGACATGACCGTAAAAAATTCCCTTCTTCAACTTTTCTCTTTCGTTTATTCACGATTTCTTTGCATTCTAGAAAGAATTCCCACCGGTTTGGCAAAGAATGTTCTCGAAGGCAGGCCAAAAGCTATATAAACCCTGCCTGTGGGCGGAGTAGGAGCATATCGTCAGTATATCGCAGTGCATTATCGAGAGCATCGTCGAGGTATCGCGAGAGTGTATCACCGAGTTTTATTTTGAGTGTGTTGAGCTTAGAGAGCGATCCACCGAGTCGGGAGGTATACTTTAGTGTTTTGCCGTGGAGCTGTCTTCGCCGTTATAGCCTAATAGCTTGAAGGCTGTGTTGTTGATTGTTTCAGCGTGCTTGTCGTAGTTTTTCGACGACTATAACGTGTTTTTGGAACTATCCGCACGAACCGCACGAACTTCACTTTCGTCCAACTGTAGAATTTGTATTGGCATGATTCAGATTATGGTTATTAAAAAAGGGGGGAAGAAACAATTTAGCTTCAGATATTAAATTTGCGATCAGTATCATTTAAGTTATGCAAAATTGCCAACTATATCTATTTGCTTTTTCGACCTCCTTCTTCGAAACTGCGGATCGCCGTCCGTTATTACGTGCTTGAATCAATTACTATAATAATGCCTAGGATTCTCATCTACAGAACAATTCGTAATATTCGCAATGCCTAACATTAGTCTTCTTATTAAATATTTTTGAATATTTTGCATAACATATCCTGCATAATTCCTTACATTACAATCGATGCATAAAAGAAACTTTTAGCGATAAAACGTGGTATATGCATCGGTTATCGTAAGTACTCCGTCCTTGAGTTCTTTAATCCATTTACCTAAGTGTGAATGTTACTTCAAGAGATGTGAGCGTGAAACGTATATTGTTATGAAGTTATATAGCGGATAACATTATTCTATTTACTTCTTATTGGTATCACGTACCTTAATTTTTTTTATAAATTAAAGACAGTTCTACTTGCTTAAATTATATATCTGATAACCGAGCATTTTCTTGAAATGACGAACAAGATAGCTTAGACATAATTTAATTAGTAAATGAAATGATTAATAAAATCTTGAATTTTTTGGAAAAAGTATCCGCATCCATAACAATTTGTTTATACATAAATTTTTCCTGTCAAGCCAACAAAATAAAAAGTGATAAATGAGAAGCATAGAATTGGAGATTTCACATTTTTAGGGCTGAGGTGACAAACTATGACATGCAGCTTTCCTTTCTATGCATTATTTACGTTTATAGTTTCCCCCTTTCAGTACACTTATCAGCCTTTTTATGCATAACTGTTATTTTCCTTTTTTAAAATTTATTTTCATGCTACGAAGGAAAAGAAATGAAAAAAGTAAGAAATAGGCGTGGAATTTAATTTGCATTTCATGACTATTCTCTAAAAAATAAGTACAACAGAAGGAATTGCATTGTTTATTGCTTCTATATATTAATAAAGCCAGAAAACAGTGATATAAAATCGAATCAAATTGTTTAAAGTCAATAACGAATTGATGTATGTCACTGCTCCTAAAGGTTAAACTATTCACTAAAAACGAAACTTATATGCACTTCAGAATGATACTATAATTAATTAAATACTCACTCGCGATGGTAATTTAAATGTATTAAATCACTGTTGATAAAGGAAGGGTGAAAGACTTCAGAAAAGATCCCTTGACGAACTATAATTTATCGCGTGTCATAAAAATTCCATCCTTTTTCTAAATTTGGTGTAGATTGTAAAATACATGAAACGAAGATGATGATACATTCCGGAGAATATAATATCGGATAATTGCTCATCAACTTGCTTTACGTATATACTCAGATAAAACCACTAAGCGCTACTAGTTTGTCGACGTTTCGTTTGCTGGTGTCTGGATACGTTGGCTTCCTTGGATTTTCGTTTGTTTTTCGTTTGGTTTACTTTAATTACGACAAAGCACTCTACGGCAATCTTTTTAAAGGCATAGAAGTCCTTCGCGGATGACGTTCTAAGGGAAACTGTGTCGTGCACATGAGGAAAACCACGAAATCACCCACGCAGCCAGCCCATTCGCTGCCTTAAATGGAACCTAGGACGAACTCTCAGTGTTCAATGATTTTACCTCTTGGCTGTTGGTCAGCCCACTAGGTTTTCGTAGTTTCTCCTTATGTAAACGAAATTCTAGCCAGTTTCCCTTAGGAGTTGATTCATAAAGACATATCTCTTAAGGAAATAACATGGGAGTTTTTTGTCTTAAAAATAATCTATTCTTGCTTATTTAAAGGTTATTTTGGGGATGCTTAAAAAGTTAAATGTTCTTTAGTTAAAAGTAAACTGTTCTTTTAACCTTTAATCACTGTTTTATTCCTTAAGCTTGGAAACCTTAACCTAATAAATAAATATTAAATGATTAAATCGACAGGTAAAATTTCATTATGCTGTGTTTATTACGTGTTGTTTCTGTTTGAAATCACATGAGTTTGTCAGTTATTAAAATTTGAAATGTTCATATCGTGGTGAAAAACTGAATGCAACTCGTATTTCAATATTTAATTGCTATATGACTCAGTTTTTGTTTTTACATTCAAAAATGAAACCAGTATCTATATGGTCAATTGAGGTTTTTCCGAAAAGTTAGGTTTAGGTAATGTTACTTGTTTACGTTCCAATGTTCGAATGGCGCCGAAATCGAAAGTGTATTTTCGTTTCTAAACAACTTTAATAAATTCCGCTACTATTTTGTCCACATGAAGTGCTGTTATTCATTAACGAAAATAATACATAAAAAACATCAGAGAACGAACAAGTATAAAAGAAATCATAGGATAAAATGATGATATATGTAAAGTAAAACGTTCAAGCGAACGATTCCATCGCAGACAAATCCAAAAAAGCGTGTTGCCAACGCAAGGCAACGAAACGGTGTAAGTTAGTTTGAGAAGCATAGAAGTAAACATACTCCCACCCTATCAGTTTCAGTCTGATACAAAGGCAAAGGTGGAAGTTTATTAATTGGTCTTTCGAAGACGCCAGTTTTAGTTTATGTTGTAAATTAATCAGGCATTTGAGAAGAAGAAAATGTTATTTTTAACTTAACTTCTG
>KK115467.1:2998-14360 GCA_000611955.2 Stegodyphus mimosarum
ATGAAGTAAAACTTTCTAATCGGAAATTTTATTAATGTAAGTTTGACTAAAATGAAAAAAAAATAATATTTACAAATTATTTTTATTATTTCCCGCTATTCAAATAATAACGTAAACTTTTTCATATCGGTAGAGACCATAATCTCTTTTCCTGAAACATCTGAAACGCCCGTACATACGAATTTTTAATGGAATGAATTTCCTTCCCCCATGCCAAGTAGAATCCTACAGCATTTACAGTAACCTACTTAAGTAAAGTAATTAATTCTCTCTTGTTAATCTTCGTGCTGTTTCATCCAGTATATGCGGTTTCCCCTTAGCACAGGATTGTAACTGCGAAAGCATCAGGACGTGAGCGTTAACGATAAACAAATGAGAGGGTAGGCGTATTAAAATAACAGAGCCATTTTAATCCCTTTAGAAGAATGATTGGCGCATTATTTAACAATTCCCGAAACTAATGGGCCATGCGCAAATATGATGGGGGGAAAGCACCAGATAGCAAATGGATGCAGGCGTTCGAGCAACCTGGCAATGTCTGAATGCTCGGGAGTTTCAGACTACCTCGCTGTGGAAGATTAAAGGAATATAGCGCAGGGAAAGATTAAAGGAAGTCAAATATTTATTTGCTCGTTGCACCTCTTTGAAAAAAAATGAACGGTATTTTATCTCCTGGGCATAGACTAATAAGAATTATAATTATTTTCAGGTTATCAAAATTAAATTAGTCTTAAAATTTCTGGGGATAAAGTATGGACTGCGCATGGCTAATATAATACGTTTTATGTTTGAAGTTGCCGTGGCCAAATTTATCGATGCTGAAAGTTTATTGTTGGTGTTTAATGACTCAATTAATTTTATATTTCATAAAACGGAAACAAAATTTATCGGAAGTAAAATATTAAATATAAATGAAATTTTAAGCAGTTCACATTTACTAGATTTTTAATAAAAGTACTACTCTTTCATTTATTCTCGTAAAGCTTTCAATGTGTATGTTTCCTAAATCTTCTTTTTCTCATCTAAAGATATGATAAAAGCTCGAAATAGAAACGCAGAATAGCCATTAAAGTGTTAACATTTTTGAAATACCACTCATAGACGTTGGAAGTATACTCTTTCAAATTTATCTTTTTAAATACAACTAAATTTTTTTACACCATTCCTACATTGAAATAAATTGCAACCATTTATCTTGCAGACATCATCTAACTAGAGTACGTTTAGGGAATTTTCCACTCGAATCTCTTTAAATAAATCTCAAAAGAATTCTCGGAGAACTCAGAAATATATTAACGGAAGAAGAAGCGCTGAAAAATGGGCCACACGATAAAAATCCATTGATAAGAAAGCAGCATAAATTGTTTTCAAGAACCACCGAAATACGAAAACAAATTACGAATGAAACACCAAGGTAAAACTGGCTTTAACCTTTTCTACCGAATAAAATATTTCTGGGGTAGACCGTTCGATCAGTTCAGGGTAAATCCACCAAAGGCAGCAAGCACTCAACATTTAAATAATTTTATTTATGTTTTGCTTAGCTAGCAAAGAATATTATACCATGATGGTAGCTGGGTTTTGTTCATATCTCTAGCATTTATAGAAAATGCATTAAACTTGAATACAAAGTCAGTTGAAGGAAATGGTTTTCCAGTGGGTAAGGAATATATTGGAAAAAATAACGCTAAAGCTTTTGCATTTTAAAGTGATTACTCTCTTTTCATCTAACACTAACACTCAAGATGCTTCTGAAATGCGTCAAAAAAGGTATAATTACACTAAACTCATACTATTTTAATTCTACGGGCAGTTAAAATACTTCTTCCAATTTTAGAGGTTATTTCGAACATTTAAAAAATGATTTTTTTTCAGATTCACAATTAATGAACTACATTGTACGTAATTTACAAAGAAAAACTTTATAAAAACACGGTCAGAAATTTTGAGGCAATTTCTCGAGTACTCGTATGATTAAAATTCCATCTGAATGCCTTTCATTCTGAGCTAAAATTTCTACTGTAGGTATGTTAATTTTCGGTGCGACTAATATTATAAATATTTGGAATTGTGAATATTGGATAATTTGTAGCAAAGCACTATGAATAGAATTTATCTGTAAATTATTCATTGTTTACAAATACGAGAAGATCATTGACGAGTTGCATTGTCAGATATTTCGAGCTAAATATTCCACATCATTCTTGATTTTGAATTTGACTGTATTCTACATAATCTGTTTAAATGCTATATAGAATTTATTTTGATGTTACTTTTACGCAGGGATTCGGAAAAGGTGTCTACAGAATTTATTCACAGAACTATTGTTATAAATTTCTCGAAACACTTAACTGCATTTTATTACACTGATTTTTTTTTGGAATATTAAAATGCATTTATTTTAATGTTTTCATTTATTTATTATTTAATCAGTAGCATATTATATAATCATATTTGGTGTCTAATTAAATTTTTGGCCACGTATGTTGTACATAAATGCGTATTTCTTTCATAGAATTTTAGATCTGGGGTTTGTGGAAAATGTGAAAGCGTTAAAACTCTAAAGTTACGATGTTGTAAATTTCCCGAAACACTTTTTGTTTTTGGATTGTTGAAATATATTTATTTTATTAGCCCAAAGAAGGAATTTACACAGAAGGCCTATTAATTTCGTTTTGGTCTTTTGTTGGTTCACTATAAAATCTCAATCACATTTCAAATTGTTGCCACCAAATATTAGAGCCTCCATTATATTTAAAGAAATTAAATTTGTTTTATTATCTAATTCACGTTTTGCAAAACATTAACGAATTTTTGATTTACCAATTCAACGATTTCAAAGCGTTCCGTTAACATTAACATCTTCAAGCACGGATATTTAGCACGGAGCGAAGTTTCTTTACATTTCTTACTGGTATTACCAGTGGCGTAGCAACGAAAAGACCTTACAGTGTCTAACAGTATTTTGCGTCAAATGACTTTGAATGTCTGTATCACTTTAAAAGACCCGTTTTAAATTTCCAAGACCAGTTTACCCCGTGAAAAAAAAACTTATAATTCCAAGGGGCTTTGTCCCTGAAAGACTATTGTTTTCGTTTTGCGATTTTGCGTCGGAAATATTAAATATTGGTTCAATTTTCAAACTGTTGCCACCAAATATTCCAGCCCTACATTATATTTAAAGAAATTAAATAATGAAGAATGTGCATAAATGTATGTTTCTCGCATTGTGATAAAACGACGGTACCTAGAGCCAGCGAATTTTGAATGATGTAATTCTGCTGCGAATATGGGCATTTGGAAGTCCAAATTTGAAATTAAGAATATGTTTTATTATAGATTTCATATTTTGCAAACCTTTAACGAATTTTTGATTAACAAACTCAAGGATTTCTACACGAGCAATGGCAACGTTGTACAGAGAAAGCATTTTTATCTCTAGCGCGTGAGGCTATATATAGTAGAAAATTCTAAAGATACGCTCCGTTTAAAATTATTTTGCGATATTGTTCCTTAACTGAATTTTATGGTTTAAGTGCGAAGAACCTGATATTTGATAAATAAAGGAAACACAAAAAATGTTAAAAAAGAAACGCCCCTTTGGACGTAATTTAAAATCTGACACCTTTCAGATTTTTTTTCTTCTTTTTTTTTGTATTTTTTATTTACTTTTTGATACGTAACATAATAGATAATCATTTTTGGGTGAGTTTCGAGTAAATTTCTTGCTACGTAATTTGCGTAGAATGCATAGTATTTCTTGCACAGAATTCCAGATTGTTAGTGTCTGTAAAAAATGTGAAAGTTGCTGGAGTAAACCTAGAATATGGATAGAAACCTCCCAGGCGGAGCTTGGCGACATTTGAAGATTTTCCATCAATTTATCAATTTTTTCGAAAATGCATTTTCGAAGGCGAAGAGGCAGATTTTCCCGAAACTTCCACAAACACATGTAACACTTCATAAATACTGCTCCGTGATCCAGGATTCATTAGTTTTTGGTGAGAACTGAGTCGTTTTGAGGTAGATTGCAGTGCACAAAGTATTCCTTGGCTTAAATGCGTTTTAGTTTTTAATCTCTGAGAAATAAGAGTAATTTACGATATTTCTCTTGCTTTAACTAGGGCTTATTTACAGTGTGACGAGAATTATTTATTTTGAAGTGTATTATTATATATTGCAACAAATTGTCAATTTATGTTCTTGCTCATCTTCAGTGCTTGGAACAATGTCTGTCGTAGATAATTTCAACTCCGAAATTTATCAACATAAATTTGAATTTTATGACCACAATGAAGGTAACAGGGTCCTGTAAATTTAAAACCTAGATTTTTATAGGGTAGCCTAAAAGCATTGTCTAGTTAATATAGTCTTTATGATTAAGAGCATTTACTTATAATTGCGCTGGCCATTTAATATAATCTTGATAATTTAAAGAAATTAAGTGATTTATACTTTTGTGGTTTGGTTTACGCTATTATCGGAAAGTGTCAAGGGTTCTCTGCCTAACGGAAGGGATGCTTTCGTGAAGGACTTTCTAAGAGAAACTGGTTCGTATACACATTACGCATGGCGAAAACTACCAGAACACCTACGCAACCTGCCTGATGGCGGGATTCGAACCTCTGACCGAACGAAAAGTGTTCAGCTCCTTTACTCCGTGCCGCTGGTGGGCCATTTATACTCTGTGCTCTTAAGAGCAAAATTAAAGAGAATATTAGAAATTAATAATCTTATATGGCCAGCGGCAAAGATGACACCCAAATGTCCTTTACCTCAACAACGAACAATTAATTGAATTAAAGAATAAGTTTCAATATTTATTATCGTCTTAAATCTGATAAAGATCTGGTCAATTTATTAAGCAAAAGAACATTAGAAATCATATAAATCGCTAGATTAGTTTTAAAGTACCTCCACGATTTTGAATTGGAGCATTTCATATTCCCCGTGTTTGAAAGGTAATGAATATAGTAGTATTTTTGGCCCTGTAATCTAGATTTGTTTGATTATGTTTTGCATTTACACAGCCCTATCGATTTTGCTGCTGTTTTTTTTAAAGCTGTCAGTTTACTTTGAGAAAAATCTAAATGCATGTTTGATCTCAATGTTTATCGATAAGAATGCCTTCATTCAGTTTTTTAGAACTTCTTGTCCAAAAAACAAGTAGTATATTAAATTTCCGTAAAATTATAGTACAGGCTAAATAATTAGTTATAGAGCCCCTTCTCCTCTTTAGCGGAACTTTTTTAATTCGAACACAACTGCGCTTTAGTTAGCTACAGTTTGGTAACTTAAAATAGAAGCTATATCTACCGGGAACGCCAAATGGACAGTTTTGTATGCAGATGTCGTACTTATTAGGATTTAAAGAGATTTTGCTTTCTTCTTAAAACACTGATTTGAAATTCTTTTGTTCAGTTGCTTTTAAAAGCAAGTTAGAACAGACAAAAAAATTAACATGCATAAATTTTAGATATTGCTTTGAGTTTACATTTTAGCAAAATATCAATTCAAGTTTTTGTGTAGAATTTTAATAAAACTATACTAATTTCGATGACCATCAAAGATAGGTGCCTCTTCTTTAGGCCAATAAAATTTTTACAAAACAGAAGGAGTGCAGACTGTTGGAAATCTTATATCACTTATTTTTAACATAAAAAATAAAAGATTGTCTTTTCAAAAGTAGCAATGATGGTATAAATTCTAAAAACATAACGGTCACCTTCTGTATTGTAGCTTAAAAAATAAATTAGTTCGTAGCTTTTCTTACTTTTAGTAGCATTGCTTTCCTCTGAATTTGTAACATCTGGTCCTCCCTTGAGCCAGAGAAGAATAGTTCTTACTATTTTGAACAGTTGCTTTAAATTCGAAGCTTACTCGAACCGAGAACTTTATAAAAACTGCAAAACAATTATTCAAATCATCCCTCAATATTCTCCGGTTTGTACGAGGAGTGGAGTAATTTGAAAACTAAATTTAATAATCTAATATCTAAAAATTTTCATTTAACAGATTCTGAAGAATTCTTTTGTTTACACGCTACACTCCGAGGCAAGCAAAGTTAATTCAAACATTGTATGTTGTCACATGGGTGATTCTTTAAAGAATTAGAAACCCATACGAGAATAAAAGAATAATCAGAGATACACATGTTCAGAATGTTATAAACTCTTACAAACGTAGTCAAGAGTCAACTAAAGAACAGCAAGAAATGCAAAGAAAAAAGAATTTACGGGCATTTAAATTACTAGATTTTGATAGAGATAAACTTTCAAATATTTGTGTACTTCTCCTTTCTGAACATAAGAATTTGTACTTGAATTCGAACTTTTAAAGCTCTTTTAATTTTTGCGATATATACCAAACCACATGAATGTATGATGTATCTAGAAGATACATCATACATTTACCAAGCATTGAAATCAGAGAAAAGATCTCCAAGAGCAGAGGAGCTAAGAATTTTACTGATCAGTAAGAAATGGTTTAAACATTGTACTTCTGAAACATCTGATTGGTTTTGTAGCTAACATAAAGATGAAATAAATTAGGACACGGTTATTATGGTTATTCCTGATAGCGTAATGCCTTTTGCCTTCAGTGCATTATTTATTTTTATTTTATTACTTTATTCATTTACTAGCGGAAATATCCGATACCAGTTAAGTTAGATTGAGAATAATATATTTGACAACAGAGAAAACGATATCGCTGCAATCCCTCTCTAATAACGACGTAAAAAATACGATTCGTACTCATACACGTTTCAGTCTGATGCCATATGGACATAAAAAATTTCGATATAGAAAAATAAACTAATTCTCTCTCGTTATAACAGCAACAATGGCACGCAGATTTTAATAATTTTCGTCTTTCTAATCAAATGGTCGTAAAGCTCAAGTTCCATTCAATATTTCACCAATATTCAATTTTAGTGGTTTAAATGTGGCAAAAGATTTATCATAATTGCTCAAAAATCAATAAAGCGAACAAACAAACAAGCACACATTCTTCTTTACATATATAGATACGATTTCAAAGCGAGCAGTGGCAACACTTTTGGAAGTACGAGCAGCGGCAACACTTTTCGAAGTAAAGCATTTTTATCTCCAACGCGGCGAGGCTGTTGCCACTGGGAGAAATGAATGCGAAAATTAGTGTTTTCTGAGTTTTTAATAAATATCTAGACTGATTACAGTCGTACGAAGATGGGAACAGTCGAAATGGCTTATCATAAATTTTTGGAATCCAGAATATTGCATTTAATGTTTGGAAATGCTATTTTTATTTCATTAGAATTTTTTATTAAGAAACTCTACGAATTGAACGCGAGCAGTGGTAACACATCCCGAAATATAGCAGATTTTTATCTCCAGGGAGCGAGACTGTTGCCACTCGGAAAAATGGGGTAGAAAATTAGTGTTTTCCGAGTTTTTAATCAATATGTCTGATCTTAAGTATTTTTTCCGAAAAACTTCGAAGTCGACGTTTCCCAGGGCAAAGAAAAGAATGGTAGTACGTTCGGTGACGATAGCTACAATGGTAACTGAGTTAATCTCGAAACATACATTCTTCTTTATTATATAGAAAGAGAGATTTCTTTACTTATTGGTTCTAAAATTTCATTCTACGATTTTAAAGATTCCGTACTTGAATTTAATTAATAATTAAATTTCCAGGATTTCTGGTACTCTTTTCTTAAAAAGACTGAATTCAGAAATGTATTTATATATGCATGTATGCATGCATGGATGTTTTTATGAATGCATGTATATATTTACACTACGCAATTTGAGTCTTGGAATAGAAATACGGAAAATAATTGACATATCATTTCAGAAAAAGTCCAATTTTTAGTCAAAATTCCTATATTAAAACAATGCTGTATATAAATCTGATGCATATCCTAAGTCACGCTTTCGAGACAGAAAAAACGCAAGTTGAATTTCGTCAGTCGGGCAAGTAGAAAAGAAGATATAGAACTGCTCCTCCCCCGCAGTGTACAGTTGATAGACAAGATGAGATCAAAATATAGCTAGAGAAGCAAAGGCTTGATAAAATATTGTTCGGCCTTATTAATAATTAAATTGTTCAGGTCTATTAATCTTAAAGTCGTTTAAACGAAAAATATCTCAAATTTGTCGATGCCTATTCGTAAAATCAAAATAAAAATGACTGGTTCGAATGTTAAAGGATAATCACTAACTTATTGTTATATAAAATAGAGGGTGACATAAAACTGTTAAATGTAATATACGAAAAGATACATTTTCTTACTTATGCCACCGTGTCAGCCAATAAATTGGTTTCATTCCTTTAAGAAATAATTAACCCCTTCTGTTATTGGGGCAGGGTTCACAAATTGTTTATATGTGCACGATTGTATGTGTGCGTATATGTGTGTGTGTGTGTGTTATGTACGTACATATATCCATACATACATGAACACATGCGCCCATACATGCATGCATACGTACATACATTTCTGAATCCAGTCCCGATAACAGAGGAGCAGCGAATTAGCTTATAAAAATGAATTAATTAAGCGAAGCTTATAATAATTTCGTTGAACGTTTGTGTTTTACGCATTAAAGATTTAAATGAGTCCAATTATTTGCATATAAAAGATATTATAACATTAAATCAATAATAGTATTTTTTTAAATTTCTTGTTTATCAGCAAACGAAAATGGATGTTGTTATTAATATATCATTGATTAATCTGAAAATTTATAAGAATTATAAAAAAATTAAAGTTTCGATGACAGCGATGAATAGTAATATACACTCACGTTTGTGAAAATTGCAACACCAAGAAGGAATCGTCATAATTGAATGCAATTTAATACACAGTTGAGTGGTAGTGGTACAAATAAATGATTAAATGTTCAAAGCAAACAAACAAGAACAAGAGATCAGAATCAGTATTTTGTGTGGCCACCACGCGCCGCAATAAGTGCTGCTACACGACGTGGCATGGAGTCAAACAAAGTTTGAATGTCTGACTGAGGAAGAGCATTCCATATCGTTTGTACGCGTACCCAAAGTTCGTCTGCAGACGCAACAGGACGAGGATCACGAGCAAGACGCCGACCAATGACATCCCACACATGTTCAATTGGCGACATATCCGGGGAACACGCAGGCCAAGGAAGAAGCTGTACCTGCTGCGCTGCAAAGAAGGATTTAACAATCCGAGCAGTATGAGGGCGGGCATTGTCCTGTTGAAATACAGCGCCTGGCAAGCTTTGAAGGAAGGGAACAGCTTCGGGCTGTAGAACTTCACGGATATACCGGTTGCTGTTCAGATTGCCCACAATTCGTAGCAATTGAGATCGTCTATGATATGCTATGGCGCCCCAGACCATAACTCCGGGTGTTCGTCCACTGTGGCGTTCGATAATGCACTCCGGAAGGTGGCGTTCACCGGCATAGCGTCTGACACGAATGCGGCCATCATGGTACCACAAATTAAAGCGGGATTCGTCAGAAAACACGACATGCTGCCAATCAGCACGCCAGTCTCTATGCTGATTGGCCCATTGTAGCCGCAGGCGGCGATGGTCGTGCGTTAGGGGGATCCTGTATAAAGGAGTCCGTGCGCGCAGTCCACACTGCAGCAGACGTCTACGAATTGATGAAGCACACAATGAAACACCTGTAGCTATTGACCACAGTGCTGCCAATTGTCTAGAGGAAGCTGTACGGTCCGTCCGCGCCATGCGGACCAGGTGTCTATCATCGCGAGCTGACGTCACATTTCGGGGTCCACTCCCGGATTTCCGAGTTGTCCGACACTCGTCCGTCCACTGCTTCCAAACGCGCATCACTGTGCTGCTGTTACGCTGCACACGAGAGGCTACTGCACGATACGACAATCCAGCTTCACGAAGGCCGATGATTCTCCCTCGTTCAAACTCTGTAAGTTGTTCAAATCTCGCTCTCTTTCGTCGACGAGGCATAAGTACAGATTGAGTTAACGTTTACCACTAGCAGATAACCACCGATAACCATACACGCCTCGCTACAGCCGTCTATTTATTCGGATCCATCAGCCGTTCAGAGGGCGCTGCTCAGCATACGCATGCGCTACGGATTTGCAATTCTAATCATTTGCATATCATGCTCTACTTTGCATTTCCTGAAAATTTCAGCTCACTCGCGTAAGTCCTTCATGGTGTTGCAATTTTCACAAACGTGAGTGTATTTGAATTGAATATACCTGAAGTACTCCAACACTAATATTTAACATTTTCTTTAATTTTAGCAAGAAACTATTAAACGAATTTATCTCAATTTAAAAACCCTTGTTAAATATATTTCTGCCTAAAGTTTCCAATTTTTAAGCAGGTTAATTAAATTCTTCAAGTTATTATTGTCAACAAGCTTAGTTATTCAAATGCAGTTCTGCTGCAATATGTTTGAAAATGAAATGTATGCTCACAGTAGAAAGTGTTATCTTGTTTATTTGAGGAGCGTCATTTTCCATGTACTTTATCGTACCTAATGTCGCGATGAAAATATTTCAAATAACGCAGAACCGCTTCAAAGCAGGATGTCGCGTCCAGGTTTCGCGAAGTGTTAACTCGAAATGAATTAGATGATTGATTGAAGGGCTTTCAGAGACTTAGCTAGCATCATTTATATTTCCTGAATTTACTGATGTAGGAGCATCGAGCTGAGTTGAGAGTAATGATCCTGATGGTGATGTTTTCCAACATCTGCAGGGAATTCACTTCAGACTTCTGCATTGTATACGCGGCCGTCGTTAGTTTCGAAAAATGCAAATTTATTATATTTTGATGGCTAATACATAAATTTTAGGATGCCATTTTGATGTAAGTGGTAGCAAAATACTTCCTGATATATTTGCTTCATATATATAAAGTTATACAAAGTTTAAACGATAATGCTTTATAATTTGTTGTACCGTAATACATTTTCTCACTACTGTAGGAGCATAGTGGAAGTAAATTAATAACACATATGTATATCATGCATACATATATATATATATACACAGTCCAGTCACATTAATGTGACCACCACGTACTTTCCATGTCAGAGTTAAATAACCAATCACAGAAGGCAGGTGGCAGCACAGTGCAGTTGAGCGTATATAAAGGGTGTGTGAGGGCTTCGGAAAACATTTCAATCGTTGGCGTAATGCAGAAACGAAGAAATTTATCCGACTTCCAAAAGGGCATGATCATTGGCTTTCGGGCCAAGGGTGGAAGCATTTCCGAAACGGCTGAGTTTGTGAACTGTTCGCGTGCCGCCGTGGTAAAAGTGTGCCGTGCATGGCAAAATGGGACTGTCCAAAATCAGCGACGTGGCAAATGTGGTGCACCACGGGCCATAG
>KK115467.1:16508-58509 GCA_000611955.2 Stegodyphus mimosarum
ATAATTATCTAAAGTACATCAAATTGGTTCATCGACTAATTCTGAATTCAAGACTTTTGTAGAAGAGAGATTTCAATTGTTTTCAATGTTCCTCCTCCTGACGAAGTGGCATTGAAGTGGATTGAATTTCTCTTCTGTTTTTGTCCACTTTTCTTTAAATTTCATGAATTTATTGAATTGGGGTATTGCTTGTTTGAAAAGTTTTGGTTTTAACATTTTTTTACATCCTTTGTGATATTTAATGGATTTTTTGAAATTTATTAATTATGATTTTCAATTTTGTCTTTGTGAAACATTAGTTCTAAATTTCTTATTTTATGTCTTTAATGATAATTTTTCGGAAGCTTAATGAGCGAAAATGAATGCTTCTATTTAAAATAAAATATATATATCACTGCATGGCATAAATTGAAGAATATACAACTTATAGAGACATTAGGAAGCAAGGAAGATGAAGAGTGTGCTGACCATTACACCACGAAGGCATGCTAAGAAAGCGATGAAAATACCTTATAAACTATTAGTCAATCTTCAGTTTAGAAAAACTAAATGAGATTTTGAGATCGTTTTACTTCATACTGAGACCTAAATTTAAAGATTACCTTTTCGCAGTTATTTCTGGCGACATCATAAATAAGTAAAATTCTTGTCTATTTAAAGTGATCCAGATCCGCTTACATCGTTATTTTCATATACGTGCATCTAACACCTCCAAATAATCTAAATTCTAAATAAATTTTAATTTATTAAAAGTTTTTACCGTATGTATTGAAACTTCAGTGTTTCCGGAAATTCCAACAGCAAGAATTTTAAAAATAACAAGGAGAGTCAATATATCATCAGTGACTTTCGTACTGAGCTCTCTTTTATACTCTAATACTGAATAGACTATCTACTTACATATACCTGTAATTATCTGATTTCAAAATACTTTAGATATCCATACAAAGTGTCCTGAGCACAGAAATTGCAAACGAAATTACATTTTAGTGCATGCGAACTTGTAGTACGGCTGAAAAAAGAAACTATAAGTAGAACTTCTGGTGTTGTCAATAAAATCATATTAACAACGTTTTCTCTCATATTAATTTAATTTTCATTCTTTGATAATGATTGGCAACTTAGTATGCATATTTCTGCAGCAATCCGAAACCAAAATCTTTTATATTTTCATATCCTGCCATATGATCAGTAAATCTGTACATTATATTTTATTTTGGAGGAATTTTCCTGAAGATTTACAATTTTTCTTTGCTATAATTACGACATCCTTCAGTTTAGGTAACCAATCTATAAAGAATGTAGCTTTTGCAAGCTTTCAAAAATACACTCTTCATCGTATTTTGACGAAATGCGATTTAGCATTACTGCAGTGATTAGTGACAGAGAACGGGGGAACCTGGCATCTAACAGAGGTAAGCAGTTTTTATATTATTGCATAAAATCTCTTTTCAGATATGAACCCCTACCAGTGCAGTTTCAGAGTGATCTAACGAATCAACTGATCTGTTCTCTGTCTATGGACAGGCTGTTGATTTGTCTTATTTGCCTTTTGCATTAATTTTCCATGCAGACGTGCTGCAACAGTGTCTACTGAGTAAGAATGCAATAACACTGAGGCTGATGTTATTCCTCCCCTTAAAACATTAGCTGTATAATGTTTGGGCATTTTTGTAACATGTCTTTTGGTGTGAAGACATATCTGTTCTCTCATCTCCAATGGTTTTTCTACTATCTCTACTTGGTAAAGGCAAGCTCTCACATTTTTCATTTCGGTTTCCAGGTCGACTGTGTGGCAAAGATAACTAAAGAGGCTCTAAATAATCCGGTTTGGGGGTTGCTTGCTTTATTACTCTTAAGAACTCCTATCTTCCTGTCTCTTGGACAACGCTAGCAAGAATGTAGGCTGGAAGAGGTATCAAACTTTCCCCCTTCCGATTCCGTAAGTCATTTTTGAATCTTCTTTATCTAATTCTTCCTTTGTTTCTCCTGGGAAAGCTTTAATACTTGTACACTGGGGGGAAAGGGGGGGACAGTTCTATATCTCCCGTTCTACTGGACCGATTGACGAAATTCAATTTTATTCTTTCATGTCTCGAAAGAGCGACTTAAGATATATATTAGATTTATATACAGCATTCTTATAATACAGGTATTTTGACACAAAATCGGAATTTTTCTGAAATGACATGAGAACTTTCGTTTCATAGTTCGATTAAACGGTTATTATGCCAAACTGCCAAATTTTGTAAAAACCGCAAGAGTAGTGTTTAAAACATTAGCTCTCAAAAGTTTAGCTCTTCGATGTTAATTGAATTTCGTATATATTTAGTAATATCTCTTTTATTAAACGTATTTGATTCTTCCTTTCATATTTCGAAATTTAGGTTCACTCTGAGTAAAATATACCGCTTTTTCTTATTTATTTTTAAAAGTTTTATTTTTAAAAACATTCTATAAATTTTCCGAAAACAATTTGAATTATAATCTATAAAGTTTTTGCCATCAATTTAAAGCAGATGCATTTCTAAGCATACCTGCAAAACATTAGAGTTTTTTATTCAAAATTTCCTAAGATATACGTGAATTTACATTTTGTCACGCTTTGAAACTTGGCGTATTTATTGCGAGCGATAATGACGAAAATGTGGTTTACGCACTCTATTAATATTATTTGAAAGTATGAAAAATGAGCTTTTTTTCCGCTAATGAAAAAAAAGGAAACGGAAACAGGTTGCTATAATTAAAGAACTTCGCCAAGTGAATTATTCTTGGCGCAAACTAAAAACAATCCGCTAAGACAAATTTTTTAATTTTTCATAAATTTCTCACGAAAAATTACAGAATTTAATATCTAAGCATAATTTGAGTCTTAGAATCGAATTATGGAAAGAAAATTATGTTATTTCAGAAAATTCCGATTTTGTGTCAAAATACCTGTTTTGAAAATGCTATATTTAAATCTAATACATATCCTAAGTCACACTTTCGAGACGTCAAAAACGCAACCTGAATTTCGTTAATCAGCCCAGTAGAACGGGAGATATAGAACCGTCCCTTTATTTATTTATTTTTTTCCAACAATGTGCATAATGATTATGGAATCCATATAGAATATTGAGTTCAAAGATATTGCGTTTTTTAATATTCCTTTTTTGCTATAACTAGTCTCAAATACAAGGTTCATGAGAAAAATGCCCACGCGCTTTAATATTTGGTATCTGCATATTGGTTTCGAAACTGAACTATTTTATAGTGCATAGTTTGGTATCTACTTAAAACATGGCAGAATTCTCATAACTGTAATGAGTGAAGCATGAGTTATTGACAGTGAATGAAAATATGTTTAGAAGCTCTTGATGAATGTAGAGTAGGTCAGGGAATCCATTACGCTAGAGGTCCTTTATTAAAAATTCCATAAAAGTGCTGCATGTGCAGCAATCCTCATGGATACCTTGATCAAGGTCGTGGAAGAAACCGCTTGCCCCTGTGATATGGCTGCAAATAGAAACTACTCTGACATTTTGAAAACTCTAAGTAATTGTACAATTTCAAGTGCAGAAGGATTGCAATAAACCTAACCTCATATATAATATACGGTTGTGTTAACCTATAATTAAATTCGATGCTAACAAACTATAATAAGTGTTTTTTCGTTAAAAATGTATTTTCGTACTTCGTTCGGTTTTTGACGAACCTTGTATTTGGGAATGAAATAAACATGACTCAAACGAAAGAGTAATAATTAATAATTACTGAGAAACAACTTTCAAAATATTACTTTACCATCTACAGTTTGAAAAACCAACTGATTAATTAAAAGCAAATATTTTTTATATTCCATTGAATAACTTTTTATCGTCTTTGTTTTAATGCCATTAGTTAGGAGAAAGCAGTATGAAAATAACTAACGTTTACGAAAAACTTCATTATACATATATATATCGTTTCATAGCATTTATCTAAAAGCGTTTAACTGGCATCTCGTGAAGAAAGCAGAATCGAAATTCAGAAAGAACTTACTAATCTTAACTCGAAAGAAAGAAAAACAGAAACTGCATTAAAATAAGCTTTTAAATTGAAAGCGAAATCTAAGTTCTAACTACTTGCATTTACATTTTAAAACCAAGGATAAAAGGAAGGAGCAGTTATTAACAGTTTTATTTTCATTGAACACTAGACATGAAACATTTCCAACACTTTATCAGACTTTTCCAACTAATCAAGTCTCTAAAGCAGAGTCTTGAAAATCCCCGTAAAAGGATTTTATTCGAAGCTTTTTTCTCTTGAAAGATCACTTATAATGACCACAAAGTCTCTGCATGAAGAAGCTCAAAGTTAAAATCGCCGCGTAGAAAACCCCTCGCTTCGTTACATTTTTATGGAGAGATAAATAAGGGATTACCAAAGCAGTATTTTTCTAACCTTCTCTTCTCCGGGAAAAATAATTTTACAACCTTCTAGAAAATGTCTTCACATAAACAGTATATGGCTCGGGATGTAATAGGTTTGTGGTTTTCACACATTATGCGAGTGTTTTGAGGATGGCGTTTTGTTTTTTACTCTTAGTTTCTCGCTGTAATAGACGATAATATCCCCCCCTCTATGATGCCCATAAATTTTATTGCGCGTGTTTAACGTTTCTTCCGAAATCGAAGAAATGATTGCTTTTTATCGTCATTTTTCATTTCTACATTTTTTTTGCTATTTTCAATGTCAAATATAAATAAGTACTTAAAAATGTATAATGCAGATAATATACCCCAGATAGAACAGTACAATATTTGCGGAAATATAATTGTAATAGAAAAATGTTGTTTTATCACGTAAGCATAATAAAATAGCATATAGGTTATTGAATAATTTGTTGAGTATAATAAATATTAATAAGTCAATAATTATTATGTAATTTATTACATGTAAATAGTATAGGCAATAGTTTTTAAATTTTAGAGTAATAATGCAAACTTTAGTTTTTCGAAGCTAGAAAACGAATCTATTGAACAAGGCAGAAAATTGTAAATATTATAAGTAGACATATTAATCCAGAGATAAATATTCATTTATTTCTAACTGTGTAATTATCTATTTATTTGTAAATGAATAAAATAATAATACTAATATTTAATCCTACCTTGCAGGATTACCAATTAGTGAAGTTGGCACTTCGACTGAGAATATGATCAAAAGTTCGCGGTCCTTCTCTGTGATTTAATATTTAATAAACAAGAATGCATTATCAGAATTTATCTTACAAATATTATTCTATTATAAATATATTCTGTTATTTTATATTATAAAAATTAAATTGTTATTGAATTATGTTATTACTATTAGTCCATAACGAGCAATTTACCCAGAAGGACTAATTCCGTTTTGATATTTTGCGTCGATTCACTAAAAGCGTTATACAAATTGTTCTTACAAAATATTATAGCCCTGTATTATATTTAAAGAAATTAAATAATTAAGAATCTGCATAAATGTATATATGTTTCTCTCATTGCGATAAAACAACGGTAATAGAGCCATCAGATTTTGAATATTGAACGTTTCCACCCGGATATGGGCATCTGGAAGTCCAAATTTGAAATTTCGAGTTTGTTTTATTATCGATTTCATATTTTTAAAATTTAACGAATTTTTGATTAACAAACTCAAGGATTTCAAAGCGAGCAATGGCAAAGTTGTACAGAAAAAAAAAATATCTCCAGCCCGTGAATTTCCCCGTATGGGAAATTCTAAAGAATGCTCATTTTGAAAATTGCTCTTGAACTGAATTTTATTGTTTAGGTACGAAGAATATGATGTTTAAGAAATAAAGTTAACACTCAAAATGTTAAAAAAACGACCCTTTAGACGTAATTTAAAATCTCAAACTTTCAGATTTTTTTTATTTTTCTTAAAATGTATATTAAAAAATAGATTCTCTTTTTTTTTTTGCTCACCCTCCCATTTTTTTTTTAGTTTCCTTATTAAGCATCTTTTTTTTTTCTCACGTAAGCCATATACAATTCAACAGCAAAATCACAAAAGTTTAAAAGCAGCATGCAGGGTATGTTTAGAATTTTCGATCCAGTACTACGTATTGGCACATATTTAGTTCTATTTTTTCAGCTTTTTCACAGTTAGCCATATCAATGATCAGTTCTTTTTTTTGCCAATTATCCCTCAAATGTTTAGTATGTTAATGTTAAACATTTTAGGCGTGCTAATAATGTTTTGCCTGTTAACTTTATTTATTAAATATCAATTTCTGCGCACTTACACCATATCATATTCAGTTCAACAGCATAATCGCAAAATATTTAAGAACAGCATATCTTTAGAATTTCTGACAGGCAGTCTCGCAAGCTGGTGATAAAAACGTTTAATTCCACAATCTTCTGACACCGCTCCCTTTCAAATCATTAAGTTTGTAATAAAAAATTCATTAAGGTTTTACAAAAAAAGGAAGAAAAAATTGAAAATTATATAACATTTGAATGCTTTTAATTAGATAGCTTATGAAATAAAAGTAATTTTATTATTTAAATCAGTCCGGTTCAAAAGTAAGAAACGAATGTTCTCGAGAACTGCGTTTATTGCTTTCAGATAGCTTAATTTGTTAATTTACAATAAACACATTCAGTTTGAAAGGTAAATATCTTGCATTTTGCCGAATGGCATCAGACTCGAATGAAAAGTAAAACGAAGTATTTATAGTGATTCGAAGCAAATCACGTTTCGAGACTAATAACCTCTTGGGTTAATAACAAGCATCGGAACACAAAATGGAAAACACCGAAAAACTATTTTGCTTGACAAATATGATATATTTTGAATGACAACAATTTTCTTTGAAAAATAACTGTAATTAACTGGAATTAGTGAGAATTAATTAGTGAGAATGATGTCTTAGAGACGAGTCGCTGCATTCAAATTTTTGCACTTGCAAAAATATGATTCATAGAACTTAGAATGGCTTAGATTTGTAACATGCATATTCTTTCGAAGATTCGCACGCCGATATTTGTAAGCTGCGAAATATTGTCATGATTTTATATTCTACTACAATATTTTGTACCATGATGTGTTCGAAATGGCGAAGTTTTCTTAATTTTCCCTCCCTCGCCGTTTTCTCCTTATGTCTTTTTACCCACGACGTTTTCATCCGGATGGCCTAACCACGATATTTCGACGTGCATTATCTACAACGCTGTGCACAAATTAAATTATCAAGAACCTTTAAAATAAAACATTGTTAAATCATTGATTAAAAATTACTTGTTAAATGATAAAATTTAATACAGCGTACAGCTTAATTTAATTAATCTTCCGTTTCCCAGTTAATAGTATGAAAATGCAGCTACAATATAAGCCTAAACTTTGTTCTTTATGGTTAGGAAATGTGTTCTTGGTTGAGCTGCTGATTTCATATGCGTAACCAAATTAACTTAATCTCCAGAGCTGAACTGCTTAAAATACTCGTAACTCTCCATAGTACATTTTATGTGAATTATTATATTCACATATAGATTAATTCTGTACTTTTTTAACTGCTGTGGAATTAGCCGTGGTTTTAGGTTAAACGTGCATGCTGTATCAGGTATTCTCGAAATTAATCAGGAGTAGCTTACTGTATTTTTAATTATTTATGTAAATTCTTACCAATCAAAAAATTTGCGACATGGAAGTTTCAGATGACTATCATCAAGAAGAACGTTAAAAGTTTCAAAAACATAAACTGTTTAAAAATATAAAACTACATTAAATTAAAAAAAAAGAAAAACCTCAAAGGTTCCAGATTTTAAAGTTTGCCCTAAAGGATTTGCTAAGGTTTTCCACACTCTTCTATTTAGCTTTATTATTACTCCCTTGTACGAAGTAAAAAGGAAGTAATATAATCGCGAAAATTTTCGGGTATCATATTTCAACGAAAATATCGCTTTTAACCGCTATCGAATGCAATTTAACGATGTTTTCGAGTGACATTCGCACGTAAGAACAGAATACAGGAATCCTTTTCCTCCTAAAAATGATAAAACTGATTTAAAATGGGTTCTGAAGAGATTTTTTCGTGGCGCCGCACAGACGTCTTATATAAACGCGTATTTATGAAAACGTTGAAATTTTGTATATGGGACTGCTATAACATGTAGAGGTGCACCTCCTATATTGGTGGCAATCGGTACTTTATCTGTTTTGGTGGTACCAAAGGTATATATATATATATATATATACTTTGTTACTTGGCTGTTACTTTACTCTGTTACTTGACTCAGTGAGCTGAGATTTTTTATTCTTATATGTTGATAAATTGAGCATTTTTTGCTTTAAAAATGATTGAATTATGTTGTTCTTATCTTCCGGTTAAGGTTTTTATGGCTTTAGTAAATCTGCATGCAAGATTTTTAGAATTATCAACAATTTAACAGTTGTTTAAGTGCGGCTACGCCTAATCATTTTTCTCATGGCCTAATCATTTTTCTCATTTGTATGCATTTGAAATTTAGGAGACTATTGGAGTTGTTGCCAATCTACAAAAATTAACCTTCGCAACACCAAAAATAACGCCTTCTCTTATTATTGCGAATTAAATCATACTTGATCCATTCTGGAAATGTTTCGATGAAATAAGTCTTTAAGATTCAATTCGTAATTTTTAATATAGATATTTTGAGTTTTTATATATTTTTGCCTTGTTGGGAAGTGAGAACTGGATTAATGGAATGAGAGATACTGAATCGTCTATGAAAAATGGTTTCTTTTTTTATCTTTGTTTAATTTCTTTTGCACATCGCTTTGGATTTATTATAGCATAGAACATGTGGCAACGATTATGTAATTCTCCGGATGATAAATATAATTTTTGTGCATTCTGATGAGTTATAAAATAAGTGAGATGTACGTAACTCTGCTAATTGAAGAGTGTCACTGTGGTAAATACATATAGTGAAATTTAAAGAGTTCATTTATTCTATTGTGGTTTATGCGCTGTGGAGAAAGTAGATTTAATTCAATCCAATAAGTTTAAATGAAGTTTAAAAGGCGTATAATTTAATATTCCGTACAAGGAACTCATGTGGTGTACACATCAGACTTTCAATCATAATTTTCTTCCCACTTATGCACAGGAAAATTATAAGAATTTTAAACACAGCCTAGCAACATATGTTTAAAATTCCCGATGGAGTGTAACGTGTTGGCATATATTTTTCGATTTTCTATATGTTCTATGTATTCATAAAAATTATAAATTAAAAATTTATTTTAAATAGAATATATTATAATTAAATTTGCTTAAAATTATATTAGCGTTAGGATGAAGTATATAATATTACGAATTGCATGTACATCGCAAATCGTTTAGTTTTTAAAGAAATAATAAAAAATTACTGATTTAATTAAAAAAAAACACAAATCTGTTACGCTTTGGCAAATACAATAGAGGGAAAACTGCCAGACAAGGAGGAGGGTGGAAAATTAATTAAACATCTTATGATGTACTCATTGCTAAGGCTAGGTGTTAAATTCTTTCAATTCTTCTCATCCATCAATTTTATTAGAATAGGCTATGATAAATGAAACTGTAACAAAATTATAATGTCATAAAAATGTAGTAAACTAAGCAGATATGTCACATGTTGACAACATGATACATGAAATTCGTTTAAGGTGATGATTACTCGAGCAGGGCACACTTGTATTTCTACATATTAATACGGCGATCATTAAATTTTGATAAAGAGTTCGTTAGGAAATTACACTTGATACAACAGGTTGTATATAAAAAATGGCATGCAGAAATATGTTGTACTTTCTTATAATTTGGCTGAACATTCTGTTCGTTCTAAAATACTCTGGGGAAAGTACAAAATATAAGTAAGAACAGCGTCCTATACGTACACACACCAGCTAACGATTTTGTAATTTCCACTTTATAAACGGAAACAAATTGAAGAATAATAAATTTATTTCAATAAATATCATTTAACGTCATTTATGATTTCAGGATTTCCTTTCTGTATAATGAGATTTTACAGAAAGAAAATCATATTACTACAAGAGTGGTAAAAGCATCAAGAAAATATATCTTTTGTGAATCTATAGACTTCGCTGAACGTGTTTGGCACAAATATTGGCGTTTCATGTCCCTCAAAAATATTTTCGTTCTGTACTGAATGAACATCATTGGAAACTATCGCTTTAAAAAAAAAATTATACTTTCAAAATTCGAAAGCCCGGAATTTCTATCTATCTACAAATATTTATAAAGTGTATGACTTTCAGAAAATAAATATGATCTATGTGCGCTGTGGATATATTATTAGCATAAACTTTACCTTTAACAGTTAAATTCATCATATCCATTGCTTAGAATGTGATTAAAAGAGAAATACGAGTATTTCAATAGAGTGTTAAAAGCAGAAACAAAGTTGCAAACTGAAATCCTATTCCTGAAATATTACTAGGGTGATATAAATCGATTTCTTCTCACGAATATAAAGTGCAATCTATAAAATGGCTACTATGTTCATAATTTGCAACTTTGGACGAAAATATTGATATTTCAATAAAAAGTATATTTACTCATGAATGCAGTTAAACATTCAAGTCCCTAATTAGCATGCCATGGATGCATACTTTGGGAGAGTTAACCATAAATGAATTTCTGCCTTTAGTAAGTTACTGGTGTTATTTTTGGCATCGTTCTTCATTAAAAAACATATCTTGTTTCAGCTTTGCGAAACTGTTTATGATCATAATAAATTGAATGTTTGAAACTTTGGTTGTTTAATTGTTCTGTTTATTTTTTATATCTATAAAAGCAAACATATACATTATATATAATTTAAATAACGTTTAAGTATATGTTTATGTACTATATATGAAATGATAAAAACAAACTCAGTAGTAATGACGAGCAGGAAGTTTGATCGAAGTGTTGATCAATAATGAATAGGAAATTCGAGGCGAAGGCAGATTAAATCTTCATTTTTATTTCAGCTTGTTGTGGCCGCAATCAAGGTGACACATTAAATGTGTCTATTTCAAAACGCTTACATTTTAGATTAATTTTCAGTTATAAGGAGCAGACCGACAGCAGTGCAGTTAGGTCAACGCGTTGAAAGCAAGTGTGATGTTTAGGGTGAAATCTTAAATTCAGACTGAGTTAGTTTTGCTTTGCAATGCATTTTGATTGGACAGTTAATACATCTGTAAACGTATTATTGGCTGCTTGAGTTTTAGTTCCATTTATATCACTAGAATTATGTAAGAGTCATATGACATGGATTAATCTAGAAATGCCGCAGTGCAGACAGAGGTTACTATTTTTAGAATTGAGAAGGGAAATTTACGTCTCTAATTTAATCTTTAACATATTCTTTATTTTTCTTACATATATATCTGTATATTTGTGAACATATATATGTATAAATATATATGTAAGATAAAAAATATGTAAATCAACTTTGTAATTAAATTTAGTAATAGCCTTTTGATTGATCTTTTTTAATTTGCTTACTTCCACTTTATTCTTAAAATAATACCAGCTTTTCTGAACTGCGTCACTTCTAGATTAATCTAGGCCACAAAGATTGTGTAACGCTGATGACGTAGCTATTTGGGAATATCAGATCTAAGAATTGAAACCTTTTGAAATCCAAAACCTTCCTCTTTAGTGAGCTGCCATATTGGATTAATGCTTACTTCGCTTGTAACTCTATTGCTGCTGAGACATGATTTCGCTGTGCTTTGTTCCTATCTCAATTGTATTTAAAAGTTTAAATATTCTGAAAATAGGCACCGTTAGATTGCTAAATGAACTGTGGCTCTAATTTATTTTAAATTAAATCTGCCTCGACTGCAAAATTTCTTATTCATTGTGGATCGGCATTTCAATATTCTACGCAATTGGTATTCTTCTTCTTCAATATGAGTCTGCGTTCCACGCCGAACTACATTGTTACGTCTTATTCTCTTTTTTTATCATACACACATATATATATATAACACTATTTATATATAGTTGCTTTCATAAATTATTTAACTCTTTCTGAAGTATTTTTATTTCATTTTTAAAGCCATAATTAGAAAATCCTCACAATGTTAAGTACTGTTTCAGAACTATTTGTAGCCTACTTAAATAGATAAACTAGGAGATATGCAATACGAAAGTTTCATTGACAGAAAAGCTGAGCGCACGGTGTGTTATGGACATTAGCTAAATATCAGTTGAAATATCGACAGCAATAATCATCATCAATAGCAAGAATATCATAAACTGGTAATCTATGATATAGACAATAATAATAGATCAGTGGTATAAATGCAATGCAGAGAACGATCATAGATGAATAATGGCGATCACAGGAGACCGATATAGATTATAGATGATCTCTCTTTTTCCAAAAGAGGTTCATCTGGAAGTCGATTATTATCGACAGCCGAAGGTAGCGGAAAATAATCACAAGAGTGTTCACGAAAAGCAGCGAAATATGAAACGTATACAGAAAATGAAAACGTTCCTGCGATTATCCGACAGTTTTCATTTTGAAAATTATTTTGTTCAGTTAAGGAAAAATGTATATATATGTTTATAGATAGACAGATACATACAGACATATTTTGATTAATGCACTATAATGCATTAATGAAAATATGCATTTTTACGCAAAGACGTAGCGTAGCAAAGAAACTAAATACCAATATATTTTTTCATGCTAAAGAGATTTATAAATTTTAAAATTTTCTTTTAAAAATACTATTTTTCAATGTAAAAGATGAAGCTGTGCAGCTTTACAGTTTCCAAACTCAACATGGCTGTTGGTAAAATGAATATCTAAAATTTGATATGTAATGTTTCGCACATTAATTTCCTTCTATTTTCACATGCTCAGCATTGCAGCCAAGTTTCAATGCGTGACTTAGTTTGTAATGTATTGGAAACTTCACGTATTCTTTTCATTTCTGCGTATGTGCTTAATTGAAGAAGCACTTGAAGATGTTTTCTCATATTTTCAGAGATGATCTTTGTATCAACTGTGATGAGAAAACGGTGGTATGTCTTAAGTACCGGGAGAGACATTTGTGCCGAATACTTTCAATGTCATTTCTTTCGCCGCAAAGTTGTTTCAAACAACCTCTTCCTTTTTAAGTTTTGTATTGTTCATACAACAAGCCCTCTATAAAACGACCTCTCGCGGTTTCTAGAAAGTTTTATTTTTAAAAAGAAGTCAATGACCGCACTTGTCGGTTTACATAATGGATTTTATAATTAAAGAAAAAGTATTTAATTATGATATATCATTACACTTATATTTCTTGGAATCTTAAAATTTACTTTTTAAATGATTTATGCGGAATTTCTTATATTTGGGATTTATTATTTTACTTATTTCCTTTTTTTTGCTCACTGTTACTGCTTCAGAATGTTTGCATATTACATAATTCTCAACTGGAAATTATACTTTCAACTCTGAATTATCTACGGACTATATAAAGATCTTGAATTATTTGTCAAGTAAATCTCTGTTTCACTTTGATTCATAGAAATGCAAGGCAATAATCAAACACAAACAGCAAGCACAATGAAATAAGGTTAAGTATTTTGAATACCGCAAACTCCGCAAGGGCTATCTGCCTAATGTGAGGGATGACTTCGTAGAGGACTTTCTAAGGGAACCTGCGTCGTATTCACAACCATGAAGTGCTAAGAAAGAGAGACGGAAAGGCTATGGGCTTGCGCAAGATAGAAAGAGCTTTGAACTCTGATTTAATTTACGTAAACAAATAAAGCTTTATTCCGCATTAAGCAGATAATAAATACACATAAGTTATTAACAGTATTTTTCATTTAATCATTATATGAGTTATTTCTCTTTACTGATGGCAACAGAAATCTTCCTCAATATTATTCCACATCATCCGGAAATGGTTGCGTTACACTGAATTAAGGATAAATGCATTTTAGAATTGCATAAAAGCATTTCTGAGTATATATATCGGTGTAGTATTTAGTATAGTATTTTGGTGATAGGTAATGAATGTATTTAATTTTTTGTAATAAATGACTTTTAGAGGCAGTTGTTTTTGACAGACGGTCGCTATGAAAGATTTTAATATATGTAATAGTGGAAGCAGCGTGCATTATATTAATAACTGTTCTTTTACTTACACGGTGAATAGTAATCAGGAAAATTTTTACATGTTCTCGAATAAATTAAAATAACTTTCTCTTCAGCTCCACTGTTGTAGCAGTTTTCAAGTTCCTCTTCAACCTCTGCAGTTGATAATAAAATAAATAACTTGTACTAACAATTATTTTCACAGAGCCGCAAACCGTTTATTAAAATCAGAACTTCAAAAACCAGAAACAGCTAAACCATTGTTTACGAACCTATCTTAGCAGACATGCACAAAAATATATTATTAATAAATAACGACATTCCCTTTATGTTACCAATTTAGGTAAAAGCCCATATTTCAAAGCGAAACGAGTGAGACAAAATTAAATAAGTCAATGCCATTTGCCGAAAAGACTTCCTGAAGAATTTATAAATGGTTCGTAAACAGGCTTTAAGTCAGGTTCTTTGGAAGTCAGTGAATCAAGGCAAAAGTCAAGAACATTGAAATAAAGAACTCTGCGGCCCCTCAAGTTTTCCCATCCATAATGATTTCTTACCACAGAAAGCAAAAAGCACTTGAATTCAGAGTCAGGCTCCAATCGATACCTAGTAAACTTTAATGGTACCCACGGTGACCACACACGAAAGCTTTATTTCTTCATTTATATCTGTTCTTTAGGGACGCTTTCAAGGTTCTACTTGAAAGAAAGTTGTTGAAAGGGAACTAAGTTGTGATTTGTACAGTTGAAATTGTACGGTAAAGAGGGGAATTATTAAGTAACGAATTTAATCAATACAACATGTATGTTATTTCTCAAATAACGGTCTTAATGGTCCACTTAGTTTTGTTATTTGTACGCTTAATTTTAGAGAATCCAAGATAAGAACTTTTTAGTAAACATTAGAATATATATATAGATATATAATCGAAAACTGCAATCAATATATCAAGTTTCGATTTCTTTTAAGATTTTGTCGTTAAATATATGTACCAAGCCTTCAAATCTTCCTATAAATTTATGTCCCTGGAATTTATTATATCACATCTGATACATTTAAAAAGTTACTGTTCTGAAAAATTCAGTTCCAATATTTATAACAAAGGGATTTCATATATAGTTCAATTGGCATGTTTATAATATTATATAATTTTTCATATATAATGGGGTGTGTTTTTAACTTTTTTTATGTGTCTAATCGAATGTTTTACTGCAGTTCACAGAAGGCATTTACCTTATGTAAGAAATGGAGGCCTTTGTAAAAAACTGTCAATGCAGCCTTTAACCAGTGATGAATTATTATATCAGTCAGTTTAAGTTTATTTGTCTAACAGATGGATATGTTTGTATTCGGAGAAAGCTCTGGGGTCTTTCAATTTTTTGAAAAATAAGAAAATTAAAAATGTAATAATAACATTAAAAACCATAATTTCAGTAAAATTTATGATTTAAAGTATAAGTTATAATAATGGAATTCTAAACTTTTTTGTGATTATTCAAAGTAAGTAATGGGTGCACAAAATTGTCATAATTCTCCAATTGTGCGAAAAGATTTGAAAGGATTTCCTAAAGTTTTTTTTATGTTTTTATTATTACTATATTTTCAATTATTTAAACAGTTATTTGTACAAAATTTTATAATTAATGTTTCTCAAATTATGTTTCACTTCATTTGCTAATGCTTTAGCGTTTTATTTTCTAAAATGGCTTCTCTGTCGTTAAGCTTTTTTTTTTCTCTTTGAAAGGGGTTATGTAAGATAAATAATATATAAATTTAAGTAATAGGTCCTTAATTCCCCTTTCTATTCTAAAAATCGTAATGCCTTTTTCTGTGCTGCGTTATTTCTAGATCAATCCATATCATATGACATACCATAACACTGATGATGTCGCAAATTCGGAGCTTAAACCAAAACTTCCTCTTAACAGGCTTCCATATTGGAAAGCTGCGCATTTTTACTTCTACTTTCCTTGACGCTATAGTACTGGTTTTCTTCCTTTCCTTTCTTCTAGTATTCAAAATGTAAATGTTTTTGTGTAACCACAATAAGAGTGTCAAGTAAATTGTGGTCGCAAATGTCAACTAAAATAAATAGGAATATTTAATCTGCATCGGCTGTTAAGTTTGCTTTTCAGTTTTACGGATCAATATACCACGCCTACAACTTTATTACATACGTAAATAAAAAAAGAAAGTAAACTGTGTAAAGAACTTTTCAAAACTGTAATTCTGCGGTTTTGCTGGAGGGGCAATATGTGAGAAATGCTTTTACTACGTAAAATATGAAAACGATACAATTTTCTACGTATATATGTATGTATTTTCTCTGTTCTGGCTTATAAAGCCATTTTAAAATTTTGAAAGTCACTATTGTAGTCAAAATAACGCAAAGAAATGTTACTCTGTTCTATTTTTCGTATTTTATTTTACCTAGCCTTTTGCCAGGATTTATATTACGTTATCAAAGAGTTTTTCTTTAAGTGTTGCAGATAAGAACAAAATTTGTTAAAAACACAATTCGCCATAATATACCGACTTTACCTAACTTTATCCTCAAACATTCCTTTTAATGGCCATTTTGACGAATCTGCTCTTTGAGTAAGTTGTAATTTATACCAGGACCTAAATGTAGACGTGGAATGTTGAATATTGATTAACGTTTAATTAATTCAAGATTGTTAATGTTTCAGTACACTCTTTTTTTTTTCAAATTTTCTAGCGTAAAGTAATGTTCTCGGCCATTTTGCCATTTTTATGCACATGATGCAACGGAAATTTTCTGATACATTGAATTTCATTTTGCATGTTTCTTATACTATTGTATTTAAATTAGTTTTGATAACCGAAATATGTAGGAGTGGGGTTTTGATGTTTAAAATTTCAGTGGTGGAAATACTTTTAAACTAAAAGAATCAAAAACTCCACTAATTTGATTTGAAAAGAGCTATATCTAGAGAGCCAGATATGGCCAGGTATCTGTGCCGGGTTTTCCCGCCTCTTGAAGATGTTTGGATTTGACAGTTACGAAACGACTATATCAATTTTTATTTTCAATTTGCATGTATTTTTTTTATTTAAATATCCATTTAAAAGTTAATCTTAGCTAAAGGCTCTTTTCTTTCATCCATTAAATTTATATTTATTTTACTACATTATACAAAAATTTTCTTTTCGCCTTGAATTTACAAATTCAGAAAATTACCTCATGGGGTATAATTTTACAGAAATAATTAATATGTATATATTTAACAAATATTCTATTCGCAAAAATCAAATATAAATTTAAAATTTAATTAATCTCTCTCTCTCTCTCTCTCTCTCTCTATATATATATATATATATATATATACATAAAAGAAAAAAGTAAATCATTAAATTTATATATAGCACAAAATATAGCATAAATTGCTCTGATAATCAGATTATTGATAAAGCGTCATTGTACGTACATGAAAACGAAAAAAAATTATCACTTTATAAATTATGCAAATATTTGTATAATTAATGAAAATTATTTTGAAAATAATTAATTGATGCATAATTTTTGGAACAATAGCATAGAAAACTTAAATAATAATATTTTATGTACCATAATAAAATAAGGGTTATCATATATTACATGTAAACATTTTGTATTAAGCAGATTTTTCTTAACTCCAGAAACAATGAACATTTATTTTAAATGTAAAATGTCAAGAAAATAACTCAGCTGAAATCGAACTCACAACTTGCTGAATTAAGGAAATTTAAATGTTTTGGCTTTTAATCGCTCTAATCGATCAAACTAGTGAAATTCAGTTAAAAAAGATGAAAAGTCATTAACAATAGTAAATTGGAAATATAATCTAATGCATACAGACGAAAGATTAACTTTTCTTGTTTATCAGATTTCTTGGGATGTGGTAGTTCCTTTAAACAGGGAAAGTATTCTAACCGATTTAGTTAATGATAAAAAATAAGCTAACAAAACGTTCATCGCGTTGTATTAGTAACTCACAGTTGCAAATCATTTGTACCAAAACGAAAACATATTCTGAAGAAAATGTTCTTTTATAAAGAAATCAGTCGGAAATTATGATCGCAATAAACATCGTAGTATAGCTTAAATTTGTTAAAAAAATTAAAAACTCAAATCTCAAAGCTTTCAGATTTTACATTACGCCCAAGGGGGCGTTTGTTTAAGTTTTTGTGTTACCTTTATTTATTTAATATCATGTTCTTTGCGCTTAAACTATCAAATTTAGTTACACAACAATAACGCGAAATAATTTTAAAATGAAAAGTGCTTTGGAATTTAGATACACAGACTCGCGCCCGAAAAATACTTTTTTTTGCGTACATTGTTGCCATTATTCGCAATGAAATCATTGAGTTTTATTAATCAAAAATTCGTTAAAGGTTTACAAAATATGAAATATATAATAAAACAAATTCCAGATTCCAAATTTGGACTTCCAGATGCGCATATTCGCAGGAGGATTACGTTATTCAAAATTTGATGGCTCTAGGTACCATTGTTGCGAGAAACATACATATATATTACGCATTTTCCTTATTAAATTCTTCCTTGTTTAATTTCATTAAATATAATACAGGACTCTAATAATTCGTGGCAACAATTTGAACGGTGAAACGACATTTATTGTGAACCAACGCAAAATGTCAAAATGAAATTAATAGCCCTTCTGAGCAAATTGCCCCTTTGTACTAATAATACAAAAAAAGTCAAGCATTTTTTAGAATTAGTTACTCAATGTGAAACCCTGATTCAGCTGTTTTGATCTATTTTCGGACACGTGATTCCCAGTCGTGATTTCGTCGAATGTCGCCAGACATGCCTACAGCGGCAATGTATCCTGTCATTCGCAATGATCAGGATTCCAGGTACTACAGACATGCATCTGGCGCTCCGGATATATGTTTCCCTGGGTAAACGGTGCATACAAGCCAGTTTTACTTAGAAATTTTTCCACGAAGGCATGCCTCTGCTTAGAGAGATAGCCCTCAAGTTCTTTGCTTAGTTAAATAAGCAAAATCCTACCCTATATAGATGGAAGTCCAGAGATATTTATTCGGATGTATGTCACCTTATTGAGACGGGCCTTAATTGTTCAGCGACAATTGTAGATTGAGCAATTATTTCTTCCAAAAAAGTAGGACATCTGTCAGTCGTTAATTTATACTGCAAGCTCTGTTCATTTGCACTCACTGCGGTGCGTAATTAGAATGCGCTCAGAAATGCGATTGGAGCTTCTTGATGATCACCAGAAGGTTAAGGCAGATATAAAACACGCGCCGCCCAGCCCGTATTTTGGTTAGGAGAGCCTACTGCGGCACGCAGGGCTCGGCTCGAATCAAGGAGAAGGCATGGATGTTTGTAAATCTATAGTGTCTTTGCGACATGTTAGGGCACTCTAAATATATGGCCAGCCGAAAATCCTTTCGAGAGATTGGTTGTAGGGGAAGAGGGGAGGAAAACCCTCGGAAACATCCTCCTGGGATGCTCTCTATTAAAATTGGGGACGGAACTGAGCGAACTCGTATTATCACATGTACGGATCTGAAGGCTTTTGCAACAACAGGCGCAATTTTTCTCTCCTAGCCAGGATACGTTTTGTAGGCTTGTTCTGATGTTACGATCAAAAAACAACATAAAACAAATAATATGTACCTTGTTGATTGGTGAGAAGCAAGAGTATGCGAGCTACCTTCAAGAAAGATAACTGTTGTGATATACTACAAATATATGTTCGCAAAATGCTTAAATCGCTGCAAGGTTTCATAACGTGCATTCGGTACGTACCGATAATTAACATAAGTTTGTGCCATCTAGCGTAACTCTTATTCTGTTACCGTCGCCTGCTAGTTGCCTGTACGTGATTTTTCCAGTAACTTACTTTTGCGCTTTTCCTGTTGAGACAAGAATCATTTTATACTAAACAAATATTCCTCGTGTCACTGAAGGCACTTGTACACTGGAAAAAAAACGGACAGTTCTATATCTCCCATTGTACTGGGCCGATTGACGAAATTCAAATTCGGTTTCTCAATTTGGGTTTCATGTCTCGAAAGCGCGACTTAGAATATATATTAGAGTTATACATAGCATTGTTCTAACATAGGTATTTAGACACAAAATCGGACTTTTTCTGAAGTAACATAACAATTTGTTTCTCCATATTTCGATTCTACGACTAAAATTATGCCTAGATATTAAATTTTGTAATTTTTGGTGAGAAATTTATGGAGAAATTTCGAAATTTATCTTGGCGGATTTTTTTCAATTTGCGCCAAGAATAATTCACTTGGCGAACTAGTCCACGAGCGGAAAGAAAGTCACCTTTCATACTTTTAAATAATTTTAACAAAACCACATTTTCGTTATTATCGCTTGTAATAAATAAGCCGAATTTTAAAACGCGCTGAAATGTAAATTCACGTATATCTTAGAAAACTCTGAACAAAAAACTCTAAATTTTTGCAGGTATACTTAAAAATACATCTACTTTAAGATGATGGCAAAACTTGTATAGGCTATAATCCAAACGTTTCATCGAAAAATCTATAAAAACCTATTTAAAATACAAATTTTAAAAATAAATCATAAAAAAAGTTAGCGAATTTTGTTTGAAATGAAACTAAATTTCAAAATGCGAAAGGAAGAATCAAAGTTTGATAAAAAAAGACATATTAATAAATATATACCAAATTCAATTAACATTGTGGAGCTAAAATTTTGAGAGCTCATTTTTTTAAAAACTACATGTGCCATTTTTACAAAACTTGGCACTTTGGCATAAATTTAGTCGTAGAAACGAAATATGAAAAAAAAAGCATTATATGTTATTTCAGGAAAGGTCTGATTTTGTGTCAAAATACCTATGTTAGAACAGTGCTATGTATAAATCTAATATATGTCCTAAGTCACGCTTTCGAGACATGAAAAACGCAAGTTGAATTTCGTCAATCGGCTTAATAGAACGGGAGGTATAGAACTGCCATCTTCCCCCCCCCCGCAATATACATCTCTGATCATTCCAAAGTACTTTCTTCTTGTATTCCGTATTTCTGTCTGGAGGCTCAAACACCTTAAGCACATGTTAATTCCATAACAATTTCCTTCCATTTTCAATAGGCATGAATAACAAAAAACTTCTTATTTTAAACTATCCTTTAAGTTAATTCACCTTCTTTCGTATCATTTCCAATCAAAGATAAGTTGCCTCTCTTTTCATTTTATTCTAATTAAATTGCACTGAATGCAAGTCTTTGAAGCTTCATAATTGCTCTGCCGTAATTAATGAAATTTTTACTTGAAATTCTGCGTTTGTTTTATTAATTTAATTAAGTTTAAAATTAGGCGGTTAATTTAGTCAGTTTGTAACTTAAGCCCAGAAGTACTTTTAATTAAATTGCTTAGAATTTAATATTGTTTTAAAAGTAGCTAAGCTTAATTTCCTCTGTGTCTGCAACATTTCTTTGTTCTGATGAGAATTTATTTCGAAGGGAATAAATATAATACCTTAGTATAAAATTTACTTTGCAAGTTTGTTAATTTGTAATAGAAATTATTAAGATAAGAATTAATAATAGATATTATTAATCCTTATGTTTTAAGTTTTCATATTGTGTGTCAAAATGTTGAGTTTTCTGAGAAAATTTTAATTTAAACTAATCTCATTTGTAGAATAAGTAATTATATTTTAAAAATTTTTTCCATGATTCCCTTCTGAAAAATACTTCCTTGTGGAGATTATGTTTTTCTTATAAAAATGATAACTCTTCTTTCGCTCCTCAATGTGTTTGTCATGATAAGGGATTGAAAACTTGTTTGAGTATATTTTGCTCTATATTGCTTATCATTTTTTCTCACAGTAGGGATGAAAATGGCTTTTTTAGTTATATTTCTGTAGTCAAACATGAGTGTATGCTTTTCTAGCTCACATTTTAAGCACTTTCATCCTTAATTTACAAAGTAATTAAATAAAAAAAACATAAAATTAAACTTTGTTGAATCAAACAAAACAATTCAAGAAAGTAATTAAATCCCAGAAATTTCCCCCAAAATATTTAAGTGTATTTAAATTCGACGTAGCATACTGGGACTGATGTGGTATTTTAAATCGCGTTATTAGAAATAATATTACTAGATTTAAGAAACGAAATTATGACTTTATTTTCCTCTGTCATCATTTTATGAATTAGTCTGCAGACTGCAGTATTTGGTTTTAGTACTTCTTCAGTGGAATTTTCCGAGACAGTCTATCTTCTAATGGCATCTTTCTCGCGTCTGTTTCCTTTGCAGTTTCGTTACTCATTATGCACATTGAATTTGATTAGCGAATGTATATTTAATTGTATTTGTGGACAAATCTCATAAATGTTTCAATAATTCACTAATGTTACGATTTACGACACATATTGAAAGTGAATTTTTATGTTTTTGATAAAAGCATGCAAATTTGTGATTACAACCTATAAATCAAAACTCGGTTTCGGCTGACACTGGACAAATAACATTCATTTCCAGGATAGATACCCAAGAATGCACATTTATTCCAACGCATACATATATTACATGTTTCTTTTAGAAACTAACACATGATGATTTGCAACGACATAAATTTAAAAATGTTGGTACCGTCTGAATTTCGTGTTTTGGTTTGAAAATCTCTTACGTCAGATAAGAATACAGAGAATTTGCATCATTGAAGAAAGATTCGAAAAGGGTTCAGTTTCAAAGAAGTGTGTGCTTTTGAGGCAAATCTTGTGGAAAGTACATTTACATCATGAAGTAGTTTCCAAAGTTGATCCAATTAGGACTCTAATTCCAAAATAAATACAGTATGACGGATATATTCTTAATTGCATTATCGTATAATTGTATTTAAAGTATAAAAATATACCGTTTTAGTAAACTGTTATCGATTTGAAAATGCATACTTTTTTTACGTATTGCTGCGAAATGTCCAGCTGCAGTGAGATAGCTTCCCCCGCAGAGCAGGGTTAGGGTTGCCAGAGAAGGGAAAAAAAAGGATAGGTTGCCAGATTTTGCGCGAAATCGCTGATTTGGTGACAAAAATAGCGATATAGCATAGACGGAGCGAGAACATTCTAGAACGCATTCTTAGCTGTTTCCCTAGGGAATGTTCCTGAAAGTAGGTTAAAACTACATATACCTTTCCAGTACGCAGTGTGGTAGTATCTTGAGTAGTGTAGTAGCATGTTGAGTTCAATTGTAGCGTTTTGAATTCAGAGATTAGCTTGAGAGTGATCGACCGAATCGGGCGCTGTGTTTTAGGGCTTTGCCGTGAAGCTTTCGTCTCCATTTCAGCCTGAAAGCTGCGTTGCTAATTATTTTAGCGTGTTTATCGGAGTTTTTTGACTACTGTAAACGTGTCTTTGGAACTCTCCTGTTTAATGCTGGAAAATAGATTATGTTTTGATTCTTCATTAAGTGTTACCGTCAATTACTCCAAATCCACAAACTCGTAGAACGCAACAATATATTTATTTTTGTATTAATAGTTTGAGTTTAATTCACATTAAAATACAGCAGTCTATTCTTCTACAATATAATGTAGTTCACATATGTAATATTGGAAAAAAAAACTTAGAAAGTTAAACGACCATATTACTAGGGCATGTACACTGAGCCCCCCCCAAAAAAAGGGCACAGTTCTATATCTCCCGTTTAATTGACGAAATTCAAATGGCGTTTTTCATGTCTTGGGAGCGCGATTTCCATATTTCGATTCGACGATTCAAAATATGCCTAGATTTTAAATTTTGTAATTTTTTGTGAGAAACGAATGGAGAAATTTAAAAAAATTATCTTGGCGCAATTTTTCAGATTGCACCAAGAATAGTCACTTGGCGGAATTCTTAATTTATAGTAACCTACTTACTTTTCTTTTTTTCATTGATGCACGAGAGAAAAAACAAGGTCCATCATTCATTCTTTCAAATAATTTTAATAAAGTGCGTAAACCCCATTTTCGTTATTACGCCAAATAAATACGATAAATTTCAAAACTCGCCAAAATGTAAATTCACGTACATCTTAGGAAATTTTGAATAAAAAAACTCCAATGTTTTTGCAGGTATACTTAGAAATACATCTACTTCAAGATGATGTTAAAAATTTTATAGGTTATAACACAGAACATTTTTCTGAAAATTTATAAAAAATATTTAAAAATACAAATTTTAAAAATAAATCATAAAAATGAGCGAAATATATTTGGAATGAACCTAAATTTCAAATTCTTGAAGAAGGAATCAACCAAGTTTAATAAAAAGAAGAGGTATTAATAAATATATATCAAATTCAATTAATATTGAGGAGATAAAAATTTTAAGAGTTAATTTTTTAAGCGAACGATTTTTAGAAAACTCGGTAGTTTGGCATAATTTGATTCCTAGAATAGAAATATGGAAAACACTGAAAAAAGTCCGATTTTATGTTAAATTAACTGTATTATGGCAATGCTATAGATAAATCTAATACATATTCTAAGTCACACTTTCGAGACATGAAAAACGCAAGTTAAATTTCGTCAATCGACCCAGTAAAACGGGAGATAAAGAACTGGCCCTCTCTTTTTTTTCGTAGTATAGAGTAAGGCATTGTAAGATATTGATATTTATTATCATTTTCTACGCATGAGGGGTGTTATACATAACTACAAAAATAAAAGTTAGATTTGAAAACATATTTTAATGGAAAATTCATTAATGCATGAAAATAATGTTTATTATTTCATTCAGTGTTTGTTTTACGAAATTACTGCAAGTGTTTGCTTTCATTCAATTCACTTTTAATCTGTGCATATTGAAATTTGGCACTTAATTTCCCTGCTAAGTTTTTTCATCTTTTATGTTTGATTGTAAACACTAGGAAG
Source organism: Stegodyphus mimosarum (assembly GCA_000611955.2). Classification (NCBI taxonomy): domain Eukaryota; kingdom Metazoa; phylum Arthropoda; class Arachnida; order Araneae; family Eresidae; genus Stegodyphus; species Stegodyphus mimosarum. Next base: position 41,524 of record KK115467.1, read on the forward strand.
AACAAATCAATACCCCCATAGTTAATTAAAACGAGCAGTGAAGAGAACCCTGCGTAAATAAATATTTAAGCAAAAAGTGGTTCATGATAAAACAGCGCTAAAAGACACTCGTAGACAGTTCTTTACAAATATAACTACTAATTTAATCCTAGTTTCGTAAAAAGGTAGCAAACAATTTCATGCCTTTTATCTTCTTTTAAAAAATGAACAACTATCATTTGAGTATAAAAAAAAATAGTCTTATATCTCTTAACCCTGAAAAACCTAACTTTTTCTTCTCTAAAATATTTATTAGCGTCTTAAAAAATTCCTAATCGCTCCTTTAAACGTCATTTATAAAATCTAACTTTTAAACGTAACGTAAAATCTTTCTTCTGTTTGTTACGAAACCCTATGATATAATGATACTTTGAACCGGATGTAAAAATTTCATGAATGATACGAAATTTTCAAATAACTGATAATATAAATCATGAAAAGAGTTTTCTGAAAACTCAGAAATAATTTCTCTCATTATTCCGGATAACAGTCCACATTGTTTTGAATTATGGGAATTAAGTTCTAGAACCCACATTTTAAAATGTAAACTGATTTAAGCTGAAATTCTCTAAAGCGTAAAATTTTGTACGTATAGGATTTCATATAAATTTCTTTTTTAGCTGATGGCGTCAATAAAAATATTTTTCACTTTTAATAACTTGCAATTATTTGTAATTTTACTTTAATTTATAATCTATTGCCGATTTTGTAGATTTAATTCTTTAAAAACATATAATATATAGTCAAAAGACATGTAAAATATTTTAAGCATTTGAGCAACACTCTAGTTACGTATGCTATAATAAAAATAAACCAGGGATGTAGCTAGCTTGAACATTTGACTCAAAATGTGTCATATCTAAGTTATGCCTTATGAGTCAAATTGTAAATCTCCGTCTAGACTTTTATACGGCAGGCAGATCAAAATTAAATCAAAGATCAAAATTAAATCCATTAATGATAAAACGTATACATAAATATAAATTTAAATCCTTCCCCCCCAAAAAAAAAACAGCTGTTATTTTCATCAGTTTAACTCTGTAAACTGTTTTCTTTTCTAAAAGCGTAAAGATTTAAGAACTTTACTTACGTTAATCTTATGTTTAGTTTTCTTCACTGCACTGCAGATCAATTCGTTTAAATTTCAATGTTAAATGAACATATTCGTATAAAATGTCAACAATTGTTTTAAAGTTATGGGACAGTTCCATATCTTTCATTCTACTGGGCCGATTGACAAAATTCAAATGGCGTTTTTCATGTCTCGAAAGCGCGATTTCCATATTTCGATTCGCCGACTCAAATTATGCTTAGATATTACATTTCGTAATTTTTGGTGAGAAATTTATGGAGAAAATTAAAAATTTATCTTGGTGCAATATTTTCAGCGTGCGCCAAGAATAATTCACTACTTTGGCGACAGCGCATAAACCACAATAGAATAAGTGCACTCTTTAAAATTCACCATATTTATTTACCACAGCGACACTCCAGCGCTAGGTTCAATTAACAGCGTTACATCTCATTCTATTTATAACTCAGAATGCACAAAATTATATCATCTGAAGAATTATCCACTCGTTTCCACATGTTCTATTCAAATACTATAATAAATCTAAATTAAACAAATAAAAAAACGGTTTTTCATAGACGATTCAACGCCGCTTACCTAATGCTCATGCCTTACTCGTAAACATTTTCCTCTGTCCGAGACAGACTGGCGACAATGTTTGCTCCTAAGAGGAAACACTTATTTCCTCGAATTTCTTTAGAGATATATTTCTCATTCATTTATTTCTGTTCTTAGTTCGCGACAAGGCAAAAATACAGAAAGCCTCAAAATATCTTCATTAAAACCTTAAAAATATAGAAAAGAATAAAACGCCAAATACAGTTAAAACGATAAAAAAGAACCTTACAATTAAAATTAGAATTTCTACGCAAAAACAAGCAATTCGGCCAGCAGGCAATAAGGTAAATTTTACGGTGCACAGAAAACGAGTTTAACTTTAATTACACTCAGTAAAAAGACACAGAAGGTGCAAAAATTAAATTCACTATTCTGCTAAGTTTAAAATGTAAACAAATATGGCTGCTAGGGTAAACAAAAATTAGGCTTAGCTGCAATTAAGCAACTTTAAAATTGTTGATAATTCTACAACTATTACATGCAGATTAACTAAAGCATAAAAAGATTAACCGCAAGATAAGAACAATATAATTCAATCATTTTTAAAACAAAAACCGCTCAATTTACCAACATATAGGAATTAAAAAATTAGCTCACGGAGTCAAGTACCATAGTGAGTGTGCGGCCGATTGCTACCAGAAAGATAGGTGCACAGCTACATACTATAGCAGACCTATATGCAAAATTTCAACGTTCTGAAGCTACACGTTTTTGAGTTATACGAAGTACATACATACATACGTACGTACATACAGAAGTCAAGAAAAATATTTATTCTGAGTGCATTTTAAATCAGTTTTATAATTCGTTTGGGGAATATAAGTCCTTTACTCTGTCCTTATGTACAGATGTCACGCAAAAACATCGTTAAATAGCATTCGATAGCGGTCAAAATGAATATTATCGTTGAAATATAATATCCGGAATTTTTCGTGAATACAGTACTTCCTTTACTTTGTACAAGGAATTCAAACGGGTGGCAACTATAGAAGGTCATTCTTTAAGGCAAACTTTTATTGAATTTTTTCTGGTTATTTCTTATTTCTTCTATTTTCTTCTTATTCATTGAATTTCGTACTAAGATTGACTTATCAAGCTTTTTTTATTTCTTCTTTTTTGAACACAAAATTCGTGGCACACAGTTTATAGCACAAAGTATACCAGCTTGAATGAGCTATATTAATTATTCTCTGAATTTATATTTTTTGTTGATTATGTTAAATAACAATTAATTGCATTGCTGACCAAGTTACATTTAAACACTTGACAGAATATATACTAAATTGCAGTAGAACATTAAAAAAAAGGGTCGTGTATGCATTTTCTAATTATTCAAAGTTAAATTAAAGTCAAATGAGTATTTTTTAAAATAAATTCACACCACTCATTAAGAGATCTAAATTGTGCGTACAGTTGACTCTCAAGTAATGGGGTAATAATAGGGAAGACCGTTCACAGTTAAAATCACAATTTATCTGACAGCACACATACACATGCGGGAACAAAGTATACTAGTAACAAATTAAACTTATTTTTAAGGAGTTAAATTTGAACAATAAATTCATTTCTTTACGCAGAGTCATTCGGCATTTGAAATAAAAGCACACGTTAAAACAGAAAGACGAGTGTTTCCCTTACACTTGCGTTTCCATAAGTTTCAATGAGAAACAGAAGCTTGATGGTGATAAACGCAGTTTAATTTTATAATTCAACAAGTTAAAGGGTGACTTAGCAAGTTTACGTAATCCAGATTTTGTAAAACTAAATTAAGTTTTGTCCTGGATATAAAAAATTCCTAAATATTATGACAATTTCTGCTATCCCTAGTGTTACGCCACGCTTGTTTTTTCTCTTTTTACTTCCTTGAACAAAGTAAAATGGAAGTACTGTAATCATTTCGGGTATCATATTTCTAAGAAAATATTCATTTTGACCGCTATCGAATGGAATTTAACGAACTTTTTGAGTGTACGTAAGGACAGAATAAAGGACTCTTTTCTCCCAAAAAAATTATAAAACTGATTTAAAATGGATTCTGAAGAGAGTGTTTCGTGACGTCTGTGCGTACGTACGTATATATGTATGTATCTCGCATAACTTAAAAACGAGTTGCCTCAGAACATTGCAATTTTGTATATAGGACTGTTGTAACATGTAGATGTGCATTTTCTATTGTGGTTGCAATCGGCCGCACCAAAAGTGTATATGTACATATATATATCCATTCTCTTATTCGGCTCACTGAGCTCAGGTTTTTTCTTATACGTGTGTAAACTGTGCATTTTATGCTTCAAAAATGATTGGATTACGTTTTTCTTATCTCCCAGTTAAAGGTTTTATGCCTTTAGTTAACCTGCATGCTATAGTTGTAGAATTATTTAATAATTTCAAATAACAATTTGAAAGTCGCTTAAGTGTGGATAGGCGTAGTATTTTTTGGGCACAACAGCCATATTTGTTTATATTTGAAGCTTGGCAGAATAGTGATTTGTTGCCGATCTAGAGAAACTAGGCTTCGCAACAACAATTTAACGCCTTCTTTTATTCTTGCGAATTAAATCATGCTTTATCCATTCTGGAATTTATTCGAGGAACTGTGTTTAAGATATACTTTGTAATTTTTAATATAAATATTTTGAGTTTTTAGGTATTTCTACCGTATATTGTAGTATTTGAATAGAAAATGTGGCAACGATTAGATAATTCCTCAGATGATATTCGTAATTTGTCTGCATTCTGAGTCATAAAATAAATGAGATGTAACTTAACCTGATTAAGTGAACATAGCGCCAGTATCGCTATGGTAAACAAATATAGTGCAGTTTAAAGAGTGTGTTTAATCTGTTGTGGTTTATGCGCTACTAACAAAGTAGATTTAGTTCAATCCAATAAGTTTAAAACCTCTGAGCGGCGCAGGATTTTAGATCGGTCATGAAGACCGATATTTAAACAGCATTTATTAATTGTGTTTGTATAATTACTTAACTTAGTCTGTACTTTCATAAATTTACATTCATTAAGATAATATTTACATTATTAAAGAAAGTAAGAAATCAAAATATCTTAAATTATAAGCTAGTATATGCCAAGTAGCCAAACTTCTGATGATTGGATAAAGCCGGCTATAACGCTCAGACAGTTAAATGAAATACAAAATCCGCATAATTTAATACTCCGTACAAGGAAGTCATGTGGTGTACATATCTGATTTTTTATATGTCCAGTAAAATTTTTACTTTGTCTCATGGTTTGTGATAGTAATTTTTCCAACATTTCACGTGAAACAAAGTTATCTTCCTTTACCAAAGTCAGTTTAATTCGCTCCTAGTTAACTGGGAAATGACTCAGCTTAATTTGAAGCTATTTGAATTTGCATTGAACTAAAGCATTCCTCCTCGTGTGTTATTGCAGTTTAATGCACAGATTAACCATCCGGAAATCTCAGTATCTTCCCTTCAAGTCCGTGCGTTGGTGTCATTTATTATCAGACCAGGATGCTTCGAGAAAGCTCTGTAAATTGCAAACAAATGGTAAAGACTTCAACCCAATTATGCACGAAGATATTGAGCTAACATATATCGTCATAATTTTGAATGATTTTTAGATTTATTCTGTTCCGTGAGTCATAAATGCTCGATATAAAACTTACTTTTTAGAATTATGGAATTTTCACGTTAATGCTACTACTAGAAATTTGAGCCCCCTAAATTGTTGGCGTTGTAAAAGGCATGAAACAGATCTAAAGGAAGCACAACTGTACAACAAATGATAATTTTATACACACTTTATTTATTTTCTGCGTGATGTATCTGGCACTTCGAGCGCCCGTTTAAAATTAAAATCTGTCAAACAGACGCGTTTCTCTAAGGAGAAAAATAAATATGTAAGAGATAGAGTCAAAATATCAATTTTGATTTTAATTTTGATTCTGGAAAACATTTTCAGCGCAACGTCCAGAAAGAGCAGGAGACAATTTTGCAAATTAAACTTCTCTGCATATTTGATTTTAGAAGCTGAACTAGGATTGGGAGTCATATTTTATACCTATCACATATGCAAAATCTGCTTTCTCTCTTTTAGAACGATCTTTCATTCTTTAATACAAACTTTTATTTAATTTTTTTGTGTTTTTTGCTATGGTGAAAACATGCCATTGATATTAACCCTTAAGTACAGACGTTCATTTTCTGTTACGTAAACACAGAGGAGGGCTACTCAGGCCGCGCTCTATTTTATGCATTTTAAAAACATAAAATTTTAAAACAAACAAACTCTTGTTATTATATAAGCAGTAATACACTTTCCTTGTTATACTGAAGTAATTATTCCTTTCTAGAACTGTAAAATTATTGCATTAAAAATTAATTTTTAAACCACATATGAAAAAGAACGAAGTGCTTAATCAAATAAATAAAATAAACGCTACTTACTCGCAAATGTGTACAAACTAAACTAATAGATTTTTCATCTACAGAATCTGGATCATATAAAATAATGCAGAAAAATTATAATACATGAAGAATGTTAAAACACTGCAGCACATTATTTTAAGCATTTTCAGAACAATTTTGGCAAATTCTCTTGGCATATTCTTTACATATGGGATTCTTGCAGCTGAAACATAGATGGGCAGTTTTTCTTCTCAATCTGGGAGGACAAAGAGAGCATGTTTTACACTTTTTAAGGGTATCAGTTACATCTTGGTTAGAATAGATTCCGCTGGAAACTCCTAGCACAATCTGAATGCATATTTGTATTTCTCCCTTTACAGATGGCTTTTGAAGCCTTCATTCTATTGGTGGCTTCACTAATTCTGATGATAACTCTATCAAAAAATCAGTTTTTTTCCAATTTGGCACTATCTCGTATCAGGCCAGTTGCTGAAACGACTCAAGCGGTAATAAAGTCATCTCCACTCATGCGAGAAGAAAGTAACGTAAACGCAGATGTTAGGTTTATATGACCGCGTCCAATTTAAAAAACTATTTTAAAATAGCTAATGGATAGATTTTAATAAAAAGTTAGGAATAATTAAATTTTATGTCAACTTGAAAGTACTGAAAAGGCGAAGAATAACTATATAACTTATAAGCAGTTTCGCAATTCTAGAATATTGGCGCGGTCATGCAGACCCACCTCTTTTTCTAAGAGTTAAAGTTATTCTTTGATAATCTATCGAGATCAAATTTGTGCACACTCTTTGTGGAGGCAAACACAATATGTAGACTTATTTAATACTGATTGATTTTCTACATATTAATTTCCTTCCATTTGCCAGAATGAATTACTTGGAATTATGCTTACGGTTTTTGAACTCAAATCGATAATATTTCAGTTCCATTTTACATTATTTATGAATAGTCATTAAACTTAATGGTCCCTGATCATGTGGATTTGATGCTGTTTTCTGGTTATTATTCGCTGTTTGGGAAATTTTGTTGCTTTCAGTAGTTTCATTCGTTAATACAGCGTGTGGGTGACCATGTGAGTGTGTTCGTATAATAACTTGTTAATGATTATCATCTTGTCGTGGAAACTAGGCTGTTATGTGGAACATAACTCATCAGGTTGCAAGATTTGTTCTATGCAGAATATAATTACATCCCCCTAGGAATAACTCATTATATGAGATAATAATGCCTTTTTATTTTGTACGGTTGTAGAGGCAATTAAATTCTTTGGGAAGAGCAATATGAAAAATTATTAATGCTTTCTCCAAGATTCGATCCGTGAATCTTCCGTTTGCTAGCTGGCCATACTAGTCACATACAATACAAGACTTCTACAAGAGGAAGAGAGACGTAATTCCTTAAAGGTTTCACACGCGCAAAAGAGGCATTAAATGCAGTGAAATTGTTTGAAGTATAACTATCTTAAATTTACATATTTTTTCATTTTCATTTCATAATGGCTGAAAACAGGCCAGCTGCAAAACCAACTAATACAAAGCCGATTTTTAAGGCTTAATTTAATGCCTTTTAATGACGCCCCTTTTTTTCTTAAATTAACTGAATATTATTTAAAGTGTAACCCAATCTCGATCATTTTATTAGCGATAATTAAGCGAAGGGGGAAATATGTCTAAATAATAGAAGCAAAATTATAAAAATATGGCTAATATCTTCAAGATTTCACTTTTATGTTTGTTGCTTTTTTTAAATTAGACTTATAATATTAATTAATTAAAAGGCTCCCTACATTATATTTCATTATATTTTATTTAACATTAGCTCTCAACATTATATTTTATTTTACTCTTTTTGCTGACGCTAATCATGCTTTAATTTTATTTTTCATTCTACATTCTTCTTTTTCTCCTTCTAATTCTGATTCTTGTTTTAATTTTCATTTATTACTCTTCTATCTTACTTCAGATTATTAGGTTTTATTATTATTTACCATTTTGTTTTCCTCTAATTTGCTCCCAATTAAATTTTATTCGTCACTTTATAACTTGAAATTCTTTTCTTCAGTATAATTTAAAATTATTATTTTTTCTTTATTTTACAGTGACACCTCTTTGCTTGTTTTCAACAGTATTCGCCTTAATTACACAAGTGGATTTCACAAGCAATTAATTATCCACTCTTTTATAATTTACTCATGTCGAAATTTCATATTTGAATACATGCTTACACACACACACACGCATATATATATACATACGCATGTATACGCATACGTACTACAAGCATTTAAGATATAATGGTCTCTGATACGTAACTAGTAAGCTAAAATTCAGGAGGAAGTAAATAAATGGAATTTGATGTCTTCTTCGTAGAATTAATAGAAGAATGAGAATATTTAATATAAATTTTTTGTTTCATTTCCGTATTCATCCTAGTCTTCTAGGTACATTTACAGATAAAACTGCATTTGCACTGATACAATTACTAACCGCAAGATTTCATTTATAAAATTTCTGGGCAGATTCAAACATACGCATTTCGCTATATGGCGTTTAAAATTAACATTAACTGAAAAGCACTTTTGCATGCATTAAATGATGGATGCTTTTAATTACAATATGACGAATGCACTTTTCATTTGGAACACAAAAGGGCACACTCTCCTAACTACACTCATGTCCATAAATTAAGGATCACGCGGAAATCGAACACTAAAATAAATATATCACCTGTAAAATCACTACACACATCTTCAAGAATCATATGCAAATTTCAGGAAGTAACCAGATGACACCGATCGTACGTCACAATAACGAGAGTGTAAGAGAGGGATATATAAGGAATACAGGCAAAGAAGTAAAATTGTTCGCAGGCACTTTATAAGCATTTCAGTGCAATAACCGAATAGTTATGACACAAAGGACGGATTTGGATGATTTTTTACGTGGTAGAATTATCGGCCGTCTGGAATGTGGGCGTACCCAACTGGAAGTATCAGACGAACTTGGAATTGCCCAGAGTGTCATCTCCAAGCTTTGGCAACGATTCCAAGATGATGGTAATGTGAGTGGACGTTACAGCACAGGTCGCCCCATAGTTACAACGCCCAATGAGGACCGCTATTTGGCAGTTACTGTCAAAAGAAACAGGCGGAACACAGACTCAGACCTGTCTCGTCAGCTCTGTTCAGCCACTGGTACGACAATTTCAAGGCAGACCGTGTACAGACGCTTAGGGCAGATTGGTCTATGTGCTCGTAGACCTGTCAGATGCGTTCCACTTACTGCAATTCACTGTCGCCTGCAGTTAGCCTGGAGTAGAGAGCATGCATTGTGGACACCGCAACAGTGGGCTTGTGTGATGTTTTCCGAAGAGTCCAGGTTTAGCTTGCAGTCTGATTCTCGCCGGACTTTCATATAAGTCCCGGTTTAGCTTGCAGTCCGATTCTCGCCGGATTTTCATATGGAGAGCTCCAGGTACCCGTTACCACCAAGAAAACATCACTGAATGACACCGTTACGGTGGTGCAGGAGTGCTCGTTTGGGGTGGAATTATTCTGGGTTCCAGAACTGACCTGCATGGTCAAATTGGAACCATGACAAGACAAATCTATCGGGACGTCATTCGTCCTCACCGTGCAAACATCGTAACCGAATGCCTTCAATCGGAGGATATCACCCGTATGGACTGGCCAGCAATCTCATCGGACTTGAATCCAGTAGAATACGTGTGGGAAATGCTTGGCCGACGAGCTGCAGCCCGTCAACCTCCTCCTACATGTCTACCGGAACTTCGGAGAGGATTGCGTTTTGAGTGGTGTAATAGCCTCCAAGATCAGATCGATAATTTGATACTCAGCATGCCTAGGCGTTGTACGGACTGTATTGCATCGTCTGGGAGACATACAATGTATTAACAATCATACCAACCATGTAATATTGGTTTTTTGTAAATAGGTTTTTTTTGTAATTTGCTCCAGGGAGAAAAAATTGCTAATTTTTTTAATAATATCAAACATATAGCATCTTTTTTTGCTCTTTTGCTTTTGTTTAATAAATAAGCTTTACAAATAAGTCAAATTTGTTTTGCTTCTAACTCTTTCTTTGCCTGATTTTGCATTATCCTTAATTTATGGACATGAGTGTAAATAAGAATCGAAGCTTGTAAATCTTCAAATAAGAATTAGGCGTACATTGATGCGTGCTTGCAAATATTTATATATACATACATGCAATACATACATGCATACATACAGCAAACATATAAATTACATGGATGCATGCATACATACATAGTATTATCACAGAAATATCATATATACACAATTGGAAATAGTATAAAAATTGACATTTTATGAAAAGTACTGTAAGATAGTGCATTAATTAACTAGTTAAAATGTTTGATTTAGTTTATTTAATAATGGCATAGCACTTGAGAGTTATCTGCCTAAAAAGAGGAATAGCTTAATGGAGAACTTTAAGAGAAACTGGCTCGTATACATGGTTCACGTGGGAAAAACCACGAAAACGCTCTTACAGATATTTATTCCCCGGAATTCAAGCTCTGAACCGAATTATAAATGTTTACCGAATTTACCGCTCGGCCACTGGTGGGCCTAACTCATTAAAAGCAATTGTCGCCCTATTGCTTTTGCTCTCTTAGAATAGTCGGCAACGCATTCAGCTGACTATAGGAAAATCTGGAGTTCGAGTCCTGGATACAGAGCAGCAGAATTTTGTTTTCTGCACGCAAAATTCTAGACCTCACAAATGATGTCCGACTTAAATCAGGATGATAATTATCACCCCCTCAATTTGGTCGTATGCGACTCGTAATTACTCATTAGAGTTGCCTTTTAATTATTTAGGAATATGAAGAATTATTTCATTTTACTGAGCTTGAATTCCTTTTATTAGTAGCAAGCTCGCCTAGCATCACGAAGATCCAGAGATCCTCGGTAAAGACATAGTTGAATTTTCACGATTTTGGTCAAAAGATTCATAAAGCTGTAATAAGGAGCCGAACTGAAATGTGATGAACGATATTTCCTCATGATTTGGATTTGCAGTCTGACTCTCCTTTTCTTCAGTCAGTTTTTAAGTAGGACAGCATTTAAGGATTTTCTTGCTTTATCAGCCGTGTGTTCAAGCAATGTAACTGATAGTACGTTTGGCTGGCAGACGGGTTTTCCGGAGTTCGAATCGTGACGACAGCATAGTTGATTTCTCACTTTCACAATTTCCAAATTTCGAGTATTCAAATAACTCTAACCAGTTATTTTATTTTCTTGGCTCGTGTTTTTTATTTTCCAAATTAGCTTCGTGAGTGTTTACTCAGGGAACGTGGAAGATTAGGTAAGTCTTCTTTGTTAAATTTATATTCTATATCATGCTTAAATTCAGCCCTTGTTAAAAGGATTTTTTATACCTACCTGTATTTATATTTACCTACTCGCAATAAATTGCGAATAGGTAAATAGAAGTCTATCGAACTTTGAAATCTATCGAACGACTATTTATTTTAATGAATTTAATTTTAAGACTTCAAAGTTTACCAAGGCATAAACTGTACTTTGTATTCAACAGCGTAACAGTGTAACGGTGACCAGACAAAAGCCCACTGGACGAAAGCGCACGCGACAAAAGCCCACAAAAAAAAGCACACTGTGATAATTGCCCACGCGACAAATGCCCACAACGACGAAAGCGCACATTGACAAAAGCCCACGCAGATAAAAGCCCACATTGATAAAAGCCCACACTGATATAAGCCCACCATGATAAAAGCCCTTACTGACAAAAACCCACAATGATGTATACGCTACGTTCAAGTTAATACTTTTCGCATTTTTTCTTTTTTTTTTTAGTTACACAAAGCAGATTCATGAAAAATATAAAACAAAAATTGAATTAATTAATTTAAATTCGTAACAAATAATTGAACGATAAATAAAAGTAGCGGATACATTTTATTTTGGCTGAATTAAAACACTCTATGTATATCAAAAAGAAAATCAATCACAATAAAATTAATGTAACTTTCTATTATATTTACGCGACAAAGGTAAATGTCCCTCGTATAAATCCAATAAAGGGAGGTGAAAGGGATTACTGGTCATCCTACTAATTTTAATTCTGCAAAATTATAAGTAGTACAAAATGCATATAAATTTTCATCATGTACAGAGAATAATTTATGAATAATTTAACAGTTCAGGAAAATTTTATATATAATTCAGAAAATTTAATCTCTACATATAATAAAAGAAAGACTCTGTGTGTCTGTGTGTGCTTTTCGTTCGTGCTGCACGTAAGTTAATAGACCCAGGGCTACGAAATTTGGTACATAGGTGCATCTAGACAACAGCCAGTGCACCTCGAACCGATTTTTTCAAAATTCGAAAGAGATTTTTTTTTAATTTTAAGTTTTCTGATGAACTCGTATCATTTTGAGACATAAAGGGTACAGGAAAGCGAGATTTTACTATAGACATTCCATTTTCACATCGTCGTGAAAAGTAGATGCTTAGCTAGTATATGAATTTAAAATAAATTTCAATTTATATTTGTATTTCAATAAATAGATTAAATACGAATTTATTTACCAAAGCAAGCTTAATATGTTTTCAGTTGTTTTTTTTAAGTTTATTTTTAAAATGTTCTGTTTATTTTCCTTGATTTTTGGGCACGTTCAACTTTAATCTTTCCGACTCCTTTTACAAAAAGAATTTTGTAATAATAATATTTTTAAAAGTTTTTATATAAAGCTTCCGAATACACTTCTCACATCTCACATCTTTTAAAATGTGGTTTTGGCAACAGTTTTCATCCTGATTTTTGCTGATAGATTTTTGATGAAATAGCATCATTTTTAATAGTTTCATTTTTTTAGGAATGTGGTTTTGGCAACAGTTTTCATTCAATGCTTCATATACTGGACTGCGGACTGTACTTTCCTTTTCAGAATTTTTTGTGTTTCTTTCATGTTATTTATTGCTTATTTCACTGTTTTTAAGATACTGAAAAGTTTAGCATGATGTTTTGTTTTCTACTGGAAGTTGGTTAATTTATTTATTAGGATAATTAATATTTGTGTTAAGGTTATTGCTTATTTCATTGTAATTTTTATAGCGGCTACAAATAATAAATTTAATATGGAGAACTAAAGCCGAACATTCTATTTCGATAAAAGTATCCTATTCTATTATAATAAGGAATACATTTGTGTAAGCTATCAGAAATATTGTTTTAATAGTGAATTAAGAGCACGGTTTCAAATAAAGGCCGTTCTCACCGGGACTCTGAACTCTGACTCTCACCGGGTCACTGAACTACCAGTGTTCAGTGATTAATACCACTCGGCCGCTGGTGGGCGCAGTTTTCATTGTGCTTCATTACATAAAATTCTCTTTAGCTATGTTAAAAACCGAAAAGGAAAAAATAAAATTCAAGTGTTTTTCAATTAAGAAGTTAGTACATTTACTAAATTCAACAGAGGTCAATTTAATGGATAGCTGAAGTAAATATGTTGCAACTTATGTAAAAGTACAATTTTTTAATACAACAGAAGAGGAATATAACATACGTATGAAACACATAATTTATGACATTTGAAACATATAATTTTAAATAAATCATACTTCATAATGCGAAGAGTCAAAACTTGTATGGTTTTTTTTATTTATGCATAGTTATATATTTTTGTAAACTTTTAGATACTTATCTTTTTATATTGTTTTGTTTCATAATATTGAAGTAAAAGGTTGCTCTCACTGTAGGTTTGCCAATCTACGCAAATATTTCAGTTTATCTTCTTCTTGCTCATATCCTCTAACAGAAGTCGCAACCAAATCATGAAGTTGCTCATATCTTCTTTTTTTTATTTCTAAACGACCTGCTTGTGCATTGAAAAGTAATAATCTCTGACAAGCAGTCCATCAAACAAAAACCATATACTTGGATGACTGCAATGAAACAATGGATTTAAAGAATTATGGAAACCTTCACAACAATTTGTAGTCTTTGGTGATCGCTCAAGAGCTGCCTCATAGTGGTTCCATAACCTCATTGGAAATTGGGGTTCTCTGCCTGCTGCACCTTCAATATACGTTGTAAAAAAGTACGTCAGCACTTCATTATAACTTTCTTCGTCCGGAAACGTAGTTGAAAGGTGGTCAAAGATAACTCTCACGTCACTGATTGGAACGAAGGCTAATGCAGCAAGAGACTTTAATTTCAGTTTTATATTTACGTCAGTCTCATACGGAATTCTTAAACCAACGTTACTAATTTTTCTTATCAGACTTTGACACAAATGGAAATAGCAGCCTTTCACCTCAGCCTCAGGGAAAGCAATCTTCGCTGCATTAATGTCAGCTTTCTCAAAGTCAAGAAGTACTTTTTGAGGCATCATGTTTGGAAGCAAAACCTTTATTATCTCAAACATGGTAAATGTGGTACTCACAATAAATAATAAAATAACACAATAAATACTCACAATAAATAATGTTTACCACATTTAAATGTGGTAAACATTATTTATTTTGAGTATGCCAGAATGAGTAAACCAGTATGGTCATTAACGCTGAACTGTAAGCTGGAAAAAATTAGTTGTACTGTAAACAAATCCATCCCCGGGAGGCTGAGAAAAGAAGTTGTGCAAATTCATTTTCTAGGAAACTATCATTTTTAGCATAGTAATTCGAAGATGAATTCTAAGCGCCACATGCTGGAGGTTGCAGGCATATGTAAACTTTCATACAAGTTTATAGCTTTTGTCTGCAAAGTCACATTGAGAAATGAAATAAAAATAACACAGATAAAAATAAAAATCTCTCTTCGAACGAAAGAAATTTTTGATAATGGAGATTAAGGATTTCTTTCATACATTTCTTGAAATAGACATCTAATTTGATTTTAAATAATAACAATTAAATAAAGGGAATGCTACTTTTAGTCAGCATACCTCAGTCCAAGAAGTTACTACTTGAAGGCATTTTAATTCATGCACGAAGAGAGAATTAACATATTCCATCCTAGGTGTAAAATAATTTTTTCTGCTCTTTGAGTAAATACCATTTCGCCAAATTTTTTACTAATGAAACATAATTATATTTATTTTCAGCCATATTACGTTCAAAATTGCATGTGAAGAATTTTATAATGATATTTTTCATTTTCACTTAAATGTACCAAAGTGAAATAAATAAATAAATAATAAAATGCATATTCATATTTATCATGGAAAATATTATAGCTAATCACGTAATCAAAAAGCAGAAAGTTTGTTTTCTTTCTAATAAAATAGACAAAACAGTAGTGATAAAATATGCAAACAGATATATTTCTGAGACATTAAAATTTAGATCTGAATACTCCGTTTACTATTATTACAAGTATAAATACACTTTATTGTGATAAAAAACATGTATCCTTTTGATTATGCGGGCTTTTACCATTGTGGGCTTTTATCATGGTGGGCTTATATCAGTGTGGGCTTTTAGCAATGTGGGCTTTTATCTGCGTGGGCTTTTGTCAATGTGCGCTTTCGTCGTTGTGGGCATTTGTCGCGTGGGCAATTATCACAGTGGGCTTTTTTTTGTGGGCTTTTGTCGCGTGCGCTTTCGTCCAGTGGGCTTTTGTCAGGGAACCCAGTGTAACATATGCCATTGGACAAAATTTTCCATCCGTAAAAATCAAACACATGGCCATTTATTTAATATTATTCTAAAACTAAGCTCCTGTTAACGCTTAAAAGGATCATATTTAATTTATATACGTCTTATCAAATCTAATATTATTACGTATTTCGCTCACCTATTGTAAATAGCGCATATAATGGGTATCAAATTTACTTTTAGGCGAATCCTTTAGAATTTTTCTGTTTTTGCTAGGAACAAGTATATCATTTACTTTTAGGCGATTGCTATGAGAATTTTACTCCTTTTATTTGGCTTTGATCTTACTTTTGCAGCTCAATGCGCAAAATTTTTTACTAATAGGTCACTTGTTCATCTACTACTTTCTTTTAACTATATATATATATATAGTACTAGCGGAAGTACTCGATGCCAGTTAAGTTAGATTGAAAGTAATGTATATAACAACAGCGAGAACGATACCGCTGTAAAACTTCTCTAATAACGATTCAAAAAATACGATTCATAGTCATACATTTTTCAATCTCATGCGATATGGAAACCACATAAAAAATTTCGGCACAAAAATAAACTAATTCTCTCTCATTATATCAGCAACAGTGGGAGGCAGTTTTTAATGATTTCCGTCTTTCTAATAAAATGCTCGTAAAAGCTCAAGTTCCATCTATAATTTCACCTATATTTAATTTTAGTCAATTAAATGTGGCAAAAAATTGATCAGAAACCAATAAAGAAACAAACATACAAACAGACTTTCTTCTTTATATATATAGATTTTGTAAAACTTACAAATTTTTCATTAACAAACTCTACGATTTGAAAAGGAGCAGTAGCAATACTTTTCGAAGTACAGCATTTTTAAAAACGCGGAAGACCGTAAACCGTAAAAATAAGCGCAAAAATTAATATTTTCAGAGTTTTTAATTAATATCTCGGCTGATTAAAATCGTATAAAAATGGGAACAGTCGAAATAACTTCGCTGGAACTGGGAATAATGTATTTAATGTTTGGCAACGCTCTTTTTGTTTCATTGTAAAATTTCGAAATGTTTTAATAACAAACTCTATGATTTGAAAGCAAGCAGTGGCAACACTTCTTGAAATAAAGCAGATATTTATCTCCAGCTTGAGAAATTGTTGCCATTCGGAAAAATGAGGACGAAAATTAGAGTTTCCAGAGTTTTTAATTA
>KK115467.1:58715-125674 GCA_000611955.2 Stegodyphus mimosarum
TCAGGGGAAAGCGACTATCATTGAAACCTAAAGCAACGACAGATTGCCTTTATTTAAATTAAAGATAATTGGCTTTCATAAATGTATATAGGCATTACATTTTGTAGGATGCTTATACTTGTTATAAATTAAATAAAATTAAATCCCTTTGATTACAAATGGATGTTTTCTCTGTACCTATAGGTTATTATTTTATTCCCTCACGTTCTTGCATTATTGATCATTGTTATTGTATATATTTTCAGCATGAAAGCTTAGAAATAAATACATTATCCCACAAGATGGCATACTATAAGAACTAGGTATATTTTATTCATATGAATTTATCGAAAATGTATTATTAAATATACTGCTTGATCTTTTAAATTTCAAATTGTATATAAACCTACATTTTAGAGTATTCAATAAATCTGTGTTCGATTCAAGAAAATAAATTCAAGAAATTCAATTCAAAATGATTTGAAATCAAAATATTCCACTTTTACAATTAGGCAAATGGAGCTATTATTTCTATGGTTCCGAAAGAGTTATAGCTTTCTAATGCAATTACGCTAAATGAATTTTAGATTATAAGAACGTTTCTTGCTATCCATACGAATTCGTAAAATTCTGAGATTTTTCGTATTTCGCTTCTAAGACGCCCTTTGTAAAAATGTCTTCATCCCCGTGCTCAAAGTCTCGCTTAGAAAATAAATATGAATATTTAGGCAAGTTTCGGATGAAAAATTTACTGCTAGCATTTAAAAGTCTGAAAATTCTCGTTAATATAAAATGTGTCACACCTTGCCTTAATTATCTTAAATGTAATTAATTATAATGTAGTTCTTGAAGTAATTGTTTATTAGAACTCGTTTTTTCTAAGAAACGGCTTTTACGTAATAATTTTCCTCTTTCTTGTCCACATGACCAGCGGAGGAATTCCTGAATTAATTTGAAAGTGACACTCTTAACGTTGCAAATGAATGACAGGTTTGCAGATTTTTAAAATTTTAAAAGCAGAAAAAACGTGAATGAAATATATACCTGCACAAATTAATATAATTAAAGATTTTAGAGCAGTTAAACGTTCGTGGGGATTCTATTCTATTTTTAGCTTGATTTTATTTAAGATAAAATAAACTAGCAATATGCCTTAATAAATGATTTATGAAGACATATCGTTAAAAATATTTTATCTTATTAGAAGATATAAAAAGGGAAATTTCCAGTAACAAAAGTTATATGATGAACAATGGTAAATTTCTTTTATGCATATACCACATTGCCATCAGTACATTTCGTACTTTTTTAAAATTTTGTTACCCTCTTTATCCCAAATGGCGTTAGTCAAGAAGGGCTATTAATCTCAAAACGGGATTTTGTGTTGAATCACTCTAAAAGTCGGAATCATTTTTCAGCCACCAAATAGTATTGACTTATATTATATTTAAAGAAATAAAATAATAAAGAATTTGCATGAAAATACGAGTGTTTTGCGCATTGTGAAAAAGCAAAACGTTCCTAGAGCCATCAAATTTTGAATAACATAACCCTCCATCCGAATATCAGCACCTGGAAGCTCGAATTTGGAATTTGTTTTATTATCTCTTTCGTATTTCGTAAACCTTTAACGAATTTTTGATTTAAAAATTCAACGATTTCAAAGCGAGCAATGGCAACACTGTACGGAAAAAAATTATCTCCATTGCGCGAGACTGTGTATCGGAAATTCTAAAGATATGCTGCCTCCCAAAGTGGTGTTAGCCCAAATGCTCTCGAAACATGTATGTGTCTGTAAATAAAAATAAATAAATAAATTAAAAAACACCCGTTTGAACATAGTGTAAAATCTGTAAACCTTCAGATTTTTTGGGGGGGGGGCTTTTACTAAAGAAAGATCGATCTGTAAAATATACGCGAAATTCTTCAAAGTGAGGGCTCAAAAACAATTCATTCACATCAGTAATCTTGAATGATTAACACAAAAAATAACGAATAATATAAGTCTGATTTTTTAAAATTGAATTTAACTGTTCCAATGAATGCGATATTTTCCCCAGTAAATATCATGCTTAAAGTTCATTTTCTTCCGTTTTTGTAAGTGCTTTAAAAATAAATGAAAAATAAAATTAGACGGGCCATAATGTTAAAAAATCCAGTAAAAACCATTAAATGGAATTATAAACTTTGCTATTCTTATACTCAATTTTAATATTTATGAATCAGTAACTTTCTTGATCTAATGAATCGATGTTCTTTCCAGACGCATCATATTGTAATATCTTACATGACTATTCAAAGCTATTTGCATTTTTAAATATCCCTATTTTGCTAGAACGTATCTCAGAGAAATTCATATGTACTTTGATAGACTGTATTTGCGTATTGGTTTTAATGTTGAACTGAATTATCGTTACTTTATGTAGCATGGTGTTTGCTTAACACATGTCATGACTGAAATATGTGAATAATTATATATGACAGTGAATCAAAACGGCCTTGGGTGACTTTGAAGGACGTCGCATAGCGAAGGATATCAGATTTTCGGAAAAGTCTTTCATCAAGAAATTACAACGGCACACGCTGAAATCCTCACATTAACAAATATTATTCAAACAAACAGTCGCCGTTGTGCTGTGGTTCTGTGCGCTAATGGTGTTACATTTTGAGCACTCTAAGTAGATGTACGGTTATATGTGTAAGAAAACTGCATTAAATCTAATTCACCGTTTTGTATATGATTATATTAATCTACAATTTTTCGGTACTAACACACAACGAAGAACTTTCTTCCTTTTATCTAGCATTTCCTGGTGGACCTATATTTGCGGTTAAAATAACCTTTCACACCGCTATGATCCATTCACCAAATCGTTTCAAATACAATCATCGTATTTAGACCCTCTTGGTCAAACTGCAGTTACTACCAGCTATCCACTCTGCTTAAAACCTTCGACTATCATGTATATAAACTTTATTTAACAAGACATCAACTTAGTCGTCTTTCTTCAACAGTTTACTCAAGCATGCATTTCTTGAAGCAATAACCACGATAAATGTCACAGATCAAAGGTGTCTTTTCAAGTACCAACGTCTCCACCAGTGAAAACAGAAATCTTGTCTGTAATTGAAGTTATTTGGAAACACTAATTAATTTGTTGCGAGTCTTCTGGTAAGAAAATATACCATTGGCAATAATACTAATTATCATTAGAGATAAAATAAAATTATATAACATAATACAAATTTAATCTATTTGGCACAAATCGCAGGCAAAATAGAAGCATCTTAAATTCACATCAAGTGAGTTATTGAATTATTTGCTCAAGGCAAAGTACTGTAGAGGTAGCTGGATAAACAGAGAGATGGCTTTCTGGAAAATATTTTAAGTGAAGCTAGTTCGTATTCACGTTACACATGCAAAAAGCTATGAAATCAGCCATTAAGGCAGGTAATACACCAGTCGAACTATTAGTGCTGAGCAAGCATAATAGTTATGTCACTAGTGGGGAGACACTAAGTACTTATAACAATGAAGTTAAGCTTTTTGTAATCACAGCTATATCTATTCATTTTTCTTCACAAGCCTTCTTTTTTTCTCCATTTTAGAAGCTTCATCTAATTTATTTAATGTCAAATTTTCTAGACGACAAAGATTCGCATAATCACCCTCCCCTCCAACAAAAAACATGTGCCATCTCAAGGAAGAAAAAGTTAAAAATATATGGTTTTAAAAGTATTCGTTGAGAAATGCATTATTTAAAAAATAAATGACTGTTTTAATATTTTAAAGAAGCGATATATACACTTTTTGGGGAAATTGTATTATATTATGGTCTTAAATTTGTCATTTAGAAAACCGGCTTGAGAGTTCCAGAGTAATGCAAATGTATGTATAAAAACACTTGAAGCCTTCATTTTTGTTTTAACTCGTGGTAAATCGATGCAATCAGTTTTCAAGCCATAAAAAATAAATTTAAATTAGCAGGTAAGAATTATTTAGCTAATGGCAGCATCAACGTAATGAACAATTTTGATTCCTCTGGAGATTTATATTCTCGATCGAATGCTTTAAATTGCAAATTGCGTCACAATTTACAAAACGTTTAAATGGAAGTGATTACGTAATAGCTTAAAACATTTCAGAGGCAATAAATGTTATCTAATTATTTTCATACACTGAACTTTCCGAGAGCCTGATTTAAGAATATATTTACTAGTTTTCGATTATAATACAGCTAAGGAAATACTTTGGAACAGACGATGAAAACGAAGTGATATATATGTGCAAAAGTAGCATGTACACAGAAATTTCCCAATTATATATTTTACTGTAATTTGAGGACTTTTAGAAGAAATTAAATAGGAAAAACTAATAAAATTAATTTACGTGGTTATATTTTTTTAATATAATCCTAGGGCAAATAAGTATTTATGATAAGAGTTTCATTTAACGGATTCTTTATAAAAGAAAGGGAATTCCTTTGTAAGTGATACAGCTTGAATAGTAGAACTGGCATTTCAAAGCGGTCATATTCGAAAGCAGGTGATTACTTAACAATCAAGGTTACACAAAGTTGTTCTTATTATTATCATACTTAAGTGAAAAACCTTATGTGAAAAATTGAATTATAATGAGAAAAATCTAAGACCGAAATTTTTGCTTTAGAGCTAGAAGCGTTCGTTAAGTTTTTGTGGATAAAGAACAGGAATATTTCATAAAAGTGTACGATTATTTTATGAATATGATTATTGAATATTGATCCAAACTCTTAAATAGGGCCTAAACAAATTTCTAATACGTAATATAGAATAGGCATTAGAAACAGTTTTACTATTCATTATAGCAGTGCAAATATAATAAAAATTTATTAGTTGTCTACATTGTAAATTACATCAATTAGTCAATTGATGTAATAAATAAAGTATAATATAGTAAATTCTATTAATTAGATATATTTTAAGAAACACTTAAAATTTTACTTATTAATAAGAAATTTTAAAAAATAATAATTATAAATTTTAAATAAATAATAAATTCCTTTTCAGTTACAATTTAAAAGATAAATTAAAGCAATCAGGTACAGCTACAGTTTCAAACAAAAAATTAAGTGATTCAAAATTTTCCAAAAGAAGAACTAATTTTTTTTTGTTTCCGTGGTAATAGTGGTTCGAATTATCGATAAGACATTGCTTTAGTAAGCATGCAGTATTGTATATTCGGTATGATTATTACATATGATTGTATATTCGAGAAGTTGACGGTTGAGGAACGGTGATATAAGATCACATGCGTCTCCTACAGTTTTTCCAGTATAGACGTAATTCATTTTTCGACTATTCCTTATTTCGGTGTAAATACTAACGTATCATGTTTTTTCATCGAATCAAGTTATGTACAGTTCTGAAGCTTACAGAATTGTGACGGTATTATACAACGACGAGAATCAACATTTGACATTAAACTGGCTAACCCAACTGGCTGGCTGCCTTGTCGTCGTAAGCGTCAAGAAAGAAGGCTCGTTAAAACGGTTAAATATGATACAGCCAATATTCTTTCGATTTTTATAACTCCTATTCGAATATTTCCAGTAATATGGTTCAGGTATGATAACAGGTATTTATGGAATTATCACATCTAACGACGCGTGACTCTAGAAGAAACTTTTCCGAAAATTGAATTTCTTCTTAGCAGTGGTTTAAACAAGAGTTCAGTCGAGGCAGATCCGCTGGAAGCAAAGTCTCGGCTATGTACGCGGTACATTTCGCGATCCTGGCGAAACAGTTTAGCTTTGCCGGATCTATCTGACGTAAGGCTTCGTCAAAGAACTGGTTCTCTACCATGTGAAGAAATTAGATGTCCTGGAAATGTTTCTTTTGACGAAGTAATGAGGGTAGCTAGAAGACCTGATTATGACTGAGGTGAAATAGGAAAACAAGTCGCAATTTAAGCATTGTAATGCGTTTTATTTCCTGCCAGATGAAGCTTTAAATGTAGTTGCTGAGCAGAACTATGCGATCAGCTTTAATAGAAATTTCTAAGAAATGTTGCACATTTAAAGGTGTATATTAACTCATAATGTTATCTGCATTGTCGCAGGAAAAATTACTCTTCTGAAATTTGTCACACATGAAAACGTTGCACACCACTAAAACTGAGTCCTCAAATTAATTTGTCTTTAAAGAATAATTGAATAATGTTTCAAAGTACAAAGGGGAAATGCTGGCTATCTTATAAAATAAATTCAAATCAAAGCAGTAACTTAAAACAGCAATATTTATTGTGTTATGCTTCCAAAAAAAGAAATATTATAAATAAAATTTTTATTTGAAGTTTTCAGCGTTTTGGCAAAATAGTTTTTTTTTCTTTTTTACTGTTTTTTACTTGAAGTCTTTTGATTAAATGATTCAGTTTTCATAGACTGGTTTAACTTGACTTTTATCCTTTGCTTCTCCGCAAAAAGCGTAAACGTATTATATTACATCGAGGATCAAAAGTTGATACTAATAACTTTAATTATCCGCGAATATATTTCATAGTATTGCTATTTTATATCAGAGGTGTCAAACGTCTACGCATACCGATTTACGATTACTATTGACACTAAGCACCATTCAGTATAACTTTGTTGAGCCATCAGGTTATAGCGATGCAGTAATGTGAAATGACCTGGCCAGGATTCGAACTCCGGACACCCTCCCCCAAAAAAAAAAAAAAAAAAAAAAGTTACACCACGAAAGCATTTGGAAAAGAGAGAAAAATGCCTTACAACTTGTTTGCTAATTCAGGGATAAGGGTTAGGAAAATAAGCACGGATATTCCACGGGGACACATATATTTAGCACTTCAAATTATTTTTGTAAACAGTTTTACAAAAGGACAAGCATCGAGACCAAATGTAATATATGATACGTATTAGCTTCAAAATGCTATTTGAACGCATGTTATAAGGAAGAATGTATCGCCTGGTAAATATTTATTTCCAAGAAATTAATGAAATGAAAAGTATTTAATTTAATGATTAAATATTAAACACAGTAATTACATATGAAATACATTGCAACATGTGTTTAATCGATATTACATAATAAATTCTTTCTAGTTTTATTTACTAATGAAAAGTTGTTGCATTTACGTGTTTAAATAAGCATTGCAAACAAAATATTTAGGCTACCTAGCTTGCTGAGAATGTACAGGAAATTGCATAGAACAGTAAGTTCACTAAACGCTTTCAGTAATACAGCTATTATCAACAAATCTTGAAAATACTGATGAGATAGATAGTTTTCAAAAATAGTTATAACTGCTTCCAGGATATAAAAACCACATTCACAGAAGTATGTGCCTCCAAAACATGGGTGCATTTCTCCGGATAAAACTATTCAGTTCAAGATACTTTTCTAGTGGCACCAGTTCAGTTTTCAAAAGTGAGAATAGGTTCATTACAGAAGTGGCCACTTTTCTGATCACATCATTTCAGTTGTACAATGCCTTTATTTTCTGAGCTGTCATCGGAGTATGTGAACTTTACACCAGTCGAAAAGTCTTCAGTGGATAAATCATGCTAAGAAAATGATAAATATTCTAAAATATCAGTTGGCTGTAGGACGAATTGCATGCAATGTCACATTCCAAGTTCGCCAGTGCTACAATGTATAGTTTTTAAACCTGTATATTCTAAACATAAACATAATTAAAAAAACCTGAAGCTTTCAAATTTTATATTACCCCCAAAAAGATTTTTTTTTACATTTTGCATGTTACCTTTATTTATTTATTATCATGTTCGTCGCACTTAAACCATAAAATCCAATTCAACAGCAATATCGCAAAATAATTTTAAAATGACAATATCTATAGAATTTCTGATACACAATCTCGAGCGCTGGAGATAAAAATGTTTTTTTTTTCGCACAGTGTTGCCGTTGCTCGCTTTGAAATCGTTGATTTGTTAATGAAAAATTCCTTAAAAGTGTTACAAAATGTGAAATCTATAATAAAAAAAATTCCAAATTCCATATTAGGGCTTTCAGATGCCTTATATTCGGTGGAGGATCACGTTATTCAAAATTAGATGGTTCTAGGTACCTTTGTTTTATCACAAAGCGAGAAATATACGTACATTTATGCAGATTCTTCATTATTTAATTTCTTGAAATATAACACAGGACAATATTATTTGGTGGCAACAATTTAAAAAGTGAAACGGACATTTTAAACGCAAAATGGTCAAAGAAAATTAATATCCCTTCTGGGCCAACGCCCTTTGGGCTAATAAAATTACAAATGCTTACAAGTGTTATTTTCTCCGTTTCTTCTAATTCGTTACTCCAGACAGAATAATCATAAATAGAATCGGCTTAGTACACATGCAAATTGCAGTGATTTTGAAAGAAATAAGTAAGCGTTAAACGCATTAAAAAAGATAAGTAACAATCAGCGTCCGAATTGGCTAACACGACAATCATCCAGAATAATTCGGTACACAGTTTGATATTATGGTTCCAATTTTTCTGAGGCTTTCTGGTCCTTTTTTGAAGAATTTCCATCATTAGCGACTCGCCCTTTCGCTAGGCTTTTCAAATTTTGCAAATCATTGAAAACATCAAGACCCCAAACTATTTATTTGATGTCACAAGAGAAATTACACTTCTCCATCTCTAAAAGAGTGAGAAATGTTTTTCCAAAAAGATAAACAAAATTCATTTCTAGAATCCAGTTTCAAGATCAAACAAATGTCTCGGATTATTTGTCTCTGTAATAGTTTATTTTGTAAAGTGAAAGAAATAAAACAGAAGCCGAGAACTTATTATTTAAAAGTATCATCGTCATTGTGTTGGGTTCGTGAAATATTAATCAGCTAAAGCTATGTCGTAAAATGAAACTATGTCTTAAATTTAGGAATCTGAAGTCCTAAGCCCTAGTGTAAGCTGAATTTAATTGAATTAAGCATTCTCATCTTCGTTTCAACATCTAAATATAATATTCATAAAAGATTTCCTTCTCGAAGGATTTGACTGACATCGCGTTGCCAAATTCTAATATATTTATAAAATGCAAATATGAAATAAATCATAGCCAGTTAGTAGCATGGCGTTTTTAAAAGAAATAATTTTCTAAAATTAGCTCAATTACTTCTGTAAATTTTAGATTGTATCGTTTTAAAATGTTTGCACATTCTTAATTATAAAGTTCTAATATTTTTATTAATTTTGATATTCGAAGCTTAATTTTATTTGAAATATAACTAAACGAATAATTTGAAGTCTTAGCAAAATCAGTTATAAATTTATTTAAATCTTTTCGTTGCCACTGATACCACGTACATCTATAAAGGGAAAGAAAACTAACTGATGACAGCATATGAAAAATAAAATAAATGCTTAATTTTGGCAGAATGAGAGAAGGAGTAAAACCTAATTAAATATTGAAAATGCCATTTTATCTCCTGTCTTTAGAATTGTGTTTAAGAACAGAATTGTTAATTCCCGAAATCATTGCGAAAAATAGCCGTACATTTTATTCACTTAGCTAGAAATTAGAGACCAAATGAAAGATCCCTAGTTTATTCATAGAAAGTCTTAATTTGTCGTTTTGATATTTCTGACAAAACTGGTTTCTCTGTTTCTTAAGAGCTTGGAATGAAATGATATGAGATATTTTTAATTTTACTAACTAGTCAGTTCTCTTTACTTAGCTTTTCCTTATTTGAAAGAACCACAACTTCATTTAAACTACTAATTAAAAACGTTTACGAAGGAAGCACAGTACGATCGGAAAGGATGTGACTAGCCGTTTTGGTTATATCAAGTTTATTACTTAAACATTGTCCTAACGGCTTATTTTTGTCAGTCGACGTATAACTTGCTGCTATGGATTTAGCTTCACTTGTTGCGAGAAAATTAGAACAAAAACAAAGAAAGCGAAATTAACTAATTTAAATATAGGGATTTATATTTATTTTAACTCACACGTTAAATTTAATTTTATGCTTACTTTCCTATTCGCTTCATTCCCCCTAATTGTCAATGCCAGAATATTTAAATTTGGTAGCGCGCGTGAAGTAATGCAAATTCTACTTTGAGGAGAAAACGTTTAAACACCGAGTTCTAGAAGGGAAAGTTAGAGAGCTTGGGCGAGTGTTGAAATTTTGTAGCGTGAGCTTCTGGTTTGCATTTATTGCTAGTTAACGGGGCGTAACAGCTATTACATTGCTGCCGTTAGATATTCCAAGCGGTTTTAGGAAACATAATTATCTGATCTCTATAGAGTAATTCGACTACTTGTTACTATCTTCGAATTTTTAGTTTAGTTCTTGTTATTTGAGTTACCGCCCGAGTGAGGCATAGTATGTAGCATCAAGTCGACGCATTGTGAATTTTAAAAGAGTTAATAAAGTATTCTTTTTCCCCTTCTCCTGTGTGGTTTCTACTCGTATTTCAACTTTCACATCAGAAGACAGACAAGTGAGTCTTACAAAAATGTGGATTACTTTATTTTGAAGCTACGCAGTTTGAAACTATACAAATATGAGTGTTGATTTAATTACACTTTTGTCTAAAATGGAAGATTATAAAGATCGATCCACGGTTTATGATTGAATTCTGGAGCTCTAAAATTTAAATTTAATTTTAAATGAAAACTTATATAAAATCATTCCTTGGATGGAGAGCAAATTCAGGAGCTTCTTTCCAAACGTAGTTGCAATTGCCATTTCAGCTTTCGGTTCAACTGACTAGCTAGATAATTCCTGCTTAACCAAGGAGGTATATTACGAGCTGGGAATTCGATGATCCTATTTAATGTTTCTTGGTGGAAATGTTACAAAATTCCATATGAAAACAAAATCATTCGCACTTTAAAAATGAAGCGTATATTTTACGTTTAACATCCGATGATGCGTTTGTGGTTTCTAGCATCGAAATCTGGGAGGTCTACTAATCTAAGTCTTTACAATTTCAGTGGCTGAATTCATATGTAGCTATGCCTATTAGCTTTTTTTAACCTACTGCAATTGCTATTCATTTTAATGAAAGGAATTGCATGCCTGGCAACCAAATCTATGTGTATACTCATAATATGGACTTCCACAAAAGAATTTGCATGATTAGGATCCTCGGTGAATTGACACAGGTCTTCATGTTAGGCAAATACTCGTGCTCTCTGACAAGATTTTTAAGTTGAGCTGATAACAGTTTTAATCACTGTCGAGGTAAAATTTGATTCATTTTATTCAGAGTTTTTCGTAAATTTCATCAAGTAATATTTTGCTTTTTTATTCTTTTCGTTATTTGTATGAATAACATAGCAATACGTGAGAAAACATTTATATTGCGGACACTCTTTAACAGAAAATGAAAATAATAAAATGGCATTTGAAAAATTAAAAACAATGTAATATGTGGCAGACCTGGCACATATAATGAAGTGAAAGAAGATTAAGAAAATAAATGAAACCTTCAATAATACGGGACATTAGCTTAAAAAGAAGGCTTCAAGGAACAGGAAAGAAGTGTGAAAACAATTCTTGATTTCAAACAAAAATATATACTACTTTATTAAGACTAAAAAATAGTCGCTTGTTCCGTGTTAGAGAAATATCCTGTTTTATCCTATTTTGAATTGAGGCAAAAGAATCTTAAGAAAAATAAATATGCTGTGTGGATATGAATATTCATTCAAGATTAGAGAACAAAAGCTCAAGCTTAAAAATGCTACATGTAATATGAAGTAACATTGCATATATTATTTCCTATGGATCACACTCTTCTTTTCTAAGTATAATTTTACTTGTACCTGAAACGACGGTAGAAGTATCGCATATATTCGTGGAAGTAAAAGTTCCTTTCGACTAATGAATACTATGCGGATGTTTTTTCTTTATAGAGGAACAATGATATTAACAGTCATTTATATCTATTCGATATATCAGTCTAATCGATATGTCAATATAGTACATATATATAGGACGCAATATATTAACAAGAAACCTGCTAGAAACGTCGATGTTGTTCAACTGCTTACACATGGTTTACATGATAAATCATGGCAAAAAATAACATTCCTTTTTTCGCTGAAATTCACTACCTAATTTAAAATGATAACAGAATCATTAATTTAAATAACTGAATCAATAATCTTTCCTTACATGCCAGTGTAAAATATCTCAAAATGAAAGACATAATTTAGAAAGAAAGCATAATATAAAAAAGAGAAAACAAAGCATAATTTAGAAATTCTAGAAAAATATGCATTCTACAATATGCCATAAGTCATAACAGCCTGCTCGAAAATAGAAATGTGTGCTTAACGAGAAACGTTGCAGAAGCATTTAATGTATATTTAAGTCACATTCAAGCAAACCTAAGGCAATACTTATAAAATAATACAGTTTTGTTCCTGTAAATCTAATTGCAGACGTTACCTTATAAGGTATTTCTCCTCCCTTCTTCGCATTCCTTCGTGTTGTAGTGGTCAGCACGGTCGATGCGTATTCGAAAGGTCCGCGGTTCGAGTCCCTTTGCTCATTTTCATCTCTCCTGCTTCTAAATACCTAATGCCTCAACAGTGGCGCCCGAACAAATCGGGTGGTGGATGATGATTCTCCAACACCAGGACTTCGTGATTGGGTTCCTTAATTCCCAGTCGTCCTTTAAAAGAGGCCTCACCAGTCGCCCTTTAAAAGGGTGAGTATATAAGGTATTTCTCTCACCTTCTTCGCTTGCTTTCGTGGTATAGTGGTCAACACGCTCGACGCGTATTGGAGAGGTCCGTGGTTCGAGTTCCGGGGAGGGCATTGCTCGTTTTTCATCTCTCCTGCTTCTATGTACCTAATGTGTCTACAACCTTCAGTATTTTATTATTTGTGCGATTTATTTAGCAAGCGTAATTACTTTGGAGGAGAAAACTGTTAGAACAGAATTTTCAGCCAGGGCGAATGTCAAAGTTTCAGGGGTGGGGGAAATGCGGTCAGCTTTTATTTACCTGTTGAGGATTTTTCTATTCTATGAGAATATAAATTTCTTTATTCAAGTTTGACTATTTATTGACAACTTTTGAACGTTTTCTTGTTTAATTTATAAAACACATTAATAATAATAGAAATAATGTATTTTTGGAGTTTTGGAAGAAAAAGGGGAGTGGTAATCTAGCAGTGGTGGAAAGGGGGTCATGGACAAAAGCATTGAGAACCACTACTTTATAATAATTTTGCTTTGTTTCGAATCAAAGTAATTTTAATCCGCAATATGTTAGCTGTGTTGTGTCTTTTGCTGCAATTTCCTGGTAGCTGATTTCTTCTCATTACAATGCAAGAAAGTGACACGGGTTTAATTTACCAAAATCTCAGTCCCAATACATTTGCTTCTTCAGGAAAATTTATAGTACCTGGAATAAACAAGAGATCTGAAAAACATGGCTATATTTAGTAGGAATTCCCATTTTAAATCCAAGAGCATTTGATGGGTTATAAAATGATTGCGAATGTTAGATTTTGTGGAAGCGGTTTTATCATTATGATGCTGTAAATTATTAAACTAAGCATTCAACAGTAATTGCTGCTTGTGTAATCCAGTTTGCGTCCGGTTTAAAATTTTAGCTTTGTCTAAATTTTGGTACTTAAATATGATATCCATCCTTTTCTCAACAGTGACTGCAAGTTGCGGTGAGGAAAGCTACTTTACAGATTTTCATGCATGAAACATAATCAAAATTCGATAGCTTCTGAGAGAGGACAGATCGAGTTTTCGACGTATTAGCTTTTCTTAGAGATATGTATAAAATTGTCATATTTAAATTTTTGTAGCTCTCTAATGCTTATTTTCAGTCGACAGTTTTGATTCTGTCACATATTACAATGTTATATTTTCCAAATGTATCGGCATCTGGCTTGAGTCTCATTGAGAAAGTATCTAAATCAAGTACAGTAGTACTCTCATATACGTCATCAATCCGTTCCAGAATATTGGACGTATGCCAAACTGAATGTAAACTAAGCAAAGTCTTCCAACAAGAAATGCAGAGAAAGTAATTAATCCGTATGGTACCAAATTCCTGTTTCTGTTATTATAAAAATAGGAAATTAATACTATTTAATACGAAAATACAAACACAGTTGGTGAGCTATATCCTGTCCATAAATGAAGCACTGTTTATTATACTGTACATAATTGTTTCTACGCTATTCAGATCAAAAGCAATTTTTCAGCATAATCTACCGTCTCTGGTTTTTGTTTCGCAATTCAGTTTTATTCCTTTCACAGCATTACCTCATTTAAAAGTGTCTTTGTTTTTCACAATCGTAATTGGCATACTGAAAGTAATAGCCAAGTCCTGATACGCGTGTCGTCTTCATAACTTTTTTAAATTACTTCCCCGGTAATCGCAAAAGCTTCTTCATTGCTTGACTCTTATGATCAGTTTTTCTAAAATTAATTTTTAATGACTTATGATCAGTTTTTCTAAAATTAATTTTTAATGATCTTACAAAATATTTACAAAAACAAACCACTTGAAAATTCGGACTTAACAGCACGGGTTAGTTCTTGAACAGTATTAGCAGACGTACTGACGTTCATGGACAGTCTTGCCATTGTCTCTGAAGAGATAAATAGGTGTAGTGCCCACAGTCGTAATTCATCGAATTCGAGTTTTATTACAAATAAACATTCTATGCAAAACAAATGTTTTCGCTTCCAAACCGTATATATAGAAAGTTGGACTATTTCAAAGTACATGTATACCAATGTGCCACTTTATCATACATAGAGAACGCAATATATTATCAAAAGCTTGCTAGTAACGTCAATGTTGTTCAGCTGCTATACATAATTTACACCGTCATAAATAATGGCAAAATATATTTCTTTTTTATGCTGAAATTCACCACCTAAATTAAAATGATAAGAGAAATGTTTCTTTAAATGTAAAATTTAATGATCTTTGCTTATACGCCAGAAGAAAATATCCCAACTGATGTAATAATATGATTTAGAAATTCTAGAAAATACACACTCTAGAATATGCTTTAGGATATTATAACCTGCTTTCAAAGAGAAATATTTGCTTAATGGAAACCTTTGCATAATCATTTAATACATATTTAAGTCACATGAAAGGAAACCCATAGAAATACTTATAAAAATAACTCAATTTTGTATCTGTAAATTTAATTGCAGATTTTACCTTCAGTATTTTGTATTTTCATAGTCCCGAAATGAAAAATGATTTGATGATTTGCTTTCCATTATATTTTAAGCATCAACTTCGAAATTTTAACTTTATATCTTCTCCATTTTTGAAATTATATTCTACCAAAGCTTTCTGATAAGTATGTTAGGATTTGAATATTTAATCATTAATTCCATGCTTATTGATTACCCCTAAAATCAACCTTTGGAAGTTCTTTTAACTGATGTTTAAGCACCTTAAATTAGAAACATTTGAAAATCAGTTAATAATGCTTATTTCAAAGATAAATTTCTTAAGCAGCAGCTTATTTTCTGCATTTTTGGAAAATTACACTAGCAGATCAATTTAAAAAGCGATGAAATGAAATTAATCTTTAATGTTTGTGAAAGATCACAAATAAGATTCATGAATTAAGGTTTACAGATTCTCTTCAGTTACTCACCTAAGTTGCCCAAGGTGCCTTAAGTTCGATAGAAAGGTGCAAATGTGAATAGATAACTATTTAATATTTGCCAGCATGATAGATTTATTTTGTCAGATAACATTGTAAAAGAACAAGAACTACTGTTAGATCATGAACAATTTCTAAATGTAAGTCTGAAACTCTTAGTAAATGAGGAAATCTTTAACTAAAGAGATTCATACTTCTTTCCTCTGGCAATAATTTGGGGTCTAAAATGAAATAATTTTGATACTAATATTAGAGACCAATAGGCAACACATATTACTATTAAATTTCGAAAATTGACTTGATATATTTGAAATTGACTTGGAGCTCTTTTGTTGAGATCGAATATTTGAAGTCTTATCAAATTCCGAAAATGCTAATTAACATGACTTATGCCTATTCCGAAAATGGCTAATTAACATGACTTATGCCTATTCTTTTTCTATAGTTAACGTATTTGATTAATTGAAATCACACGTTCTTGAAATTTTAGATGTTAAAATATTTCAAAGAAGATAATAGATCTGTAAAATATCTTTTGAATGCGTTGATTCAGTTTAAATGCAATTCGCTGTAACTATGTTGTTTCACTTTTCATACGAGTCTGTTGCCATTCGGTAAATTATAAGATAAGTTATCTTTCAAACTGAATTTGCCTGCTGATTAGCAAATTCAGCTATTTAAAAGCAGACAGATGCAGTTCTTAAGATTATTATTATCATTTACTTTTTTATCTCGTTAATTAAAATAAAATGCATTTAATTCATTAATTCATATACAATTAAAATATTAATTTTTTTAACATTATTTTACATATTTTTTCACTTTTCAAATACCCAGATGATATGTAAAGTAATATTCTAAATTTATATTTATCTAGCAGCCTAAAAAATGTTTCGCTATTTTACCTGAGCCATTTCTGTTGATAAACTCTACTGTTATCAATACCATTTTAAAAGAGTCTTTTGGGTAACAGTTAAAGTCTGAGCATTTTCAGAATTTTTATCTTTTATTGATATATTAATTATGTATGGTGCATAGAATGACCATTTTATTAAGTTAAAACCTTTTTCCATTTTTTTAGACTGAACTTTAATAAAATGGAAAAAGAAAGTAGTAGCTTCACAATTCTTTGCAAAGATCATGATTAAAAGGCTAAATGTTTCGTTTTATTGTCCACACTACCTTTATAATAAGTTACGAATATCGGATTTATCGAAAGTTTATCGCAAATATCGTCTGTGGAAACATTTCGTGTTGGCGTGTTCAATGATAATTTGTTAAAGTATTTTTTGGCATTTGAAGGACAGGGACTTACTTTAAAAC
This sequence comes from Stegodyphus mimosarum, assembly GCA_000611955.2. Classification (NCBI taxonomy): domain Eukaryota; kingdom Metazoa; phylum Arthropoda; class Arachnida; order Araneae; family Eresidae; genus Stegodyphus; species Stegodyphus mimosarum. Next base: position 75,659 of record KK115467.1, read on the forward strand.
ACTGTGTTGTGACATTTATAGAAACATATTCGTTATCATTGAGTACAGGGTGTCTGAATGCGTCCAGTGAGTCCATCGGCAGAGTCGCAAAACGCAATTTGCCTAACAAAAAGATCGTGCTTTGCACCTGGTGGGATTGCTGTTGTAATATCCACAAAGACTGTCTTGTAAAGTGTAAAACTCTCAACAGTAAGGTGTACAGCGAGATGCTAGTCAGTGTTGACACTGCTATCAAGGAAACAAATCGAACTGAGTTCGGTGCAAAAATGTGATTTTCCATCAAGATAATGCAAGACTACATGTGTCTGCATTCACCTGCTGGACTTTCTATGGACTCGAATTGTATCTTTTGCCGCGGCCACCATATAGCCCTGACATCGCTCCTTCGGACTTCTAAATTTTTCTGCTTGTGCTATCTTGCATTCTGCACGTCCAAAATGATGGATGTTATTCTGTTTTTGGACTCATGGCCGCCAAGTTTCTCGGCCGAAGGCTTTGAAAACCTACCAAAACCTTGGCAGAAAATCACAGATTTGGGTGGTGATTTTACTACCTGCACTAAAGATACTGCTTTCATGTTTTTTTCTAACTTCATTAAGAACATTTTTGGTAGAATATTTCATTGCAACGACATATAAAGATACTGCTTTGATGTTTTTTTTTAACTTCATTAAGAACTTTTTTAGTAGAAAATTTCATTACAACAAGATATTAATCGAATGTAACAAAATAAAATTCTGGAATAAAAATTTCTCAGCAACAGCTTCTAGAGACATTAGGTATTTTTTTAAAGCAATAGATGCGAAGAATGAGCAATTCCCTCGCCGGGACTTGAACCACGGACCTCTCGAATACGCGCCGAGTGTGCTTGACCACAAAGGTATGCTAAGAAGGCGGGCGAAGCTTTTTAGCCCAAAAGAACGTTAATTCAGAACGGCTATTAGTCTCGAAACAGGACTTTCCGTAAAAGGCTGTAAAAGGCTGAATCACTTTTCAAACTGTTGCCACCAAATATTATCGTCCTGTATTATTTTAAAAGAAATTAAATTAAGGAGGGTGTCCATGAATATAGGTATGTTTCTCTCATTCTGAAAACGACGGTACCTTGAGCCATCAAATTTTGAACAACGTAATCCTCCATCCGAACATAGGCACCTGGAAGGCCTAAATTTTGAATTTCGAATTTGTTTTATTATCTATTTCACATTTTGTAAACCTTTAACGAATTTTTGATAAACAAACTCAACAGTTTCAAAGCGAGCAACAGCAACACTCTGCAGGAAAAAGCAAAAATTTTTATCTCCAGCACGCGAGGCTGTCTATCGGAAATTCTAAAGATATGCTGTTTTTGAAATGTTTTCGATATTGCTTTTGAATTGAATTTTATGTGTTTCAAGTGAGAAGAACATAATATTTTATAAATAAAGATAACACACAAAATGTTAAGAAAAAACGCTTATTTGGGCGCAATATAATATTTGAATGCTTTCAGATTTGCTTATATTATACTGTATTTGTACTGTATTTACTGTGGTTTATTGTACATCATTCCTATTTGTTTAAAATTTTGCTTTTCCAAAAAAGATTTCCAGAGTTTTTGTATTGTGGGTTTATCTAGTGGAGTGACGTCATCAGTCAGGTGTTTCAGGTTACTAGATGCTTAGAACTGCTGCCGAAAATCTAAACAGTACACATATGTCCATAAATTAAGGATAATTCGGAGTCACGCGGAACTCGAACTCTAAAATAAATATATCACCTGTAAAATCACTACACACATCTTCATATGCAAATTTCAGGAAGTAACCAGATGACACCGATGGTACGTCACAATGACGAGAGTGTAAGAGAGTGATATATAAGGAATGCAGGCAAAGAAGTAAAATTCTTCGCAGGCGCTTTATAAGCATTTCAGTGCAATAATCGAATAGTTATGACACAAAGGACGCATTTGGATGATTTTTTACGTGGTAGAATTATCGGCCGTCTGGAATGTGGGCGTACCCAACTGGAAATATCAGACGAACTTGGAATTGACCAGAGTGTCATCTCCCGGCTTTGACAACGATTAAAAGATGATGGTAATGTGAGTAGACGTTACAGCACAGGTCGTCCCAGAGTTACAACGCCGAATGAGGACCGGTATTTGGCAGTTACTGCCAAAAGAAACAGGCCGAGCACAGCCTCAGACCTGTCTCGTCAGCTCTCTTCTGCCACTGGTACGACAATTTCAAGGCAGACCGTGTACAGACGCTTAGGGCAGATTGGTCTATATGCTCGTAGACCTGTCAGATGCGTTCCACTTACTGCAACTCACTGTCGTCTGCGGTTGGCCTGGAGTAGAGAGCATGCATTGTGGACACCGCAGCAGTGGGCTTGTGTGATGTTTTCTGATAAGTCCAGGTTTAGCTTCAAGTCTGATTCTCGCCGGACGTTCAAATGGAGAGCTCCAGGTACCCGTTACCACCAAGAAAACATCATTGAACGACACCGTTACGGTGGTGCAGAAGTGCTCGTTTGGGGTGGAATTTTTCTGGGTTCCAGAACTGACCTGCATATTCAAATTGGAACCATGACAAGCTAAATCTATCGGGACGTCATTCTGGAACAACATGTATGTTTGTTTCGGGGCGCCATGGGCGCACAATTTGTGTTTATGAATGACAACGCCCGTCCTCACCGTGCAAACATCGTAAGCGAATGCCTTCAATCGGAGGATATCACCCGTATGGACTGGTCAGCATTCTCATCGGACTTGAATCCAGTAGAGCACGTGTGGGACATGCTTGACCGACGAGTTGCAGCCCGTGAACCTCCTCCTACATGTCTACCGGAACTTCGGAGAGCATTGCCTTTTGAGTGCTGTAATATCCCCCAAAATCAGATCGATAATTTGATACTCAGCATGTCTAGGCGTTGTACGGACTGTATTGCATCGTCTGAGAGACATACAATGCATTAACAATCATACCAACCATATAATATTGGTTTTTTAAATAGGTTTTTTTTTGTAATTTGCTCCAGAGAGAAAAAATCGCCATTTTTTTTAATAATATCAAACACATAGCATCTTTTTTTGCTCTTTACCTTTTGTTTAATAAATAAGCTTTACAAATAAGTCAAATTTGTTTTGCTTCTAACTCTTCCTTTGCCTGATTTTGCATTATCGTTAATTTATGGACATTGGTGTATTTACACCCTAACAAGACAGGGTAAAATAACAATGGTTTCATCTGTGACGTAAATCCCGTGTTATTTCGTCTTCAGACGGTTTAAATGCATTTGATTCTTTATGCATGAAACGAATGTAAAAGATAACCTTTGGAAGATTTATGAGAAAAATCTGGCTTTTATTTGCTATTTTGCTTTCGAGAATCGCAATCATGTGTCTTTAAAAAATGTAGCATAATATCATATTTAAATTTATTACTTCATTTTTTTACGCCTGAATGTTATGACTAGCTCTTAGCACGTTCGATAACTATGCATGCAGCTGCACATCGCGCCGTCGTTTGCTTTGCTTTTGGCAAACGTCCAGAATTAATCGGCATCCTCCTTTGCAAAGCAAATTTAAGAATTTAAGCATCTTTAAAGATTTTCCGCTACATTTATTAGCATGATTTGATTTTGTAATACACATTAGATATTCGGAAGATTCAGTGGAGCTAAAAAAATAAGTGTTTTTTTTTTCAATCATTTCGATCTTTCACAGAATAGCTTATGTTTCCGAAAAATCACAACTTGTACTTATTTAAGCCATATTTAAAATTAAAAGAAACACGTAACAAAACTGATAAGAGTAAATGTCTCGAAACAAGCATTCAACGATAAAAATTGAAATGCATGACTACACTCTCCGATGATAAAATAAATTATTGTAGCGTCAGGATGCTGTAATAGTTTTATCATCAAAAACTGTAATTAAACTGTTTCTAGGAAATGAGCTATCAATTCATTAAATTGCAATGCATATTTTTATTTTTAGAAATTTGTTAGTTTCGAAGAATCTTCTTAACATCAATAAGAGCGTGAAGGCAATATTAATCTTATTTATTTATTTTAATGCTTAAATCAAACGTATTTATACAAACACAAATCTTTGATAACATTTCACACACTTAATCATGACTTTTATATACCTTTAGATGCAAGTGAAATGAATATTAATTCTACATTTTTTAAGTATGCCGCCCAAATGGGAAAGAGCTTAACTGCTCTCATAAGGTATTTCTCCTACCTACTTAGCACACCTTTGTGGTGTAGTGGTCAGCACGCTTGGCGCGTATTCGAGAGGTCCGTGGTTCGAGTCTCGGCGAGGGCATTGCTCATTTTTCTTCTCTACACTCCAACTGCCGTACCAAGGCTAGTTGGAAAATTGTCTGTGCCTTCGTAGCGACATGGGGGGGCTACCTATCAAATAGCCAACGCCCATAACGGCTAATGATCGCCAATGGGTTGAAAATAGATATTTCTTAAATATTTATTCGTGTTTTAAATATCATCTATTATTCTTAAAGTAAATTTCAAGTAGTAATTTCTCAAATTTTTCTAATGCGTTTTTTAAGTTTTTATTTATTGTTGTGCAAGTTTTATTTGTATTTGTTTTTACTGGTTTAAGTTATACAGAGCAGAACATTTTAATAGTTGAGTTTCGTAACGTGGTGTGAATGATGCTTGCTTCTTGATGTATAATTTTTATGTTCCATCAGCAAAGCTGAATTTTCAAACATGCTTTTCCGTACTTGTCAAACATTAAGTTTGTCACGAAATGGGTGTTTTTTACCGAACAAACTTCACAAATTAGTTTTTAACTACATTTTGTAATTCCTGTTACTTTAGCAATTTAGTTTTTTACCACATTGTGTCATTCCTGTTATGAATTCTTTCGTTTAAGACTAATTTTGTGTGCTTTGTAAAAACGAAATGAAATTTCTATAGAGCGAAATTAAATTCATTTTCAAGACTGATAGAGCATGTTTTACAAAATTTATGAAATACAAATATAAACCATACTCTCGTTTTATCAAATAGAGCCAAAGAAATAAGAATATCCCAATTTGTCCCTTAAAATAAGAATTAAAAAAAAGATTTAGCTTACATAAATTCAAACAGTACTTTCTTTTAATAACGTGATCCAAAGAAACAGGCTACACCAAATCGCTGCTCAAAATTAAAGCTAAAAAATTACGAAAATCTTAAAGCTTTCATATTTTACATTACGCCCAAAGGGACGTTTCTAACCTTTTGTGTGCTATCAAATGCTCTTTGCACTTAAACCATAAAATTCAATTCAGCAGCAGTATCGCAAAATAATTTTTAAATAAGCACATCTTTAGAATTTTCGAACACACTCTCGCGCGCTGGAGATAAAAATGTTTTTCTTTCGTACAGCGTTGTCATTGCTTGTTTTGAAATCGATGAGCTTGTTAACGAAAAATTCGTTGAAGCGTTACAAAATATGAAATAGATAATAAAATAAATTCCAAATTCCAAATTAGGGCTTCCAGATGCCCATATTCGGTGAAAAATAATGTTATTCAAAATTTGGTGGCTCTAAGTACCGTTGTTTTATCACAATGCGAGAAACATAGATACACATGCAGATTCTTCATTATTAATTTCTTTAAATACAAGGCGATAATATTTGGTGGCAACAATTTGAAAAGTGAACCGACATTTAAAGTTTTTTACGCAAAATACCAATATCGTTTCGGCTAAAAATCTAAATTCGACATTTAAACGGGCGTGAATTTTTCTAATTTTATAAGAATTACTTACATTTTAGGTATTAAAATTTTTCTTACTAAAGAAACAAGTTTTATTTGTAATAGAACCTTTCTTTTCCGAACTTAATACGATACGGAACAATTCCGAATAACGCATGCTTAGGCTTTCTTTGACTAAGAAATGCAAATGTCTCGTTTTTGTACAAACGGCATTAGAAAAAAGAATTTTGAATACATTTTGCAAGCAATAAGTTGCAAATAATAAATCTTTCTAATATTCTATTTTTTCCCATTGCGATGTTTAGATTATTAAATTAATCTCATAGATAACTTAGGATAAAATCATGGGAAACTAAAAAGCGTTGTCATTTACTCACATGAAGGTTCAGATAAGAAGACTAATATTTAAAAGATATTAAATCGAAAGGAGAGTAAAATTCAGAAAATACATTCGACAGTACTGCCAACATAAGCTCAAGATGTCCACGGCAAACATATTTGACATGTGATAAATAAAAGTGCTAAATTCTTTGTTGTCTTACTTCACAAATGAACCAGATTATAACAGCTAAGTTAACAATATTTCAAAAAAAAATCCAAACTGTCCACGTTTTAATTCTCGCTGAGATCACGAATTTTCCAATCATCGCAATGCTTTCTATATTGCATCAGCTTTATATGTGTTCCTTTTCATGTAATTTTAGTCTTATTTTAGTGTCTGAAATTATTTAACAGTTACTTGGTTAAGTTACTTGAAATGCTTTTTACATGCAGGGCGTTGCATAAAGGCCTTGTAGAGACATTAGGCTATTTCGAAGCAGGAGACATGAAAAATAACCAATACCCTCGCCGGTACTCAACCACAGATCTCTCGATTACGCGCCGAGTGTACTCACCATTACGCCACGAAGGAATGCTAAGAAGGCAGGAGAAATACCTTATATAATCCCCCTTTATTGCACGACTGGGTATTAGGGGATCCAATCGCCAAATCTTGGTGTAGAGAATGATCATCCACCACCTTTGTTTTTAGTTCGGGCGCCAATGTAGAGATATTGGGATTCTTTCTGAAGCAAGGAAATCGAAGAAATGATCAATGCCTCTCCGGGAATCGAACCTCGGACCTCTCGAATACCACTGAGTGTGCTGACCACTAGACGATGAAGCAAGATAAGAAGGCGGGAGGAATACTTATAGGCTGATTGTTTTTAAAATTGAATAGAAAGTTAAGTGTGTCATTTATTAAAGTTTGTCTAACAGAATGTTAATGCATGAGAACAGAAATTTTTTAGTACTTCTTCTTGTGTTTGTAACAAATATCATTAATTGAAGGCCTGCAAATGTTTCTGTAGAGATCCAAATGTAACAGCCGCAATGATTGACGGCTTAGAATTGCAACAGCCCAATGATTGACAGTTTAGAAACAGATATCCAACCTCTCAGTGACTTTTGTGTCCAAAGAAAGTTATTCCCAAAATAGTAGCATTGAAGTAAAGCTTCATTTTTTCTAGAGAAATGCTTCATTTTATTGAGAAGGGTAATAAGCGAAACTGGCAGAGATGATAAAAGTATGGCAGATTGATAAGAAACAGACAGATTTAAGTGGTGGAAGCATTTTAAAGAAGACAAAAGAGGTGAGCATCTATCAATATTTGTTAATGATAAGAACATTAAAGAAAACGTATCGAAAGAAGGTAGATACTTATTAATTCGGGAATCGCCTGCTATACATAATGTTGATGTAGCAAAATGCTCTCAACAATTTTAAAATAAGTCTGAGAATATTTCGTGTTTATGCAAGATGGGAGCCCATGTCGGATAAGCAAGATAGAGATGGCGAAGAAGAATAAAGTATAATTCGAATAGGAAAAGAAAACCGTATGTCCAAAAGAAAAGTAAAGGAAAAATATGAATAATTTAAAATAGGAAGAATTGTTAGAGGTGAAAGCTTCTAAAATACAGTTAAATGCCGCATTGTTTAAACATGGAAAGTTTCTACACGCGCAGATAGTTTCAAATATACTTCCTTCAGTGTCGTTAAAGAATACAATCGCACAGAGTAGTTTCTTGACGCAGATTGTTTTCAAGGTATAGAGTGTTTGATATTTTGGGGGCGAAATTCCTAGCAGCGCAGAGTAAATATTGTAACTCAGACTAATTAGATGAATATGACTTTCGGACGAAGCATATTTGCATTTGAATAGTACTGGTGAATCTGGAGAAAGCGCAACCTTCAGGTATTTGTGCAAAAAAATTACTGTATGAGAAGTTTTATCTAGCAAACATATCGTTCAGTCTTTTTTCCTGCAGGAGACTGTGAGTTCAATTCTTCACCTTTTGAATAGTATTACTAGCAGCGACAAATTGGCAATGAAACTCTATTAACTGTAAGTTCTCTTAGAATTAAGGGATTGATATCCGTGCTTATCTCATGTGCGTGCTCATCAGGGATTCTATGGAAATGCAAAAGGTGATTTCTTAGCTAAAGATATCTTACGTTTACCCGCAGATATCAGTATTAGCAATCCAAAGAGCTATTGGAAGTCCATTGATTATAAGAGGCGTTTAGCTAAGTAAAATGAGGAATATATTTCATCTTTTATAATTCTGAGAGCACCAAGAGGTTCTTTCCTTATATTTATCATAGACTGCAATCCGAGTCTTTCCTCTCTATTAATTTTAAAGCATCTCAGTTTTTATATGGTCACGGTAAAATTGCAAGTTACCTGCTTCGTAATATCAAATAATTTATCTGAAGGTTCAAAAACGGTATCTCAAGATGTGAAGCATTTGATTTTTCCATGCCCTACCTTTGATGGCCCTAGGCTATGCTTGCGGAAAGATTTGAAAATGTTCGGCATCACTTGACTAGTCAACTTATCTGTTTCGTTGAAGCCCAGACTGCTGTTCACTGTTTTTGTTCGTTTCATTTATGAATGTAATATTTAATGTTTTACTTAACTTACTTCTGTAAGTCCCGTGTTGTACATCTGGGATGCACGGGAAGGCTGTATGTGATAAAAATAAAAATAATTTCCCTGTGATTTTTAAAACTATTCCAATGATTGACAGTTTAGAAACAGACGCCCAACCTCTCACTGACTTTTGTGTCCAATGAAATTTATTCCCAAAATACGATTTTTTTTATTAAGAAACTAAATGAGCAGTGGCAATGCATTCTACGGAACAGAATTTTTATCTCCAGCGCGTGAGACTGTCTATCGGGAATTCTAAAAACATGATGTTTTTAAATATTTTAGCGCAAATGCTATCGAAACGTTTTCATATGTTCAGCTATCATGTTGCTCATGTTAATAAATAACATTACTCGAAACGAAGAAAATACTAGATGTCTTCGTAAGTGAAAAAAAAATAAATAAAAAATTTTAATTAAAAATTTTTATTACTGCCTCATCTTCTACAAAAGCACTAAATATGCTCACACTTCATCAATGATAGTGAAACGATACATTTGACTGCATTAAAGGCTGAGTGGTTAGGACTGTTGTATACAAGTAGTTTGGCCTGGATTCGAGCCGAGGTTAACGGGCTGGCTACATTGCTGCATTTCGTGTTTTTTCCGATGTGTAATGTGAATGTGAGATAGGTCACTCCAAAACTCCTCCACGAAGTCATCCCTCCTCTTAGCCAGAAAGTCATTACGAGCTTTAGCATCTTTAAATAACTTAACCCAACCACTGATGAATTCATTTAAAGAACAACAAAAAGTCGCTTAGAACGAACTGCAAAACTTGTAGCCTTTAAAATATTTTTTTGTTTCCGTTTTGTGTATATTTTTAAACTTTAAATTATTCTTAGGTACAAAATATTTTTTGACATAATCTATCAATAAAAATAAAACTTGAAAGTCATGGACAGAAATTTCAAAAATTCGGCCTGCGTTTTGCTTTTGCGTACATTAGGTTGAGTACGCGTTTTAGTCTACAAGACCTATTCTTTAGTTTATAGATTCAAATGCTATTTTTTATATCATTTATTCGATTAAGTTGCTTGCAGTTAAGAAACGTAACAGATTAAAATTGTGAAACTCTCAATAATGGAAGATTTAAAAATCATGTCTTAAAAGTCATGAATATAAATTTTAAAAAAATTACTTGCATTTTTATTTTGCATAGAAAAATTTGAGTATCGTTCCTGAAAAGAATTAGGCAAGACTGGTTTCTGGATTATTGGATTTAAATTAACATTTATTAAGTTACTTGCAGCAATACGAAGATACGTCGTGTATTACCACATACATTTTCCCACTATGTTCCGTAATTATCATTATCATTTTTTATCATTAACTTCAGCTCTGCCACCAGTAAATTCACATAAAAATGACACATAAATGTTCCAAGTGAATGTAGCAGCACAAAACACGAGACTTCATATTAATATTCCTTGATCGTTTGTTAAGATACTTGATTAGATGTTTGCTGACACCTGACAGTGACTAATGACATTGAAGGAAATATAACCAATTGATAAGCTATAGAATTGCTTCCTGATAAGCTTAGGAGTAACGTACATTTTTAATAACATACGGGAAGGCAATACGCCCTCTTCACTTTGTGAGAAGTATCGAGATGAAAGGTTGCCTTTCCTCGCATAGAGAACAGTTATACAGATTTAATTAATGGAATGGAGCACGAACATCCACATGGAAAGCTGACACGAGAAGGTCGAAAGATATTTTTTATCATGAGAGGATAGCGGTTCTCACGAATCAGAACACACCCGTCACAAAACTACTAACTATTTTCTTTTTAAGGTTTTTAACTAAATAACATCAATCAGGTTTATTTGTTCTTACACACATTTGTATTACATTACTCTTCAATGAAAGACTGGAACTAGGAAGATGAAAAACACTTTTGAATAACACTGAACAAAAGCCAAGTGTCACTCGAAACAAGAAGCGAATCAATTTTTATGAATTCCAGCACGCTAAATACGAATGTGCTATTTATTAGTTCGTGTTCTGAAGATCAACGATACTGTACTTTAGCAAAGACTGATGTCGTGTAACCTAGGAATGCTGACTGTCATTGTTACAAATATTAATGCGATTCAATTTCTAAGAAATATAACTAAATCGTATACTGTGATTTCTTCTTGATTACGCTTTAACTTTTTCATAAATATATAAGAAACATGTCAAAATCTTATAGATGTACAACTATCGGTTGATTCAATCTTTTTCTTAAAATCTATCTCTTTTTTTAAACAATCGGAGATATTTAGTGTTAAGTGATCGTATTTAGCAGAGCCGCTCAGCCGGTACAGTCGCAGTGGTTAGAGACGCTGACTGCAGTACCAACGGGTTCGGTTCGAATCCTTGAGAAAGCATGGATGTTCGTAAGCGTATAGTATCAGCACAGCAAGGGCTACTCAATATACACTGAGAGCAATAAGTCGTCTCGAGAGGTTGATAGTCGGGAATCGATTGCTTGGACCATATCTGTTGCCTGAACGGCTCTCGGGACATTCGTACTTGGTGTTTCTCAGTGAGGTCTTAACCGAGTTCCTCGATGACATACCATTAGATGCAATACAGGGTTCAAGCACGATGGGGCTCCGGCGCATTTATGTGCTCCTGTACGTGGTTGGCTGGATGTGGAATACCCCGGCCGCTGGATCGGACGTGGGTGTCCGGTTTTATGGCCGCCACGTTCGCCGTTGGATTTTTTCCTATGGGGCCATCTCAAGGAACTGGTGTATCGAGACGTAGTGACAACACCAATGGACTTAGTTTGTAAGAGGTAATTCTACAACACCAATGGACTGCATACTGCTTGTAATTCGGTGGCACCCGCGATGCTGCAACGTGTGATGACAGCCGTTCCACAGCGTGCTCAAGCCTGACTCGACATGCACGGCGGACACTTTGAATATTCTTGAATGTCTCTCTGAATGTCATATTCCTCGTTTTGAACTTTCGGTACTAAACCTTCACAGGGTCATATGATACAACATTAGTACTTAAAGCTGTACATGATTTAGTGACATTATGTAGCTGACGTTTTGCAACAGAACTGGAAGTGATGTTTCTAATCTGGTAGCGTGATAGTTCCATTTCAGACACCTTGTACTTAATGATAACGATACTTATTTTACAAATTTCACAACAGTGTTCTAAAGAAATTCTATTTCTTTCAATTGCCAAGAATTATTTGACAAAATATGATTAAACACACCAACGCGAACAGTTTGCGCAGATGATATTTACAGTGGCAGGAAACTTTTGTTAAAACCCGATATAGGCGCCATTTTATTTTCATTTTGAAGATTCATTTAAATCCTCTGGGTAAAAACTGTTCCACGTAGTATAATGCAATGCACTATCAGTGTTACATGTACCACAGTTTGAGAAATTCCGAGATCCTACTACAATCTACAGAATTTTAAACAAGAAGACTTACTAATAAGGAAAAACTGGATGAAATGCAATAGGTTAATTAATGAATAACTTAAAGACAAAAAGAGCATAAAGAAGTTCATAGAATTACCTCTTACAAATCTTCTTGGGAATTTCCGCTTTGAGTAGTGTTAATTCATATATACTTGAGTAAATTTATGAAGAATATAGTGCACATTAGCTTCTATACATTGTTTACTTGTATTGACTAATTAACTGACATAATTTGACATCCTATTGCTTACTACTATTCAGACTCTATCAGCTCAACAAAGCTTAAAAACTTCGGAATCTCCTAATTCTGATCTTTCTTTAACTTTCCTAGCTTGATAGTCAGATAACAGGATCAACCTATTCAAACAAGTTCGAAAAAATTAAAACTTCCCTTTAAATGTTTTAAATGCGATAAACACGTAAGATTTTACAAAAAGTACCGACTACTGGCTTTATGAATTCAAGATTTTTTAGATGCAGAACAACTTAATTAAACAATATCTTCTTCATCCAAGAAAAACTTCAGTAAACCATTACTTTTTCAAAATTTTAAGCTTTTAAAAGAACATACCATTTTATACTGGGAATTCATAGCCGTTATCTTCTGTATATAAGGTTAAGTATATTTAAAATATTGTGTTTAGCTGTTATATTACAGTAGATATTTTAAGATATGCACGGAATATTTTCTAACTTTAAACTGCTAGATATATTATACTAATATTTGCAGCAATGTGTACATTTTACAAATTGTTATTAATTCCTACATTTTTAAGAAATGTAATTGTATACGGCGGACATAATTATTCGATCATGCTAATCATTACATTGTAGAGACATTAGGTGTTTTTTTTTGAAGCAGGAGATATGCAAAATTAGCAATACCCTTGCCGAGATTCGAACCATGGGCCTCTTGAATACGCGTCGAGCGTGCTGACCACTACACCACGAAGGTATGCAAAGAAGGCGGAATAAATACCTTATAACATTACCATCAGAAAAAAATCAGTTTTAATTCCGATACTGTCTGCAAAATATTAGAATTATTAACAATTAAAAAGAAAAAATAATCTATTTACCAATATGACTCTTAACTGAGAATTTCTTATATTTTTACAATTATTTCGCTTAAATTAAAGAAGTAACATATATTTGTCTTTAATCAAATGAAATTACATATACCCCAGTTTCGTTTGATTTAGTTTAGTGAAATTGCGGAGAAGTACACTAAGGCTATCTGCCTAAGGGGAAGGATGCATTTTCGGTGGACTTTGTAAGAGAAACTGGGTAGTATATACGTAACACATGGAGAAAAGCACGAAAACTCTCATACAGCCAGCCCGTTCGCGGGATTCGAGCTCGGACCGAACTACCAGTGTTCAGCGACTTTACCACGCGGTTGTTGGTGGGCCATGTGCCGTATTCGATATGTAATATATCTAAATGATGAAAATAATTGACATTCAGACTACATAATATATAATTGCTTCAAAGACACCTATACAAAGTGCTGAGAGGTAAGTGTACGAAATATGAAGAATGTGATATTATTCTAAGTAGTATCATGAAAAACTTTTCTTAAAATATTTAAATTCTTCGTAAATAGAGAATGTTCCATACAGTCGAATTCTTATGAAATATGTGATTTTTCTCCTGAATATGAGAAATTGTACAATTACAAATGTAGGTCCTGAATGTCCAGTTCAGACACTGTCGACCTAGATAATCAAAGCTCTACTACCTTTGAAATATTAAAAAAATACATTTTTTATATTATGTAATTATTTATTACCAATATATAATTAAATAAATTTTGGCAATGGTAAACTGTATCTTAAAATTATAAGTACTCGTATGCTAAAAATTGCCTCCGTAGAAAACAAGATTCAATGACAAGTGATTCAAGTGACAGAGAATTTACTAATTTATAATAGTACTCAACACCTGAAAAAACGTTTGAGAAAAGCTGCTTTACAGAATTCTTTAGTTTACTCTATTTCATTTAATTGTTGAACGAATTACCTCGGATGCACAGTCAGTATTCTGCTTGAGTAGTATGGTAATATACAATTTAGCATTTTAAATTATTTCATGTTCACCATCAAGAGAAAATTAGCAACACATTTAATCTCATGTATTTAACAAGTAGTATGTGGGCCACAAGCGGCGCATTTACTGTCATTTACGTAAGGAGAGGCAAAGAGCTTGCTACACAAGTTCCATCATAAATGTTCACCACAGATAAACACTTTCCATGACATTATTAAAATGCGTCGGTGTAATTTACTCCACGCCATCACAATCTTTTATTCACCTGCGTCTAATTAATGGTAACATCCTGTCGGAAATTAGTCAACCGCATTGTTGCAGCTGACGCCAAAACATTGTAAATAATAGTTTCAATGTCAAGGGTCTAATTCGTTCCTTGTGTACGGCGGGGAATGAAAAAGGGAAGCGGGAATCATGTTCGGGAACCCGTTGAGATGTGAAATATTTGCATAGATTATGAATGAGGAGAATTGTGAGCGAGAACTGCATGCAGATTAGTTAGGAGGAAAACTGTGTCCCCGAATTGTCACGAGTTAAAAGTTCGCTATTGAGCAGACGGCAGAATGTTTTATTAGGGAATTAACCGATGTATAATATTTTGGGAGATAGATTTCCAGATTTCGTTTTAGGATGTGAATGCATTTAATTAGGGGAATAAACGTCGAATTCTATTCAATGAATGGGAATGTTTTACTTGTGAATAACGTGATTTATTCTTGTTATTTATAATAAGACAATAAAATAATTTTGGAATTTTATAATTGATTCAAAATTCGAAATTTTAAAAAATATTACTAATAATAGGATTACTATTTAATAGGATTATTTATTTTTTGTATTTTTGAAATATATTGAGACATTCCTGCAATATATTCTTCTTCATATGAGGTTAAAGTTAATTTTTAAAACAAATTTAAACACGTTATTTTGCAGCAAAATTCTCTTTTGCGCAATTTAGAGTCGTATATTCCTTACTTTGAACCTAGCCTTATACATGCTATATTATCTACATTTTCGAGAAATAAGCTACTTTTAATATTTTATTAAGATAAATGTCATTTATAAGTAGAACAAGTATTGCTTTTAATGGAAAACGTTTAACCATATACTAATCACAAATTTACTATTGTAATAACATATGTTCACAAGTTTGTTTAATTTGTTAAAGCAAAACAAACTAAGGACAAAAGTGTTTCTTGAATGGTCGTTATAAAGGCAATTGGTTAAAACTCTCTTCTAACACATGCGGAAAATCACGAAAATGCCCTCGCAGCCTACCTACCAAATTACCATTGTGAGTAATCTTACCCACTCTTTAGTAGGCTTTTATTTTATTATACAAACATCATGAAATACAGAACGCTTTGTTTGTTGCATGAACAGTTTTATTTAGCATTCTTTTAGCAATTTACTTTAAAATGCTTCCTACAGTGCTTGTACATATAGAGTATATTATGAAATCTAAATATTCTGCGATTATGCATATTTTAATTCAAGCATTTATAAATATTGTAGTTTCCAACCAAAAATGATGAATTTCACAAACATTTCGAAATTATACTTGAGCTAGACGGCAGCATCATTAGTAGTATGAAGTACTTGCTACTCTGTTTCATTTTTCTAAAACACATCATCTTAATTACGAAACTGGAAAAGAAAGAAACCTTGCAGTTAATTAAGAATAACGAGTTGAGAACTTAAATCTTTAAGACTATTAGCATATCGCATACTTAAAATGCGCATATATAGAAGCAGAAAATACTCCTACGCTAAATTTATACATAAGGCTGTTAGAAATATAAGGTGTTCTTAATTTATTCACCGAATAAAGATATTGTTGCGTTATACGGGTTCGTGGATTTGAGAGTATCCGATGAAAACACGATGCAGAACAATAAAAAGCACAATTTATTTACAAGAATCACTATTTACAGAACAGTTCCAAAATTACCTTTAAAAGCGTCGAAAATCTACAATAAATACGCTGAAACAATCAGCAACACAGCTTCAGGCTGTAACTGTAAATGTAGCAGCACGGCAACACTAAACTTATAATAAACATCAGGCTGTAACTGTAAATGTAGCTTTACGGCAACACTAAACTTATAATAAACACCGTGGAACAATCACCAATACACTGTCAAGCTATACTATAAAGGTCGCTTTACGGCAAAGCACTATCTCGATCGCTTTCCGTTCTCAAAACTCTCGCGTAGCTTAGCACTCACAGTAAGCAGCTATTCTCATAATTCTCACAAC
Source organism: Stegodyphus mimosarum (assembly GCA_000611955.2). NCBI lineage: Eukaryota > Metazoa > Arthropoda > Arachnida > Araneae > Eresidae > Stegodyphus > Stegodyphus mimosarum. The sequence continues at coordinate 92,108 of KK115467.1, forward strand.
ACTCACACTACTGGCTCTCAGAAACGCAAGGGTTTATATAGCTTTTCCTTAGGTTCCACAGGTTTCGAGAAATATCTCGACAGGAAGTTATTCTAGAAGCTTCCCGATTGGACCATGGGATATCGCCGATTTGGTCGCCAAATGGGCGATAAAGTCGCCAATCTGGCAACCCTACCATACACTATTTTATGGCAACCCTAGTGCTATGCAGGAAAGCTTACATACAGGCGCAACCGCCGAATTTTTCGCAACAATATGTTTTAAATAATACATAATAAGAGATAGGGAAATAAGACGGACCGATTTTTTCTAGCTTTTCAAAGACTTTTATGTTAATACACTGGTGCTCACTAGATGAATATCATGAATATCACTAGGTGCTCGAAGACTATCAAGTCTATTGTCGATTTCCCTTCCGATATTATTAAGCATTTGCAGAGTCAGGATAAATTTTACTGTGGGTTATTCGATTGTTTAATTTTTCGATGGTGCAAATCTTTGCAAAATAAACTCGGTTCTTCAGGTATCCCCAGAAACACTTGACAGGTGACATAGGACGGGGACACCTGGTGTCTAATAAAGGTAAGCAGGTACGACGCCCTCCACTATCTTGAACCGGCACTCCCGAATCTCAGTAGGCCTGACTCGGGAATGCATTTGCTTCTCTGTGAATTCGCATGAACACACAAGGACATGGATGATGTTGCATGAATGCGTTAGCTGCATGAATATATAAGTATTAGCTGTTAGAATACATTGGTGATGCTCTTGGGCGCAAGTTGCCATAATTCTTGAATACATCATCAAATACATATAATAATATATAATAATACAATAATGCATCATAATCCCCAGAAACAGAAGTCCAGGAGTGTAACGTCCAGGAAACGGGGTGGCTGTGAAATTGGATGTACAGTCGACCAGAATTCCTATTTGTGGGTTGGCACGGCGAATGGCTTTGATGGGTCTGCGTGCAAACACATCTCGAATGACGGAAATATTTTTACACTTACGCTGTACCTCCTTTATGCAAAACAAATTCGGTCTGTCGAAACTGTTTTAACTGTGTTTTAATTGATTTCTTCCTTGGTAGAGTTTTATTAAATTTATGTTGGAATCGCTTTGAAATGTTTTAGGAGATTTCATTTGCTATAACCAGAGAACGCATATTGCATTTTCACTGCATGCTGCCATTTTGTTGGGAAACAAGTTTCCTGTTGCCATTCTCAAAACTTAAAAAATGAAATTCCTTGAAATAAAATTATTTACGGATACTTCGTGAAATTAAGTTTCAATTTAAATTTGTTATTCGGTGATTAAATTATGGATATCCTGCAGAATGAGGAAGAATAATGAAAACAACATATAAGTTTAAGAAGCTTATGTTAAAGCAGTAAAAAATGCAGTAGGTTTCAATAAATCCATTCAGGATAAAGTAACGAATTTTATAGTAGGCACAGTAATAATCGATTTAATAATAGGCAGTGAGATTGTCCACGATGTTTATCAACCTCCAAAGTTCGATGCTTAAATTTTAAATTTTGAGAACTCCACTTTCCAAATTCTGCATCAATATATGGATTTATTTGATACCTCCAGATACCTAGCATAAGTGTTTCCTGAAATACCACCTTAAATAGCTTCTGAAAAACATCAGAACTCATGGACATGGAATACTAAAATGGGGAAGTTAATTTAAAATATTTTAATGTTTCTTAATTTTAAGTATTATTAAGTTTTTAAAAAGGTGTTAATAAGCATTTCTAGATTGCATTTTCAATGCTTATGTTTGCATTTCAAAAGCCGATACTTTCGGGTGTATTTACTTTATTGTGTCCTTACAAGTAGCTGTTGCTTAGTCTCTTCAATTTTTCTTGTTTGGTATTGCACCAATGAACCTTGACACTCCTCTTTGCCTTGAACGACATCTCTCATTACAGTAAGTTAAAAGGATCACATGAGATTTGAGAAACGAGTGGGCGAGTAGGAGGAGCTCTGATTCTTTTAGTATTGACTGCGGTGAGCGGACTAAACGAGATTCACGCGCAGAGAATGAAATCTATTTCCTTTCTTTCGACAACTCTCTATAGTTTCCAATCGAGAATTAAATAAACGTCTTTTAACATGAAAGTTGTGAAATATAGGCTTAAAATTATAAAGATAAAAATTTGGTGACCAACAAATCGATTCGCAAAGGCTAGCCACACTGCAAATATTTAGAGAAGCAAAATATATACTAATCTAGTAAAATGTTTGTAACTATATCAGTAGAAAGTGAGATAACACATCAAATATGTTTATGTCCCTGATCGATCTCTATATTTTTATTTGTGTGATGTCGAAAGCTTTGTAAAGACTGAAAACGTCAGTCAGCATCACATACCATGTGGATATGCAGTATTTATATTTTGGAAAATATTACTTGATCGGTTAGAATTGTTAAAGGGAAATTCATTTTTGGTTGTAAATATTTGAATAAAGATTAATTGATTGGAAACTAATCAGGAAAAGGAAAACGATTTCCTGCGCTACAGTGGAAGCCAAATACTACATTTTATAAATTGATTTTTCACCTCGCGTAGTATAAAGGAGACTTAGTTTGCTTCTGATGCTCAGAATGGAGATTATAGCCATGTATATCACGTTTGCAACCATAACTCTTTCATGTAACTGCAAAATTAATCAAGAAACATATGTTGGCCTCTTCATAAACTTACCTCAAGCAGATTACACTTTTCTTAATAGATATACCACTATTATTTCACCAATGCCTAGATTAGTGCCTAGGGCGAAAGAAGCGGTCCTAGAAATCCTAATTCGTGAAATCCCCTAAATAAACCTATAATTTCTCAAACTTTACTTTTTGCTTCTGTTTCTTACGAAAGACAAGGAAAGGAAACATCGAGAGACTCGGAATGATTATCCCGAAAGAGGCTCGATGTTGATTTAATCGGGGCACGCATTTAACGAATTTTTAATTGAACAGATAAGCGTCTGAATATTATATTCTTAGATTTTGATAGCCCAAGAAGTTTGCTGCTGAGAAATAAGCATGGTAGGCTTAAGACGTCGTTTCAGAATGGAGCAATTATGAAAAAAGGACAGAAACAATTGCATAAGCTATTTTGTGAAAAATAAATGTTAGCTTATAAAACTTAATGACAAATGGGCCGGATAGCCGCCAAAACTACGCAGAATCTTTATACGAAGTAAATTGAAATGACATGGCCTTTTAAAGATGCACAGCATTGTAAAGTGCAATTTTTTTAAAGACTCTTTTATTATTATTATTATTATTATTAGCCCAAATATCGGTTAGCCCAGAAGGGCTATTAGTATCAAAACGGGATTTTGCTTTGGATCACTAGAAAAGTCTGAATCACTTTTAAACTTGTTGACACAGAATGTTTTTACCCTGTATTATATTTAAAGAAATTAAATAATTAGAATTTGCATCGATGTATGCATGTTTTTTTGCATTTTGAAAAAACAACAATAACTAGAGCCATCAAACTGTGAATAACGTAGTTCTCCATCCGAATATGGACACCTAGAAGCACAAATTTGGAATTTATTTTACCGTATATTTCATTCTTTGTAAAACTTTAACGAATCTGTGATTAACAAACTCAATGATTTCAAAGCGAGCAGTAACATCACTGTACGGGAAACAGATATTTTTATCGCCAGCGCGGAAATTCTGAAGGTATGCTGTTTTTAAATATTTTATAGTGTTTTTCAAATTTTGTAAAAAATTAGCAAATTTTTAATTAACAAACTCAACGATTTCAAGGCCAGCAATGGCAACGCCGCTCGGAAAGAAAAGAGCTTTTATGTTCAGCGTGCGAGATTGTCTATCGGAAATTCAAAAGATAGATATCTTTTTTAATATTTTAGCCCAAATGCTCTCGAAACGTGCGTGTGTGTGTAAATGAAAAAAACGTTCCTTTGAGCTTAATATAAAATATAAAATATTTATTTTTCTTCTTCTTCTTCTTCTTATTATTATTATCAGTAGTCTATATGTATTGGCGAAAACAGATACCCCAGTATTGCACGAAGAATCCATTTCCTCGCTGGCGCAATTTGGCCACCTTCTAACCTGCTCTCCAGGGAATGTTCTCCGTGATTAGACAGCTAAATGACAGGTGTTTGGGGTCATTCCCGACTAATTCATTAAAATGAATCGAGTGCTGCGATTTGGAACAAGAGCAATGCTAGCAGAATAGTATTTTTAAATGATTCACTCAATCTTTATTAAACATCAGATTTGTAAAATAGCTGTTACCTCAAAAAACTAAAATACTTTATCAAAACGTTCAAATTTGCTTTTTATATGCTGAGTTGAATTACACTGCAGAGACATTAGGTTATTTCGAGGCAGGAGTCATGAAAAATGAGCACTGTCTTCGCCGGGACGCGAACCACGGATCTCTGGAATACGGCGAGCGTGCTGACCCACTACACCATGAGGGTATGTGAACAAGACGGGAGAAATACCTTATATGCTCTCCCTTTTAATAGACGACTGAGGATTAGGGGACCCAATTGCCAAATTCTGGTGGTGGCGAATCACCATCCACCACCTTTTAGTTCGGGCGCCACTGTAGAGACATTAGGTTATTTCGAAGTAGGAGTCATGAAAATGAGCAATGACCTCGCCGGGACACGAACCATGGACCTCTGGAATACGCGCCGAACGTGCTGAACGCATGCGAAGAAGGCGGGAGAAATACCTTATAACATATTCAAGTATGGCACATTAGACCTAGTGTTCATGCTCGATTATCAAGATTAGCGATTTAAAGGAGTTATGTGACTTCACGAGTGATACATGTAAATGAGAAAACAAACTAATGAGACTTAAAGATAGGGAGTTATAAGAGAATTTTTTTGTCTGATGTTCTCTAGTTTCATTCTGGGAGAAAAATTTTATGAAGGCTTTTTAACAGCGCGGGAGAGGTCAAGATTTATAGCGATGAATTTGTATCCACCACGGAGACGAAATGTCTAGTCCAGATGCATAGCTGATAGATTGACGGACCTGAAAGTCAATGACAAAATTGTCTGAAAGAAATAATTGTAGAAGAGTTTTGCCCCAGTTCGCATTTTATGTGTCCATGGAACTATTTCTATATCTGTATACTAAACATTTATGACATTGATAAATAAATTACAAGAAAGATAAAAAAATAATAAAAAAAAGTTTTTTAAAATGTTTGAGTTTTGTAAGGAAGAAAACTGATTGCGAGACTCAAAACATTGAAAAAATGAACAAGCTCTCAAATAGAAGAAGAGATAACGTCAGTTTCAAAATGAAGAAAAAAGTATTTGTCAGAAAAAAAAGTGTAGTTTTTACATAAAAAAATGCATTCTTTAACCCTATATAATATGGCTGTTACGATATTTTTCAAATGCAAGAAAATGTAAACCAAGGAACTGCTATAAAAATAGAATTGTGATTTAAAATTAACAATACTATACCTGTTTTACTTTTACAAAGTATAAAAAAATATTAAAGGTATTCTTAATTCAAACATAATAAACAGTACTATTAAGGAACACCTTTTATTTCTTTTCTTTATTATCACTGCTAAGCATTGTGAAATGAAAGTTTATATATTTATTCTAAGGGTGAGTTTAGTTAGCTTATGCATGAAACACTTTGTTTTATTTCGGTACGTATGTAACTTTGTTTCTAGCACTTAAAACAAAGTTATTACTTTTGAATATTTATCAGCACTTTTATTTAAATTTAAATTTAAGTTTTAATTTAGCAAACTTGATCTGGTACCTTTCTTGGTAGCTGCAATCTAAATTGTAAAGTATTGGGACGATATTATTAAAAGTATAAGCACCCTATATGGTATATTAAACCTTTTATTTAGCATTAAAATACTCACAAAATTACTTTTAATAGTAATAAAAACATTTGCATTCACCACTCATGTTTTATTATTAGAAAATTCAATAGGAGACGAGTTTTCATTGACAGCTTAAAGTTGCAGAGTAGCTATAAACAACCTTTTCCTAAAAGAAATACGGATTAATTGATCTTATTTTAATTATGCATGATGTTACATTTATAATTTAAGAACCAAAAACAAGCATTTAGCACCCTGTGTGAAAGTTGATAAAAGATTAAAAGAAAAAAAAAGCAGATACTTTTATCATCATATTTTAGATCTAACTTTTCATTGTATTCAGGTAGAGTAATACACTCATGTCCAAAGTTATGTTTACATGCATAAATTCACGGATTTCTCAGAGACTATGACTTATAATTTAATGAATTTTCGTAGAATCATACATAACATGATGACACATAAATGCAAAAGAAAAAATTGAAGATCACCTCATATGATATAAAATTGTAGCATGAAACAATAAAAATGGTAATAAAGTGTGACAAAGAGAGTTAAGAAAAAAAAATGATTCAGAAAAAGAATTAAGTCTTACGAATTTAATATGGAATATGATCTCCCCTGACTTGTACACGCATATCACAACGTGTTTTAAGGCTGGAAATAACGTTGTTAACCACAGTTTGGGGAATTAATCTCCACTTTTCCAGCAATGCCGTCTTCAGAGCATTTACATCTCTAGAAGGAGGATGTATACGTACAATTGCTCTTCCAAGGTAGCCCCAAAAGTTCTCTATCGGGTTAAGGTCAGGAGAGTTTGGTGGCCAAGGTATTCGCTTAATGTCTTCACTTTCAAGGAATTCATCAACGAGGTTTGCTCGATGTGGACGGGCATTATCATCCATAAATAAAAAGTCAGGTCCATATGCACCCCTGAAAAGTCTTACATAAGGATCTAAGACCTCATCCCGATATATCTGGCCTGTCACAGATCCGCTGCTGAACACGTGTAGGGGCGTACGTCCATCGATCATTATTCCACCCCATACCATCACACCTCCACTACCGAAACGGTCACGTTCCACAATGTTCGAGGGATCATTTCGTGTTCCTGACTCCCTCCAGATGTAAACACGTTTAGAATCACCAGTTAAACTAAACCGCGACTCATCAGTAAAGAGAACATGGGACCATTGATGTTCAGTCCAGTTTTGATGTTCTTTACACCAATTAAAGCGATCCCTCTTTTTCTGTGAAGACAGTAAAACACATACCCTTGGCTTTCTGGCATAAAGGCCTTTTTCATTAAGCCTTCTGTATATTGTTTGCCGTGATGCAACAGTTCCAGTGGCGGCTGCAAGCTCTGAACTTAACTGGCGAGCAGTAGCCTTTCTGTTACGACGGGCAGTTAATGCCAGATACCGATCTTCAGAAGCAGTTGTCATTCGTTTCCGACCTTGTCCAGGCCTCCTTACAACACTTCCATCATTTTGAAACTGTTTCCATAGCTTAGAGACTGTCTGTCTTGAAATATTCAGACATGTGGCTGTTTCCATGATTGACTGCCCTGCTTCTAAACGGCCGATAATTCGCCACTTTACAGATTCTTCCAAATGATACTTCGAAGCCATAACAAACCGCTTTGAGTCCCTACACACTGAAATCAAACGCTATGTTGCAGAAATTCACTCAAATATTCAGTTTGCGCAAAGCGCTTGATTCACCCTTGGATGACGTAACGCCTAGATTTGCATATCACAAACCGTTTGATTACTTTTGATTGGATAATGCTAATAAGGCTTGGTTTTCACACATTCCCTGCAAATACGGATCACATTGATTCGATATTTCATTGAATATCATCATTTTTGGGTAAAGATAATTTTGGACTTGAGTGTATAATATCTATACTCAGACAAGTTTACTAGTGTAGACGAGAGACTTTATGCTGGTATTTCGAAAGTACTTCGGTGTTGATTTGAGACCGACGCCAAACAAAATTCTACTTTCCCTGGAGAAAATATATGACTAAGGATTTTGTCGTAAATTTAAAATAAACGTTAAAAGATGCACATTGAAATAAAAATAAACTGAGCACTAAACACGGATAAGTTAAGATTAAGATAATTAAGGTAAAAATAATTTAGTTTGTTTACAAAGTTACGCATTTGTTTATTTACAAAGTTAAAATCCAGGAGCATTATGAAACAATCCCTTAACGGACTCTACTATTTTAATCTAATTCCGCAATATTAAATTTCCTTTCCAATACAAGTCGCTTTGGATTATAAATTTCTGCTACGTGTTTCATAATCGCTTCTTTCTTCCTCGTTAAACGATTTAGTCATTAATAAAGCGTTCCACCAGCATTGCTTATTTTTTTTCTTGTGCAAATGCAGTCTTCAACTTCAGTAACGTCACACCTATATAGAATGATTACTTCGCTACCAGGCGCTCCAGTTTCTCATAATTTATTATTGTGTCTTTCGAAATCTTTGATGCAATTAATCTTCCTGAGCAGTAAATCACTTGATAGCCAACATTCTTAGGTGGAAATGAGAAGACAAACGGATGGGGAGGGAACAGTAATTCCCACATGACAGTTTTAGCCGCCTTGCCTTGTTAAATCTGAAACTGGCAAGCTGTTTGAATTTAAGTAAAATGCGTAGGAAACTGGGAACCCTAATTAATCATTAACGAAGCGAATTTAATTTTAATAATATTTTAGTTTTCTGGAAGACGGAATTTCTAATAAATGGTCATTTCAAGAGAATATTTTCCTCAAATAAGGGGAAATTCCCATTTGTAAGAAGAAATCATCATTATTTCATATTTGAATATTTGGAATTGTGAAAATTAAATATGGACAAAGAAAAAATTAAAAAAAGTATCTTTTAATATAAAACTAAAAGTAATTTCATTGCTCTTAAATAATATATTTTAATTTAGTTTTAAGACTCTTGTAATACTTGCATGCACATTAAGCTGCTTTTACTTCCTTGTACGCAGTAAAAAGGAAGTACTGTAATTGCGAAAACTTTCGAGCATCACTATTTCAACGAACATATCTATTTTTACTTCTTTGTACGAAATAAGAAGGAAGTACTGTAATCGCGAAAAATTTCGGGTATTATATTTCAACGAAAATATCTATTTTGACCGCTATTGAATGAAATTTAACGATGTTTTCGAGTGACATTCGTACATAAGAACAGAATAAAGGACTCTTTGCCCCCCAAAAACTATAAAACTGATTCGAAATGGATTCTGAAGAGAGTTTTTTCGTGCCGTTAACTTCGTAATTTTTAGTACGTGTGTATGAATGTATCTCACATAACTAAAAAACGAGTAGCCTCAGAACGTTGAAATTCTGTACATAGGATTGGTATAACATGCAGATGTGCACTTCCTATTTTGATTGCAATCCGCCGCACCAAAAGTACATAAATCTATGTATATATAGATATCCACTCTGTCACTCGCCTCAGTGAGCTCAGTTTTTTTATTCTTATATGCTATTAAATTGTCTATTTTTTGCTTTAAAAATGATGTAATTATGTTGTTCTTATCTTCCGGTTAAGGTTTTTATGTCTTTAGTAAATCTGCATGCAAGATTTGTAGAATTATCAACAACTTAAATGTTGTTTAAATGCGGCTAAGCCTAATCATTTTTCATATAACAGCCATATTTTTTACATTTGAAACTTAGCAGATTAGTGGATTTGTTGCCAATCTAGAGAAACTAAGCCTCGCAACAGCAAAGATAAGGTCTTATTTTATTATTGCGAATTAAGTCATGCTTAATCGATTCTGGAATTTATTCGAAGAAATGTGTTTAAGATTTGCTTTGCAATTTTTAGTAGAGTTATTCTGAATTATTATGTATTTTTGCTTTGTCGCGAACTGGAAACTGAATTAATTGAAAGTGAAATATTGAATCGTCTGGGAAAAACAGTTTCTTTTCTTTTCTTTTTTTTGTTTGTTTAATTTCTTTTATACATCGTTTTAGATTTATTATATTATTTGAATATAACGTGTGGCAACGATAAGATAATTCTTCAGGTGATATATTTTTTGTGCATTCTGAGTTATAAAATGAATGTGTAACGCTGTTAAATGAACCTGAATGTCGCTATAGTAAACAAATGTAGTGAATTTTAAAGAGTGCATTCATACTATTGTGGTTTATGCGCTATCGACGAAGTAGATTTATTTCAATCCAATAAGTTAAAATGAAATATAAAATGCGTATAATTTAATGTTCCGTAAAAGGAAGTCCTCTGGCGTACACATCAGACTTTTAAAGATAATTTAAAATATAAATTCATATCAATACATTCAATAACTTACAACACATAAATGTGAATGAATATCAGTGAGTAATAGTAGTAATTAGTAATAATGCAAAAGATGATGAATAATTAATTTATAATAATAATATTTATATTCGTAATGCTACAGCATTTAATCATGATATATTTGCTGTGTTGCTTTAAAACTTGTGAGATTTTAAGACCTAAAGAATTAGGTAATAAATACATTTCCGTTCTGTTCAAAGACGCAGAAATATACTTGAACTAATGACAGTCTTAAATATAAAGATAATAAATATGTGGCAGCAATGCTTGACAAAATCTGATATTTTACCTCCGCTTCAAAACCTTCATTCTAACACATTATAAGGTATATCTCCCACATTCTTAGCGTGCCTTCGTGGTGTAATGGTCAGCACACTGAGCCGGTATTTCAGAGGTCCGTGGTTCGATCCCGGCGAAGGCGTTGCTCATTTTTCACCTCTTCTGCATCGAAAAAAATACTTAATGTCTCTACAGTGGCGCCCGAACTAAAAGGGTTGTGGATGATGACTCTCCACACCCAGGATTTGGCGACTAGAAGCCAAACTTCGCGAAGTGCTCCGCGGGGAGTATATAAGGTATATCTCCCACATTATTAGCGTGCCTTCGTGGTGTAATGGTCAGAACACTGAGCCGGTATTTCAGAGGTCCGTGGTTCGATTCCCGGCGAAGGAATTGCATATTTTTCATCTCTCCTGCTTGTAATTAACCTAATGTCTCTACAACATTTTTCTGAATGTGATGCATGCAGTAGATTTTCTCAGAGGCAGGCTGCGCCGTTAACATCTCAGAAGTCATTCGACAGAGTAACTAATGTTGTAAATTACTAAATACCTGAGAAGTGAATGATATAATGCTTTGCGTTAGTTTATGTACACGTTTGCTAATCCTCTTACATTTTCCCCCGAGATGGCACCCTGCTTTCACTATCTGAGAAGCCGATCTATCACCTGTTAGAATTGGGCACCTTTTCCAGTTGAATGAATATGTTTTATTACTGGTCTGTATGTAGTTTCAGGTCACGAACGCTTCTCATCATGAACAAATTATCTGAAAAAAAGGGGTTTTCTGGGATGACAACTAGTATGGTGGCAACTGACTATTTTAAAAATGTTTTGTGGTATCCTACAACCCATAACTAACATTCAAGGACTTCTAAAAAAGTCATTTTAATATTTTCTATTAAAGCGTCTGGCAAGACGTGAGTTACAAGATCTTGAATCCGCTCAGGATCAAAGACAGTGGCCAATACGTATCAAGAAAGAGATTTGGGGAGTTGACTTTGAAAACTTATTTTTGCGAGTTTCCTAGTAAAATTGGTTTTTCAAATTTTTTTTTGTTTTTATTATTAATGTTTTGTGTGTTTACTTTATTTATGAAATATCACATTCTTGGCAGTTACGCCACATAAAATACGATTCAATAGCAAAATCACAAAATATTTAAAAACAGCATATCTTTAGAATTTACGTTATACAGTCTTGCGCGCTGGATATAAAAATGTTTTCTTTTCGTATATTGTTTCCACTGCTCTCTTTGAAATATTTGAGTCTGTTAATCAAACAATTGTGTAAGTTTTATAAAATATGAAATAGATAATAAAACAAATTCGAAATACAAAATTCGGGCTTCCACGTGCGAATGTTCCAGTAAAGGACGACGTTATTCAAAATTTGCAAAGCTCTAGTTACCGTTGTTTTTTCAGAATGCGAGATACATGAAAACATTAATGCAGGTCTTTATTATTTATTTTTTAAATATAATACAGGGCGATAATATTTGGTGGCAAAATGTGAAAAGTGATACAACGTTTATAGTAATTCAACGCAAAATGTCGTTTCGAGACTAATATCCCATTCAGGAATAACGCCACTTTTTGGCTAAAACTAGTTTACTGTTTAATATTTTGAATTTAGATAAAGGGAAGTGCGATGTAATAAAATTCAAGTATAAATTGCAGTATAGTTACAGTGATTCCAGTATAACTTAGAATATAATATTTCATTTCAGATTATACTTACTGATTTATTACTTTATTATTGTGTCCAACTGCTATAAAGTATAAAATGGAAATTTCTCTTCAATTAACAAGTGTTTGATTGGAGAGAGATTTTTTTTTAAATTTTCAAATGTATATTTTATAACGTAGTGATACAGAAATATTTTTGATCTTATTTAATTTTTTTTATTTACCACTTGAAATCAATCTGCATAATATTTCTACTAAAGGACGCATGAAAACTTAGAACAAGAAGCAATCATTGATACAGAACTGGATGCAAATGAAATTTGAACATATCAGAATTAATATACATTTACAAACGTACCCTAGCATACTGATTATTTCATATCTTTCGGGGCTTACTAACTTAAGGCACTTTGAAATGAGATTCACCCATTTCAAAATATTACAGTGTTGCTTAGCCGACATGAAATCGACGCTCAATAAACACTGCACTTTTCAGTTTTCATGAGCAGTTTGTTACCGTTGCAATTTCCAAGCTAATGTGAACTAATAGTCCTGGTGCTTTAATTGTCTGAAATAACATACATAATCGGACAGCCAAAATTGACAGGTATGTGAAGTTAACTGAAAACAATATTCCTAGCTTACTCTCTTTGAACGGTAAGTAATAGGACTTCAATAACATGTTAACATGAACTGCTATATTCCAAATAATCAAAAGTAAATTAGCTACTTCTACCTAAGAGACGCTACTCGAAACCATAGCAATATTCAGCGAAAAATCTATAAAAATATCATAAATAATAGCGACGAAAAAAAACTATCTATCTAGAAATATTTTTCCCCATTTAACCTCATATTTCTAATTTTAAAATACACGCGTGAATTATTTTTGGAAAATTCTTTTTTGATATTAAAACAAAATTATTTAGCATGTTACGTCACTAAAAAATAAAAACTTAAAATGGCACTTAACGTACGAAAAAAACCATTCTGATGTGTACACCGCATGATTTCCTTGCATGGAATATTAAATTATACGCATTTTGCGTTACATTTAAACGACGTATAAAAGAAATTAAACAAACAAACAAAAATAAAAGAAATTGTTTTTCACACATGATTCAGTATTTCCCATTCAATTAAGTCAGATCTCACTTCGCGACCAGGAAAAAATACATAAAAGCTCAATCTATTAAAATTACGAAATAAATCATAAACACTTATTTTCTTGAATACATTCCAAAATGGATCAAGCAAGATTTAATTCGAAATAATAAAAGAATGCATTATCTTTGTTGTAGCGAATCTTAGTTTCTCTAAATTGGCAACAAATCCACTATTCTGCTAAAAGGTAAAAAATATGCTTCAATGGCCAAAATAATTAGGCTTAGCCGCAATTAAACCAATTTTAAATTGTTTATAATTCTACAAATCTTGCATGCAGATTTACTAAAGGCATAAAAATCCTTAATCGGAAGATAAGAACATAATTCAATCCTTTTTAAAGCCAAAAAGTGCACAATTTACCAACATATAAGAATAATAAAACTGAGCTCACTGAGCCGGATAAACACACCAGGTAAAACTTCGGCAACGTGTGGAAGCTGCTTGGTCTGTGGTACCCAAGAACACATTCAAAGTCTCTTTAACTCAATGCCGAGGCGTGTGGCAGCGGTGATCTATAACAATGGCGGCTACTCTGGCTACTGATTCTAGAAGGAATCACACTTCACAGACGTCTATAAATTTAATCATTTGATACTTGATCAACATGTTATCTACTAAATGAATTTTGTTGTGATATCTCTTGTCTTTCTTGGTGTTGCAATTTGGGTGGCCAGCAGTATATATGCACATATATTTATATAATTTTGGTGCGGCTGATTGCAACCAAAATAGGAGTTGCACATCTGCATGTTATACCAGTCCTATACACAGAATTTCAACGTTCTAAGGCTACTCGTTTTTGAGTTATTCGAAACACATATGTACGTACGTATAGACGCCACGAAACAAATCTATTCATAATCCATTTTAAATCAATTTTATAATTTCTTTTCGGGGGAGAATGATTCCTTTATTCTGTCCTTACGTTCAGATATCAAGCAAAACGTTGTTAAATTGCATTCGATAGCGGTCAAAATGGATATTTTCGTTGAAATATGATACCCAAAAGTTTTCGCGATTACAAATTTATCCTCAGTAGAAAGAAGTAAAAAACGTTGTAACCAATGGGTGTTTCATAGGTAACGAATTTAATGCATTCTCATCAATTTTTTTCCCGGGGGGGAGACATTCACTTCAATGGAACGGTCTCTATAACGAGGGAGCGTTATAGTGACTGTCGGCTATTTCATAATCTCAAAAAATGTACACCATCATTAGTGTTTAGTGTGCAAAAAGCGTATGGGTCGGATTCATCACGTTCAAGTGATTCGTCACGGAAAAGTAGGAAATGGCCTCATTACTACCTATGCCGAAAAAAATTAGGTCTGCTGCCCTTGTACCATAGAAGCTCCCACATGTATTCTACAAATTCCTCATGATACAGATTTTTGAGAAATCTGGAAAGAGTATCTTGGTAATCCCAGATAGAATGATGACCTTTGAGCCCTATATTATTTTAATCAGGGCTCGGTGTAGGAGAAATTCGCGACCTAGGCATTTCTACAATAACAAAATAATTCGCCTCATTCATCCATTACTTTTTAAAAAAATTCCCATACCATCTAATATACGATAATCTGATTTTTATATCTAAAATGGGCTTGATTTTTAGCACTATTCCATGGATTTTAAATATATTATATTTAGTTATTTGTTCCAGTATAAGAGTTACATATTAGTGAAAGAAACTGAAGCATGCTTTGGATATAAATATTACGAAATTTCTACACTTAGCTATACGACAAATAAATGAGATACTTTCATTTGTGACATAAAACATGAATACATATTTACATTAAAAACATAAATTGAGTACTTTATAGAATACATCCTAATTAAATTTTCAATGTATATACTACAATGAACCACAGTTAATTGTTCAGCTTTATTTGATTATAACAGATTTTTAGATGGCTATCTTCCTGAAGGATGAAATGTTTCCTTGGAGAAGTTATTAACAGAAACTGGCTCGTATTCAAATTCTCCATGATCGTAATTGAAGAAAGTGTTTATATATTTATTATGTTGTGTTTATGTGAATTAATTTAGTTAGAAAGCAGTATCACTGAAATAATATACGAAAGTTTACACTCTTCGCGCAACTTAATAACTGTCTATATTTAAATTAAAATTTAGAGTTATAAAGCATTGTGAAAATCCCTTGATGTAAAATTTATAATTTAATAATGTGGGGCACATAGATTGTAAATCAAGCGTGTTATACAGTAAAACTATTTTAAAGATTTCAGATACATATAGAGTTTCTTTAGTAAATGCACCTTTAAAGTAATAAAGCAATATACTTATTTAGTTTAAAATAAGCGCATGTATCCGAAATTAAATATCTAAGAGGTTCTGAAGACATTTAACGGGAAGTAATATTAAGTAAAAAATTATAAGTTTTTGGAGGATTTCAAATCATATTGCTTGATTTGATCATTTTACTTTCAGTTATTCAAAAGCATTAGCAAACAACTTCTACACGTGATCCGAAATACTAATTTCAGGTACTTTAAAAACAGTTTACTTTTATTTTGCATAACTTTTTTAAATATCCTTAACTGAGTTCTTTCTTCTAATCATTTGCTGTTTAAGCTGCATACGAACTTTCATGTTCATGAAAAGCAAAGAAAGTTTCTTCAAACTTTGGGCCAGAATTTTACAAAATACACACAAAAAACTGTTTTAAACCGCACTATGAATAATGTGAAGTTTCCGCTAGAGATTTGTTTACATTTCCGAGTTGGCTGCCAGATTCTCTAAATAAAATATTTCCTTTCGATGACTTAATGAGAAGATCTTTAGATGAAACATGCCTCCAGATTTCGAAATAAACTAAAACTTCAAACGCAAATCATAGAACAAGACAAAAAATGGAAAGAATTTGTTTATATATTTCGAATGAATATTTTAGCATTTCAGGGAACTATTTCTTTCGTAAAATTAGCTGATTTTTTCAGTCGTTGGATCCCGATAGTCGTTTGTATTGCAAAAAGAAGGGAAATAAAATTGCATATTTTGGGGTAAATATGATTCTTAAAATGCTCGCATGGGGAGAATATGCAATGAGAAAAATCTAATCGATTCTATATTTTATCGCCGTTTTCGCATAATAGAAGAACCATATTTACATAGCTGCATTCCGATTTCTGAGAAGTATCGTTTAGCCTTTATTATACACGTAGTTAAATTTCGACTGAAGTTGGACTCAGAAAAGAAAGCATAAACCAAAAACCGAATGTATTTACGAAATTTATTATTTAAATGAGATTTGGTATTAAAAATATCAATAAATTATCCCCCTAAAATTATGTTTCAAATTATGTTTAGAGCTACAATGTGGATAAAAATCTTTTTCTACTCTAATATTTAATATCTACATCTGGAGAACTTTTTTAAACATAAATTTATAATTTTACATTATTATTTCATTGTTTTATTTTCCTAGAATTCGTACAGAATATCTGAAGATTCATTTCATATATGAATGTATATATAAATGTATGAAACAAAAGCCAAGCTCCCTACAAGAAAAATGCTTCATACATAAATTAACCATTTCTCGAATTAAGGCATGCATCCTTTTTAAGAATAATTCATGATTAGTAATCATGTTGAAACTACACAGATAAACCATTAATGTATTCCTAAAAACAATAATAAGTTATTTCGTCTAAACGCTAATGAAACTAAAAAAAAACTAAAAACACGACATTAGCACAGTACTGATGTCGCAGCCAGATTAAGCTTATCTGGAGCCCTAGTTGCAACATTCTATCACGGACGCCTAATAATTATGCTTTTATTTTTATGAATGGAAAGGATTATGTAAAATTATGGAAATATTTTCAGGCTCCGCTAAATATGGAGCTCTGGACCTGGACTTCTGAACTTTGGTGATGATCAAAAGACTCACAAGTGAAGTTTTCTCTGTTTCTACAGTTTCGAAGCTTTAACAAGACATTTCTTTCAGTCTCGTAAGAACGGAAATTTCTGCTTGCGTGAGAACAGAAAATAGAGCACAATAGTCTTTTGTCAAATGATAGACTAGGAAATACATAGTACCGCCTATTAAGGGAAATTGAACAAGAAGCATTTAAAAATCAAGTTCTTGGCTACCTGCAAACGTATCTCAAAATCTGCATCGTAAATTTGAGCATAAGACGTTTATGGATACAAAAACCATGCAGCCACCTAAAGACAGTGTTTTAACATAGTTTTAACATAATGTGTTTTATCGTTAATATAAATATTAGTTTTAAATTTGGTGTAGCTATTGCTTTATGAATTTTATTTAAACAATAGTTCATCAACTATTTCCATATCTACCCAAGTCACCATTTAAAACAAAACGAATATAATAGAGAGCTAGTTACTCAGATTGTTGGAAAATTGTTCATAGTTTTAAATGAATTAACGATCTATTGAGTGTAACTGCTTTTTTTAATGGGATAACTATTCATTCTTCATGCTCGGAAAACAAACATAAATTTTGTTGATTTTAGCCGCAATTTTGTCAATATTTCATTGAAACTAAGCGTTTTACAATTTGTTACGAACTTATGGTAAATTGTAAGAGACCAGGAACAAGTAGTAAATAAAAACGATAATATTTAAGGCATTTTAGTGATTATTATTACTTGGTGGGAATAAATGATATCAAATGGTTTAGAGTAGAAAATAAGTAAAATTATTTAACCAATCAAAATAAAAGTCAATCTTGATCAAAACTACAATTAGCACAAAAAAATGATAGATTAGTCTCCTCATACATCTAAAATGGGCCCACATACATACATTGCCCTTAGTAAAGATTGTTGTAGGCCATTCCGCAAATTAAGCGCAAAAGCATTTCTGTTTCAGAACCTGTATATGAGTTCAAAGGCTTCTTCTTTCTCACTTTTATTTCTCTATGGATTTTTTCTTCAAGTATTCCCTTTGCTTTATCTTTCTTTTTTTTCGTTTCTTATAAATTATGACTTCATATACATTTTCGAATGCTTTTGCTTCGGTAATCTCAGTTAAAAGATTTTCCTTTGCGTTGGCCTCTGTTAAACTGTTTCCAAGGTAAAGTCTCAAGAACAGATCTGAACTTTGAAGGCGAAAAAACGATTTTTTTGTATTCTGAAAAACAAACTATATAGAATAAGGTAATTTGCATGTTAAAATTTAATGAAGGAACTCTAACTGCATGAATCAAGATCTCAGTACAAGTTGTAACATATTAGAACTCGGCTCATCGTATGGTTTCGGATAGTTTTGTCCATTTATTAAAAAAAAATATTGCGATCAGTAAGAAAATTAAAGTAACATTTTAAACTAAATGCATATACAAAATAAATAGGTAAAACCATTTTTGAAATAATCTTTTAACTTAACCTTAAATTAAAATTTGGGAAATATTTTTTTTTTCCTTTAGCTAGTTAAGACCGAGCAAGGCACTCAACCTCTCCCTATAAATTTCGGCTGGACATGGTCTTTGCTTACGTAATAGTTCCTGTCATAAGAATCATTTTTAGTGAAAATTCTGATAAAAAAAATTTAAAAACCAACGTATTGCATTTTCCCCGTGCTTCAACTAGCCTCCAGCTTCCAAGTAGCTCTAGCCTATAGCTTCCACAGGTTAATTAAGCTCTATGCACGCGAAAAAATTCACTTCGGATTTTCATCTTATTTTCAAAGCATTGTTATGGGCCCAAAATGAAATTTATAATAATAAATTAGTAGCCAAGGTGAACATTTTTAACTTTTGCAAGAATAAGATTTTAAATAGAATTATTTTGAAATATCAGATTCAGAATAATAATTCTGAACTTTATTCTGAAACCGAATAAAACGCTTCCTAAATAAATTCTAACCTGATTCTAAGATGTTAAAATTAAATTCTTTAAGCGGTATTCACATGTATCCGAAATATTTTTATGCGTAATTAGGAACCTCGAAACTGTGTAACACTTTTCGTAAACGCATTCAGTGGAAATGCTAAGCAATTAATATATCAATTTTGAAAGAATTTAAATTAGTCAGATCCACTTCAGGTACATTCTATCGACAGTTTTAAATGCAGCTAGTTTATCCAAAATTTAATCTATATATTTTTAGAAAGCGTAAATTACACCATTGCTAAATGAAATAGTTATTATTGAATAAAATTGTTAATAAATTACTTCTTTGACTTTGATATTTGGAGTACAGTTATGCTTATTTTAACAAAAGCTCTAATTTGCGTCTTTCAGATAAGATGTATATTTAAATTTAAATCATATAAAAATAAAAAAATGGTAAACAAAAAAGATTTGCTCAAAGGGGCTTTTTTTTAACCTTTTTTGTGTTACGTTTATTTATTCAATATCAAGTTCTCCGCACTTAAAACATAAAATTAAATTCAAAAATAATATCGCAAAATAAATTTAAAATGAGCATATCTTTAGAATTTCCGATACACAGTCTCACACGCTGGAGATAAGAATGTTTTCTTCCGTACAAGGTTGCCATTGCTCGCTGTGAAATTCTTGAGTTTGTTAATCAAAAATTCGTTACAGTTTTACAAAATATGAAATCGATAACATACTTTGGGCTTTCAGATGGCCATATTCGCAGTAAGATTACGTCATTCAAAATTTGATGGCTCTAGATACTGTTGTTTTATTACAATGCGAGAAACATACGTACATTTATGCAGACTCTTCTTTATTTAATATCTTTAAATATAATACAGGACTGTAATATTTGGTGGCAACAGTTTGAAAAGGGAATTGAAATATGCCAAAACTAAATTAATAGTTCTTTTGGGTTAAGGCCCTTTGGCATAATAATAAAGAGAATTTAAAAAAAAAATATTTTTGCTTCATATTATAATTAAGAGACCATGCATATTCTTATTAAATTACGCGTCAAAGGTAACTAAAAGTGCATTTGTTGCAACATACATTAATATTATTTTAACTATTTACCAATTAACGAACTTTAATATCAAGCTGCAATTAAAAAAATTCAGAATGTATTAGTCGATGGATAGTCATCTTCTTGCTGCTTAGCCATAGGGCGTTTAATATATTAGTCATTTTAATTGTAGCAAAAATTATGTTAATGTTCTTTTTGATGTGAAAAAATAAGACTTTTTATAACGCACTGAGTGTATTTTATAATATACCGAATATATTTTATGAAATAAAAATCAAAAAACAACTTTTAAATATATCCCACATTCAACTCGGAACAAATCGAGAAGCACGGTGACTAAATTCATGCAATTTGTAACTGTGCTTCTCGATTTTATTATCGAGCTGAATATGGGATATTGATTTTTATTTTACAGTATTACTATCAAATGCTGCTATCTCCGCATATCTAGATTATGTTTTGAATTACAATATAATATATATAATATGATATAATGTTTATATACCTAATTATATAATATAGTATGTCTATTAGTATATATTATAATTTATATAATATATATTATAATATATACGGGATATATATTATAATAAACTAAATAGTATGATCTTGAAAATATGAAAAAAAGGTGCATTGCTTCCATTCCGCGCAACGAAAGATGTCTTGAGAATAACTCATTCGAAACACTGTCTACAGAAAGTCACTCCAAAATTCTTCATTCAAGAACCCTATACGTGACTTCGAAGAAACTCCTGTACAAGGCCAAAAGTTTCAAAACGTTTCTTAAGTATTATGGATAGCACATTTTTCCTCTTTTTGTGTTACTGTTCTTGTAATAGTAAATTTAAGCAAAAGTGTATTAATGTATATTAATGTATCTTCCAGAAAGAATAATGCATTATTTCCAATGAATTCATTCTTTTAGTTTTAAATTTATGCATGCACATATTCGATTATTTAATGGAATTATGGTAACAACTCTGAAGTACTTAATTAAATACGTACACATTTCAACTGTATTTAAGCTATTTATCTTAAATACTCAAACACGAAAATATTAGTTAGTATATAAATGTTCAAAGTTTCTTTGTTCTCGTGAAAAGTAATAAACCTACTAGATATTCAATTACATAATAAAAATTTCATGCATAATAATCTCAAATTCTATACCGAAATGCAAAATAAAGCGGAAACAGAAATTCTTTGATAGAGAATTTTCAATGTGAATTAGTAAAATTCCAATGTGGCATCTCGAACTGTTAATCATTTAAATTTCGCTATAGATACTGAATTGTCAATGAAAACTATATAAAAATATAAGATTAAATAAGGGAAACAATCCGGTACTTTTATTTAACACTTGAAAAAACTTTAAACCAAAACGTTAAAGCATTAACTGCCAATTTTTTTCTCTCGATTTACATTTGTTTCTGATTGTCTAGATTGGCATAGAGCCTGGAAATTGGAATATAAATGGAATATAGATGGAATTTTGCCATGAGCCCCAAATGGGAATTGATATTCAAGTAGCCCTCACCGAAACTTAAAATTCACAATAACAACAAATATTTAGTAAATATATTCTACAACCATTAGAGAATACAGCAGTGCACAGGAGTTGGAAATGATGTACATAATAATATGACATACCGCGTTTTGAAAATGCTGAAATCTTGAAATTCACAAAAATTTTACTTCTTCTCATAAATAATACTCTCGAGCTCACTCATTTAACAACTACTATTCAACAACTCATGCAAAAGCTAGAGAAAGGTTTAAACAAAATGCAAAAAAAAGTAACCGTTGTTAGCCAACCTAATTAAAGTTACGAAATTGCCTTTACTAAGGGAAATCCTCAAGTGGGGATTATAACAGATAATAGGTTAAGATAGTCCTACATCGTTAAAAATAAGTTCCTTGTAAACAAAAGTTATAGAACATAAAATGAGATTTAAAATGAGATGTTCAAAATGACAAAGTGAAATGAACTGAAGAAAAAAATTATCATGATATCATGCCATTGATGATAAAACTTCTTTACTTTTTTAGTAAGATTAACACTTAATTACTCACAATGTAACTGTGTATATAGATTTCAATGGATCTATTGTAACGTATATTTGCCCTAAAGGTAACAATACTTTCTATTTTAATGACTTTCTCCGAGATCATAGCGACTTTATCCGAGAAGTAGAAACAATAAATCTCTTGAAGAGATTTCTTTGAGGTGATTAAAGATTGTTTATCTGTGAAAATTGAAGACAGTTGTCTAAAAGATATTTTTCACTATCTCGAAGTCTTTTAGCAATTTCCTTTGATTAGTATGCAACTGTATGCCTTATTTTCGCAAAGCAAGGTAATGTAAAAGAATTTTGTGAATTAAGGGAATCCATTATTAATGTGACATAGAAATTTATAATTAATTCTGTAATGGCTTTGAATTTTGTATCTGTGTTTACGTAACCAGTTCTGGTGGGAGAGCATACCAATTTACATTACAACTGAAATTGATAATAATACTTCTATTCTATCAGTTCAAAATTAATCTAATGAAAAATCCAAAAGTTATGAACAATGACATAAAACTATGAAAGACAGGAAATTAAAATCATTGCATCCAGCAATAGAGGCAGCTCTTCTTTTTATGTAATGCAAAACAGGAGTTAAAGTATTCGCTTAAAAGTAGTTTTACTCTCATATCTGCAGCTCCAGAGGACACAGGAAAGGTGGATTTTCCAGGAAATTCCTAACTCAAAATAAATGGGAGTGGCGGGAGGTATTGGCAATGAAGCAAGGGATGCCACTGGAATTTCGGTAAAACTAAATCGTTTCTAATTGTTTCGTACTCTTATATTATTTTTATAAAATAGTGAGTGAATAAGTCTTTTCTTTTTATAATTTATCGTAAATCTAATCTGAAAATCTATTTTTTATTCTTGTAATAATTCTGAAAATATTCTTACTTGTATTATTTAATGCTCTATTATTAAAAGTCATGTTTCTTTGTAAATTTATAATTTAAAACAAGACAAAAGTTACACTTTTTTGAAAAGAAAACTACTTTGGTTTTAAGATAAAACGTATCTTTAAAATACCAGGCATGCAATAAAAATATAATGAAAGAATAAATGTTTGTAATAATGAACCAAAAAAAAGGTGAAGGAATAACTATATTTTAAATTCCTATGAACACCACATTGAAATTAAAAGACATCCGAAGGATGCCAGGAATACTATATTACGAAGAATAGCCAAAAAGAATGAGGTTGAATTTTTAGTCTTTAAATATATTAAGCTAGTCTAATTTCCTGTGATCTGCTTCAAATCGAAACCTTTTACATTTGACATAGCATACCTGCTATACCTGGAACCAGTTCTGAAACCAGTCATTTCACATTTTGCTAGAAATGAATCCACATTTTAAAGTGGCCATTGATGAATCTAAACAATGGCCGTGAAGCCCTAACTTTAGACGAGGATTTTAAACATAGCCACACAGTTATATAGAGGATATGGCAGACACTTAACTGGTTTTCTCCAAATACTACCCCACAGTGTTGTAAATACAATGTAATACATAATACTCATGCAAGCAACGGGTAAATGCATGCATTTTTGATCGCTTACTTTGAACATGTTCGATAAGAATATAAGCAGAATATTCCAGATGTATAAACAGGTGAGCTATGTACAGCCTAACATTTTTCGGCTAAATTTACGATCTTTATTCTTGGAACTAGAAAACTTTGCTTTTAGGATTTTACTCTACTTTCGTCAATAATAAAAATGGATTTTAAGGATGTATCACTTTTAAATTATCAGACAGCAGAGTTTCTAAAGTGGATCTTACTTCTGATCTTTGAAAGTGAGATACGGTCGTTCTGAAATGATTGCGGTGAAATAATTCTGCCGTACACTTGTTCCAGTATTTCATGCACTGCTTTTGTAGCTCTTGTCTGCAAAGGAAAGCAGATCTCCAAGACTGCGCCTCTCATTACTAGCCGATTCCATTTCCCGGAGGCGAAAATAGAATATTTCTGTTTTATTTTAGCCAAGCTTGCTGCCAGATTACCTAACACATTTTTGCCATGTAAACGATATCTGAAATACTTGCAAAGATTTATTTCTCTGCCGTATATTAAATGTGGGTTAAAATTATCATTCTCAATCATTTTTGACTTTTTGGTCTCCGTAATATGAATATCATAAAGATGCCTTTCAGCCATACGTGGAACGTCCACAGGATGTTTGCGTATCTATTGCAAGACTTCTAAAGGATGTCATTGTGCTTTTCAGGCTGAATGCTTCCATAGTTTACGCAAGTTCATTTAAATATTATAACAATAAAACTTTAGTTTTTTTTCTGTGCGCTATCTAAAGTTGCTGCAACATGAATGAAACAGACACGTAGAATGTTTGGCATAGCTTCGGAACATCTTGATGCAACTCTTTTACAAGATTATTATTATTATTATGAAAATCCTTTACAAAATAATTGCTATCTAGTTTTGGCATCGTTCTTGTTTTTACAAATTCTACTAAAAACAGTTAACCCACTCTCTTATTAAAAACATTTAACTCATTCTCGTTTCAAACATTAATAATTTCATAACACATGCACTTGCAATGAAGTAAATATGACAATTGAAGGAAATAATTTATATCGAAGCATTCGAAAAATTTCAGATATTCAGTTATATTTTCGGTAATGTTTTCATTTGAAAATATACTATAAAGCAAAAGAAAATTTAGCTTCGAAATGTTTTGCTTTAAAATAATCAGTGACTGCTGATGCATCTCAATTTAGTTAACTGTTCAAGAGAAGGCTATTTCCATTAAAACATTAATTTCTTTTATTTTGAATTTGAAAAACAGAATGGTTTAATGGTTTAATGAGGGTTCAATGAGAGAAAAAAGCATTAAAAATAATATAGGAAAAATTAAATTAAAAATATAACTGGATGTTTAAACATTTGCGAATATAAATAATTTCATAACAGAAATATCTTTCATGTTTTAAAAAAATAAAATTAACGGGAAACGATGTAACTAAATTTAAATTAGAAGGAATAATAGAGTTTTCTAGTTTATTTCAAATCTTGAAACTTGCATTTTAATTCTTGCACACATATGTGCACGTAATTGTAAAATAAAAAAATCTTCAGAGAATTATATTAATATTAAAAAAAAGATTCACTAATATAATATTTTATTGATTCTAAGCCTTAGCAGTGAAAATATTAAAGAACTATGAGAATAATATTTTAACTACATTTTCCTGTGTTACTGAATTACAAGTGCAGCCATAAATATTAAATAACAAGCAAGTAATTACAACCAGAAAGCATTCAGTTAGTAAACACAAAAAAACGAATAATGCATCTAAATTGTATAATCATAATACAGGTTCTAGAATTTGAAATTTAAAACTCCAACACACGAAAATTTTCTGAAGAGTAAAAGCATGCCTTTTTTAAATAAATAAATGAATACGAGTGAAGATCCATAAATATGTTACAAACTGCTTTGAAATAAGAAGTAATGAAAGATAGTTCCAAAAGTTGCCACTAGGTAGCAACATGATCGTACTTTGTACTCACTTAAATTTAGTGGGGAGGACAATTAATATCATCAGACATACAAGGTCAGGATCGTCTCAATGTTCAGGTTCAATAACATCATTTAGAGAAGTGGGAGAAACGAAGACATAGATACACTTAGTTCCCCACGGCAGCAATTGCTTTGGAGCAGACCATGAGTCAGTGACGTCACATGCTCAAATATTTATGATCACAAAGAGCAAAACTTGTAATATAATAAACTTGAAAACAACGATCATTAAAGGCATGTCAAAGCAGAATGAAAATTTTATGTTATAATGCATTTTGTGCTGTTAACGCATTTCCAAAGAGTACCAATGAATTTTACTCCTACATTATGCTGCGACATAACGATACAGTTTCGGACTGCAAATACATCGGAACACATCCAGGCCTATTAGTGTAATGTTCCATCATGACAGTATCAGGCTTCGTGTATCACGTTTACCGTATGAGTATCCTTCCAAGTTCGAGTAGCAAATTCTTCAGCAACTTCGTACGACACAATGAGTCTCATTGTTAAATCGGCATTATGTTAAAAACTGAAACCAGTTTTTGCATAACTAGGTCACGCAGATTTATTTCTGTAACCAAGATATTTCCTGACCATCACATAAATAGCAACCTTGTATTCAGCAGCGAGCACGGCAAGTGTACTTTATATGTTGGTTATATAAGTAAAAATTAGAATATCATTACAGGAATAAAAGCATCTAATGTGACCATCACATAAATAGCAACCTTGTTTTCAGCAGCGAGCACGGCAAGTGTACTTTAAATGTTGGTTATATAAGTAAAAATTAGAATATCATTACAGGAATAAAAGCATCTAATGTGTAAAATATTTTGAAGGAAATAATACTAAAACAGGAAGAAAACTGTATTTTAACTGCTTTAAAAGATTATTTTAAGCGTACTAAGGAAAACAAACAAAACTTGAAATCTGCGATTTCCAACAGAAATATGCGTACGAAACAGGCGAAAATTTTAATATAATAGACATAGTCAAAAATCTCGGGTTGCTAAAGTAGTTGGTATATTTCTACATGAATTTCATAACTTATAGCTCGATTAGTGATACCGTAGTATTTTTACTAGCTCTTGTTATCGATGAAGAATTTCGTTTGAGTTAGAGAAACAGTTTCTGAATTTTTCTTTCGTACACTGATACAGCAACAAAAAAACTGGAAACAAATTACATCTTTATTAATTTTAATCTCTATTCAAATGACTAAAGGAAAATACACTGGAACAATTAGAAATCAGATTTTAATTAATTTCTCTCAACTGGTATTGATTTATTGCGAAAAAGAAAAGATAGTTCTATGTCTCCCGTTCTACTGGGTCGATTGACGAAATTCAAATTATATTTCTCATTTCTCGAACATAAGATATATATTAGATTTATGTGTAGCATTGCTCTAATATGGGTATTTTGACACAAAATCGGACTTGTTCTGAAATGGCATATCAATTCTTTTTTTCTTCATATTTCGATTGTAGGATTAAAATTATGCCTAGAAGTTAAATTTTGTAACTGTTGGTGAGAAATTTACGGAGAAATTTAAAAATTTCTCTTGGCGCATTTTTTTCCAGTTTTCGCCAAGAACTCCTTAACTTATAGCAACCGATTTCCCTTTCCTTTTTTTCATAGTATGCGAGCTGAATAAAAACGTCGTTCATATTTTCAAATAATTTTAATAGAGTGGGTAAACAACATTTGGCGTTATTATCGCTTGTAATGAATATCTCAAATTTCAAAACGCGACAATATGTAAATTCATGTATATGTTAGGAAACTTTTGAATAAAAAACTCTAATTTTTTGCAGGTATGCTTAGAACTACATCTACTTTAGGATGATAGTAAAATTTTATAGGTTATAATTTAAAATGTATTTATTTATAAATTTATAAAAGTTATTTAAAAATACAAATGGGCAAGTTTTATTTGGAGTGAATCTAAATTTCGAAATGTAAAACGAAGAATCAAATTATTTTAATAAAAAAGAGATATTAATAAATGTATATCAACTTCAATTAACGTGGAGGAGCTAAAATTTTGAGAGCTAACTTTTTAAAAACTACTTGTGCTATTTTTACAAAACCTGGCAGTTTGGCATAATTTGAGTCGTAGAATCAAAATCTGGAAACAAATTGGCATGTGACTTCATAAAAAGTTCGATTTTGTGTCAAAATACCTATATTAGAACAATGCTATACATAAATCTAATACATATCCTAAGTAGAGTCTTCGAGACATTGGCCGTTCTTCTGGGTAGATTGAACTTCTTCAAACGGCCCAGTAGAGCGGGAGATATAGAACTGTCCCTTTTTTTCAAGCAGTGTACGTACTTGACATAGAATAGTGATACATCTAGAGCAAAGGCTCCTAACAGGGTCAGTACAAACCCTTGGGGATCAATGACATTTTACATGACGTCGATAGCTTAATATGTATCCATAATTGAACGCCATAATCGAGATCTTACTGATTAGAAAATATTTAACAATGAAATTTATAATTAATTTCCTGCTGGCACAAACTGTATTATCCAGTATGGATGAAATCATAGAAAATAAATATAATGGGAATATACACAAAAATTAATTAATATACTTTAAAGACGAATAATTATTTTTTCAAAACACACTTTTTTAAACAATGAGTACTGTATAAAAAACTAAAACACTGGAATGCTAGAAAATACAATCAGAATTGTAAAGGTAGCAAAGTCAATGACCCACAGCAAAATGTGTGCATTTCTTAAGCCATGGAGATTATATCTATTGATTATGTTTTTGAAATTTGTTAACAGAAGTTAACTTTCAGATGACAATTACGTCATCAATATGTAAGCGTACTCTTTCCATTTGACAAAATGCTACAAGGTAAATGTTACTCTCCCGCCATGGAGATTATGTTTTATGCCGTATATTGTAGAAAAAAATATAAGGGGTGTGAGAAGGAAACCATCCTTTTAAAAGGTGCCGATGCAAGAAAGAGGTTGAGGATCCCTGATCTAGAATAATAGAAATTGTGTATGCTCTGTAGAATTAATTATTCATTTCCTCGTCGCAAGCTAAAATTCTTTGTTTTATTAGAGTAGAATGAAATTACCATTCGTTGCTCTGTTTTTATAAGAATAAGATAGTAAAATAATAAATAATCAACTACAACAGCTAAGTATTATGCAACATATTTTTATAAGTGAATATATTTTTATACACCATGTTTTTTATAAGTGAAGTTAATCTCCCTACTTAATAATAAAGAGGCCCGGTGGCGCAGTGGTTAGCGAGTCGCACAGCAGCACCACAAACCCGAGCTCGATCGTCAGGCTGGGCAAAGTTGACTCAGCCTTTCATCCCTTGAGGGGGTTGATAAAATGAGTATCAATTTCGCTCGGGGTCCCAGGCTGACCACTTGTCCAGACAAAGATGCAAAAGCTCCCCGGATCCCACGATCTAGAAGGCAGATATGAGGGTATTGCCGGCTATGGCTCTCTAAGGGCTGGTTGTGCCGCCGACTTTAATTTAGTTTGTTTTTTAGTTAATAATAAAATAATTTCTATTGCATATGAGCAATAAGTAGGTTAATTAAGGTATTGAAACTTATTGTGGCAAAATAGTATAACACAAGGCAGGAATCTTTAGGAGACTTTTTTGCAAAAGTTTGTGTTCCTGCTTATATTACTTATAAGTAAAGGACGATACCAAAACACAGAATCATTTCTTCCAAGATATCTTATTTTGAAACGATATTTATTTCTTTTTCTTGCGCATATATCTAGCTCAGACTTAAACTCCGCTTTATGAACGCATGCTCTTTATAGAGGTAGAACACAAAAAGAAAACTGAACTTACGCACTGCAAAATGCAGACGTTGTAATGGCTATAAAAGGAAATATGAGAAACACAAGAATATAATAAAAGTGTCATTTCCCTATCATTGGTGAAGCAGACTTCAAATTTCGAAATAAGCTCACTGATCTATAAATTTCTTATCTCTCGTGAATTTTGAGAAGAAATTCGCTAAATTTCGCGCATGATTATTTATATAGCTTTTAAAGTATCGCCTCACTGGTGGTTAAAATATGATTCTTTTAGTGCGAGGTTGCGATGGCAGTGTCCATATATCATCCGCCAATTTTCAGCAAAGACAATTTTTCTTCAAGTAAATTGCGAATCTGTCAAGAGTTTTAAAGGCTCCAGTGTCACTTTGCTAATCTATTGGGTTGCTCAGTTCTCAGTCACGGTTGCAGTTGCGATTAAGTACTTTTTTTTACATTATTAATCTTATAAACGTGTTCGTATGCTGCTGTATAGGTACAGTTTCTGGTTCAGTTATTAGTATGGATTTCATGAAATGAAATGTGCTTTCTGAGCTATAATTCTTTCCTGATGCGGAACTGAATTATAAATAACGCTAAAGTAACTGAGGGGAAATTATTTACAGTTATGAAGGATTAAGGTTTTATAAAAACGATTTCTTCTACATTTCGAACAGATTATTTTGGTTTTTGGTTTATTTGATTATAGCAAAGGATTCGAAAGCTATCTTCTTAAGAGAAGTGATGCCCGCATGAAGAACTTTCTAGGTAAAACTGGCTCGTATGAACGTTACACTATTCGAAAACCATGAAAATATCCATGCAGAAAGCCCGATTGCCCCCAAACCAAAATATCAGTGTTTAGCGACTTTACCGCTAGGCCTTTTGTGGGCCTTCGAACTGATTACAACATTCGTGAACATAAACAGCGTAATTCCAATGTGATCGCCCCAAAACAATAAACTGTTATAAATTTTCTCTGTTTCAGTGACTTTTAAAAAGCTTTTTTTAGGCTTTCGCTACTACAGAAGCCCGAAGCGGTGGTTATTTTATCATGGAAATACCTAATAGGCAGTCACCGTTACTTTTGTTTATTAAAAGATTAGTTATTTTAACTAATGTTATTTGTAGCCATTGTTTGAGTCTGCTGTTCGCGTTTTTTGTCTTTGGTGTTTACTTTTCTCTAAATGTTTGTATTTGTCCTTTTCCTTCACTTTTATGTTTTTAATTATTATTACCACATGATTATTTTCATTTGGTTAATTTATGTTCTACTCACTTTCCTTTGTTGGATTAGACATGGCCTGTTATGACCATAAAACCTACTTTTTTGGTTAGTTGGGCCGAGCTGCGCTCACTTCTGGTACCGTTACCCCCTATGAAGGCACCTATAATTTACATTCATTCTTCTCTGGTATTCGAAACCGGGCCCTTTGTTATCGCAGTAGGCTTCCCTAATCACTGCAACATATGGGCGGTACTTTTAGAAACTAAACTAGCAGTACTATATCCGAAATACATAAAAATATCAGTCCGTTTTACTAAGAAATCTTTATTATGCAAATTTTTACAGCATAATTCGGCCAATATAGCTCTCATCAAATGAAATCCCAATTACCTCATATTAAATACTGAATGAAAGAATTATCATTACCAGATTCTGTTCACGGTCTGCATAGTTCTCATTTGTGTGACTGTTATATATAGGCGACTTTCAAACCTACTTAACGAAAAGACTACAGAGCTTCCAAAGCCTATCATTATAAATTCTGTGTGATATTTAAGAAACTCTATAAATCATATAGACTTTAAAGTTGAATCAATTCATTCATATATTTCAACTACGGCACAATACCCGTCGGGGAAATAAAAGCAATCAGTTCAATTCAGGCAATATTTAGTTACAACGAGTTTCACAGAACGAATTTGTGTAAAGGTTAAACTCGTCCTCCGCGGTACTAAATGGTAGTTTTCAGTGCCAACTGAATTCATGTATACAGAGCCCGAATTCATGTATATATAAATTGCTCTAAATTTATCAGCATCAACTATTTTTTCTTGATTTCAGATTATGAATATTTAATTTTTTTAATAATGTATAAAAGATTGGAGGAATATGTTATGTCTAAAGAATTTCAGTTAAACAAACACATACGGATGCATTTTTAAATATTAAATATAGCACATAAGTCATGTTAAATTGTAGAAATTTTGAGAATTCAAGATCTTTCTCATAAGCTTATCATTTCAAAAACTGTAATATTTTAAAAATATACTAATAAGCTATTTATAACTTTATTTCCAAACAGCCGAAGAGTCGTCTTGCTTTAAAGTAATATAATAAAGAAAAAAATTCAAATATTTTACTCAGCAAGTAATTTCTTTTTTCGATACCTGCGAATATTCAGACAGCGAAAAACATGAAACTATATTCGCGAACAACTTTGTGTTCTGTATTTGCAAAATAGTCGGGTAGGAAAACATGAATTTGTTTTCTTAAACTTTTTTTAGCTTAAAAGCAAAATTCTGTGCTACCTTTTCTTCGACTTATTCATGGATTTTTGAATATGAAAGAGGCGCAGACATTGATAATGTATGCACACTTCGACATGTCTACCGGTAAGTATGTTGACTAAAATAGGAAATATATTTTCAGTTTCATGAAATAGCGTTTTACACGTTTCAAAGGCGTATTTTGAAACTACAGGCACTTTAGAAGCATAACATACGTAGCACATTCAAACATCCTCAGAATTCATAAGATCTGAGAACATTTATCTTTCATGTTGTCATTTTGCGCCGAAAATAGTCGCAAGATCGTACACTTCGTAACGCTGAAAATGAATAAATTATCACAGTAATAATACAAAAGCGGCATCTTTTATGTTAGCATATTTAAGTCTCTCTGAGTAAATAACTCTTCACGAGGAATTCTTACTACTAAGAATATAAAGACTTTTTTTACTAAGGAAAATTTAAAGACGAAATATTTCGTACATGATTAATCTGTATATGATGTCTGGATCATAATTTCTGTAAAGTTTACTTCTATTTTTGGCACACGCAAACGTCGTGATGGTGCAAGCTTCCTAAATAGAATTGAAATGCATAACGAAGTTAAAAATATGTAGAAAAACGAAGGAAATCAACTTAATTTATCCATTTTTCCTTACTTGTTTAGCGAATTTATATGTATCGCACTTTCATATTTTGAGGTTACTTAATATTGTTACGAATTTCACATTTATTTGGTTATTTATTTAGAATTGTAATTAGATTTGCTTCATGTTGCCTTAGCAACGCAGACGATTTTTGAAGAGAAAGCTACGCCTAAAAAAAATAGCAACAAAAATAATAGAGCGCGTGCATTTAATGCTTAATAAATAAATATCTCGTAATTACTGTTGCCATCCAGAAAAATCTAGAAAAATCGTGATTGTTCTACTGATAATTAAAAAGCTTATAAAAGCCGAGGTGAAACACCTCATCTCAGTCAGTCAGTTAGTTAGTTGTTGTTGTTGCTGTTATACTTGTAGCTGTAAAAAGCGAACTGCTGTTTGTTTACTTAATGCTGTATTGATTGTAGCGATTTCGCTGTGACATAGAACTATTTTATCTGTTTTGAACTGAGTTTTTGCTAAACGTTTGAGATATTGTGATATTGTGCGAAGATCTGTGAAGAAATATTTCAGTATTTTAATTCATTTCTTGTGGAAAGAATAAATTTTTGTTAACTTTTTAACGACTTGTGCATTCAATATATAACGAACCCGTACGCACGTAACAATTTTTGGTGTCAGAAGTGGGATTTGAATGCCATTCACGAGAGCAATGGAAGAACAATTGAGACAGCTTGTCACTGCTTTTGCTGCATTCCA
>KK115467.1:126818-141449 GCA_000611955.2 Stegodyphus mimosarum
AACTGCCGAATATTCAAGAGCTCGGAAAATAAGACGGACGAGATAAACAGAAAATTAAATGCCATGAGATGGAAAAGTAATGACAAAGAACCAAAATGCTGGAACTGCGGAGCTGAAGGCCACCTACGAAGGAACTGAAGAACACCCCAGAGCACGGAAAGTAAGATCATTTCCCAGCAACGACGCAAGAAGCAAATTAATGATCATATCGCGGAGCAGTGTTTGAGCGATAGTGAACAACCGCGTTTCAAAGCGCTCAAGATTTCTGCAGTGTGTGGCAAGAGTAATGGACTATCCATTAATGGGCATATCGACGGAGTTCCTTGCAGTATGATCATTGATACAGGAGCTAATGTTACCATAATTCAGAAGAATTTAGCTCAAAAATTTAAAGAAACACTGATTTGGACGCCATCCTGTGTTACTCTCCAGACTGCGTCCGGCGAGAAAATTGATGTAGAAGGAAAGTTAAATGTGAACATCACCTTTGGAAGTGCCACCTACCATCACACAGCATATGTGGCGGATATTACAGACCCCTGCATACTAGGATTGGACTTTTTAAGGAAATATAATTTTTCCTTAGACTTCAAAAACAACAAACTGTTTACAGCGTTTGAGGCCCTGACTATGGATCCTCAGAAAGGATCTTCACCACGAAACGCCGACGTGTCGTCTGAAAGACCCTGCTCAGAAAGTTGCCGAAATCATACTGAGATCGAAGAGAAACCTGAGACTACCAGCAATTCTCCAGCCCAGATGCTCATCGGTCGTGATCTTCGTCTGCCTTGTGATTTCTTATCTGACCGCCTTGCAGATGCGCCTTCAGCGCCTGAGGAATACATCCAAGATGTCCAGGCCCGGTTTGAAGTGAAGCACCGTTCTGCACGAAAGCGAGTCAGCTTGGCGACGAACAAGAGGAACAACCGTTACGACACGAGAGCTACTGGCCATCGTTTCAACGAAGGAGACAAGGTGTGGTTATGGAGTTCGACTCGACGGAATAGACTTTCTCCGAAACTACAGTCACCTTGGGATGGTCCTTACACAGTCCTAAACAGGCTGAACGACGTCGTGGTTCGGATCCGTAAGTCATCGAACTCTAAACCTAAAGTCGTTCATTATGACAGGTTAGTTCATTACTATGGCCATAGTACGTAGTGTATATAGTTGTAAATAATAATGTACATAGTATAAGACCATGGTCCTATTTGTATTTAGTATTTGATTTGTATTTGTTAAGTATTAGTATTTGATAAGTATTTGTATTTAATAGCATTTGTATTTGATAGTATTTGTACTTAGTATTTGATAGTATTTGAATTGTATTTAGCGTTGGATAGAATTTAATTTGCTGAAAGTAACTTATTGGAATTATTGTTTATTTTGTTATTATAAAGTAATGTTTATTATAGCACTGATGCTTTAGTTGTAAGTTTGGCTTCCTGTCCAGGGATTGTACTGCCCGGGACGTGCAGTCCTTGGGAAGGGGGCAATGTTACGAATTTCACATTTATTTGGCTATTTATTTAGAATTGTAATTAGATTTGCTTCATGTTGCCTTAGCAACGCAGACGATTTTTGAAGAGAAAGCTACGTCGAAAAAAAAAATAACAATAAAAATAAAAGAGCGCGTGCATTTAATGCTTAATAAATAAATATCTCGTAATTACTGTTGCCATCCAGAAAAATCTAGAAAAATCGTGATTGTTCTACTGATAATTAAAAAGCTTATAAAAGCCGAGGTGAAACACCTCATCTCAGTCAGTTAGTTAGTTAGTTGTTGTTGTTGCTGTTATACTTGTAGCTGTAAAAAGCGAACTGCTGTTTGTTTACTTAATGCTGTATTGATTGTAGCGATTTCGCTGTGACATAGAACTATTTTATCTGTTTTGAACTGAGTTTTTGCTAAACGTTTGAGATATTGTGATATTGTGCGAAGATCTGTGAAGAAATATTTCAGTATTTTAATTCATTTCTTGTGGAAAGAATAAATTTTTGTTAACTTTTTAACGACTTGTGCATTCAATATATAACGAACCCGTACGCACGTAACAATATACTAAAGCAAAACTCACAAGGACTGTTTGCTTCTGTGGATGGATGCTTTCGCTGAATATTTCTAGGCAAAACTGCCATATGTTACACATAAGGAAGTACATAAAAGCAAGTTAATCATCGAGAAAATCACGAAAACACTCATACAGTCAAGCCATTCGCTGACATGTGAGCCCGATTCGAATAAGAACGATATAATTCTTTTAAAACAACTGAAGCTGGATTGTGGTTAGCAACGCTGAGTGCCGTACCTTAGGTCTCGAATTCAAATCTAGGAGAAGGTATGGATGCTTGTAAATGTATAAGTGTCTGTGAGGCATGGGGAAAGTATAAATATGCAGTGACCCTAAAGTCCTCTGGAGTGTTTGGTAGTAAGGGTTAAGGGATGGGAGACCGTCGGACACGCCCCCCGCCGCAGTGCTCTCCGTCAGAAGTGGGGGCGGAACTCAGCAAAACAGTTCTGTCACTTGTATGGTGCTCAAGGCTTTTGCCAATCGAGAAGCGCAATCTTGCGCAAGGACAGCAAGGTTGTGAATTTCATGGGTTTGTGCTGATGTTACTATCGGACAAGTGATTATAAGTCGCAACAACGACAACAATAGAAAGAAGGAAAGGTGATGAAAACTGATAGTATGCTTGAATCTAGTTCTTCAATTATCTATAGCAAAAATACGCTGCTGGCCACCCAAATTGCAACACCAAGAAAGAGAAGAGATATCACAACAAAATTTATTTAGTAGATAACATGTTGACCAAGTATCAAATGATTAAATTTATAGACTTCTGTGAAGTATGGTTCTTTCCAGAATCAGTAGCCAGAGTAGCCGCCATTGTTGGAGATCACCACTGCCACACGCCTCGGCATTGATTCAAAGACACTTTGGATGTGTTCTTGGGTTACAGCAGACCAAGCAGCTTCCACAATGCGAACGTTGATCTGGTGTGGCAGCTTCGGATGTAATCTGGGTCAACCGTTCAGCAACCATGGACCACATGTTTTCTATCGGCGAAAAATCCGGAGAGCAAGCCGGCCAGGGAAGCAATTCAATATGGCAATTGGCGAAGAACCCTTGGACAATGCGTGCCACGTGTGGTCGCTTATTACCCTGTTGAAATATGGCTATGGGGAAGCCCTGAAGGTAAGGAAGGACAACTGGCTCCAACACCTCGGAAATGTAGCGCTGGCTATTCAAAGTACCGGCAATGCGTACTAGAGGAGTGCAAGAGTGATGTCCAATACTGCTCCATACCATAATACCCGGTGCAGGACCAGTGTGGCGGTGCATAACGCAGCTGTTCAGCATCCTCTCTCCACGGTATCTCCAGACTCGAATCTGACCATCGTGGTGTTGCAGACAGAAGCGTGATTCGTCAGTAAAGACAATTTCATTCCATTCTGCCTTCCATATCCTTATTTCATCGCACCATTGGTGGTGGAGACGTCTGTGGTTCTGCGTTAAGGGTAGACGAAGCAATGGACGTCTTGCAGACAGACTACTCTGCTGTAAACGGCGTCGAATGGTACGCGCAGACACTGGATGCTGCGTTTCAGACTGAATGTGCTGTGCTATGGTTTGTGATGTGACTGAGCGATCCGTCACTGCCCTGCGCACAATGTTCCTATCATCACGTGAAATGGTGCGCTGAGGTGGATGCGCACGAACACGTCGGTCTGTCGTACCCATCCTGCATCCAAAGGTTACATATCCGCATTACAGTTGTTTGGTTTCATCCAACAAGGCTAGCTATTTCCCTGAAAGATAATCCACACTCTCGACAGGCCACTATCCTTCCTCTGTCGAACTCGGATACTTGATCAAACGATGATCGCTGTTTACTACGAGGCGTAACTGATCTTTTTTTAAAAATCACAAGAAAAACGCAATTGCCGAACTAGAAATCTTCGAAAACTCTAAGCCTTAAATAGCGCTTTGAAGTGGCGCCACAGGCGCGCGTGATGTGCGTCTGAGCTGAAATTCTAATCATTTGCATATCTCACCTCCTGTAATGCATGTTGTAAATTTCATGTTATTTGCATGCTTTCTTCAGGGTGTTGCATTTACCGTGGTCAGCAGTGTAGTATGAACAACAACAAACATGTCCAAAGTTGTATTTGTTTATTTAACAAGTGTTATTCCCATTATCCTTCTATATTAAAATTTTAGAGACAAATATGTCACTACATTTGGAATGAAAATATATTTTATTCTATTATTGTTTCATTTGATATTTACATTTCCCTTTAAACATTCATCTAAGAATATTTGCACGTATATAAATGTATGTATCTTGATATATACATTGAACTATTTTCTAAATATTTTATAATATAAAACTATTTTCTAAATATAATATTATATATCTATACATAATTTAAAATAGTAGCAAATTTAAATTTATTTTTTTCTTTCAAGTCTTTGAATGGGTTGTCTGAAATTTATTTAATCTTTTTAGTCTATGAGTTCATTGAAAAATGTGGGATGGTCAAGAAAGGAAAGGTGATGAACACTGAAGAAACAGCTCAGGAAACGGTGATGTAACAACGGTGTGGAAAACATTAAGCTTAAGGTGTCCCAGTGTTTACTCCGTTTGCTTAGCCAGCTGGCTCTTTTTTCTGTCATTTCATGCTTCTGCATATTTTGAGTTTAGTTGGCTAAAGCGCAACACAGAAGGACAAGCTGCCGATAGAGAATCGACTCCAACATTAAGGACTTTAAGCGAAACTGGTTAGTATGGTTTATATTGCACACGAGGAAAACCACGAAAATAATCGTGCAGCCAGCTCGTTCGCCAGTATTTGAGCCTGTTACGAAGTTAACAAAGTTCAGTGGTCTCATCGTTTCAGCTACTGCTCAGCTTTGCAGAACAATCTGCCAAAGTGCATTGGTGATTTTTTTAGAACTTCTAAAAGAAGTGGTTCATATCCATGCTGTGCATTAGGAAAACCACGAAAGCACTCATGCAACCTGCTCGTTTGCTAGGACTAGAGCCTGGTACGAACTATAAAGGTTAGGCTGTTTTTATTAACTCGACCAATAATGGGATCCGCATGGAGTGTAATATTTCGGAGCTAATATAATCAGGTTTTTTATTTCGTCCATTCAGGTCTAACATCAGTGATTATTTCCTGATTTTCTTCATACTTAAAAATTCTAGGAATTTTAAATAATTTGCACCAATAACTTGACACTTTTTACATTTCTGAAATATTTTAATAAGTATTATAATTATACCACAAACTGACAATATTATACAAAATCTATGAATAATTAATGGAATCTTTTAGACTCCACGTATAAAATAACCATTGTCATTTTCCACTCGTTTTGTGCATCCCGTTTAGTAATTAATAAAATGTTTTCAGAAGTCTGAAGTTCGAGTTTTATGATTATTGCAATAGCAACAGAACATGCCAAACTCCATTAAACAGTTGGTATTTGTGCGTGCGGGAGATTGAGAAAATTAATATAATTTTTATGAAGAAAACTGCTGATGATATATTACATTTTGATTTCATTCGTTTATAGCATTTATTTAGTATTTGCCAAATATTTTTGTCTTACTTAACTCTCTGTCAATGCCACCCACTCAGGAGACAGAAAAAGAAACAATACATATTATTCCTTTCTGAAAACGTGATTTACAGTTACTTAATAAAACAGAGCATAACGGCATTTAATAAAAAAGAAACTAATCAGGATAAGGCTGAAAATTTAATTTATAAGGTAAAATTTTAAAAATATTATTTTAGCATTTGCTAATAAATTTAAAAGGTATTTTCTCCATCTTTCTAGCATGCCTTCGTTGTGTAAAGGTAGCACACTGGGCG
The DNA here is from genome assembly GCA_000611955.2 of Stegodyphus mimosarum. Lineage (NCBI taxonomy): Eukaryota > Metazoa > Arthropoda > Arachnida > Araneae > Eresidae > Stegodyphus > Stegodyphus mimosarum. The sequence goes on from KK115467.1 coordinate 132,706, forward strand.
CGTATTCGAGAGCTCCATGTTCGAGTCCCAGCTAGGGCATTGCACAGTTTTTACATGTCCTGCTTGGGGGAAAAAACCTAAAGATTCAACAAATTAACTTTATAAGAAACGGTTTACTGCTGGTAAAACTAAACCTGCGACTAATGCAGTACATTCTACTTCGGAAAATTCATTTCATGAAATATCTGAATAATGTTACTATGGAGGATTTCAAAGGCATTAAATTTCTCACTATTTAAACACTATAAAGGCAGCATAAAAACAAAACTTATAAATACCATTGTATAATTTGATTTATTCCTACTCAAAGCTTACGAAGCAACAGTTTTTCCAACTGCTAGCTAATGAAAAAGTTCAATGGGCGAAACAGTTTGTCATACAGTAACAAGAGATTTTACACTATCACTGAGCCAATAAAAGGCATTAAAATATATTGAAGCATAAATTGGAGAGGATTTTTCATTTATGTTTTGTCAGCAAAACATTTTTTTCTTTCTGGAAATACTTGATAATTTGCTTTCAATTTTATTGGAAGAATGCCATAGCTTTGTGACAAGAAATAGCTCAAATTTTGATATCATAGAAATTAAAATATTTTTGTGAATGCTACTTTGAACGCAGCATTTTAATATTGTACACTTTCTGAGCATTAATGCATTTGCAAGTACGAATTGTTATATATAACTACTCATTACTAAACATAAGTATATCATTTTGAAGCGAGTTAAAAACGCAAACAGAAAGACTGAACCTAGATACATAAATGAATATTTTTACTTATTTCGTTGCAAATAAAACTATCCATTTGACTTCCCTGTTATCGTTTTTATATTTTTAAAAATTTTTTCCTAAATTTTTATAAGTGAAATAAAATTTTTAAGAAGAACAACTATTTAAAAACCCATCATAACTGAAGTTCTGCCATCTTTAACATAAAAATACGATAATGGTGGCAACAGTTATTTCAAGTTCCATATCCTTTTCTAAATGATATTAAAAGCGAAAAACTCTGTGACATGATCACGTGAAATGACTATCAAACATCCATCAAAAGTAAAATAATGTGGCTTTAATGAGTTCTATCATCCCAATGTATTTAATATCCCCCTAAACTGTCGCAGGAAAGCTTAATATTTCTTTTATTATCCAACAGCCGCTTGCGACGCTTTGCTGTCGCTATAGCTACCGTTTTAGCGAGTTTGATATGTTGTTGATGATTGCACTTCAGTTCCATTTTGGCTAGCGATTTTGAGAAAGCAGGGAAGGCTCATATTTCTCTCAATCTCTCTGTACTTTTATTTGTTTCTCGATAGTAAAAAATGTCCCACGTATTTTATTTCATGTCATACGTGAAACCATATACATCCAATTTCCAAGATTGCGTCTGGACGTTCTTGGAATGGTCTGAAAGCTATCTCCAGCTTTAGAAAATTCGGATTGCACAAAGAGAAGGAATTTCAGCAAATTGAAAAGAAAGAATTCTGTCCCGCGTATAACTGAGAAATGGCACTGAAATTTTTCAGACACAATAGTGACATTGTTTTAAACATATCATGGACAGCTTAAATCTCAAAAGGATTAACTCTGATACCATTAACTCGGTATTTGCCATTAAATTAGAAATTCCGTTTTAAGGCATATCTCCCTCTATCTTAGCATGCCTTCGTGGTATAATGGTCAGCACACTCGGCGCGTATTCGACAGGTCCGTGGTTCGAGTCCCTGCAAGGGCATTTCTGATTTATCATCTCTCTTGCTTCTAAACACCTAGTGTCTCTACAGGGCCTTCCGAACTAAGCAAGGTGGTGGATGATAATTCTCCACCATCGGGATTGGACGATTGGGCCCCCTAATCTCCAGTCGCTCTTTAAAAGGGGAAGTATATAAGGTATTTCTCCAGCCTTCTTCGCATGCCTTCGTGATGTACTGGTCAGCAAGCTCGGCGCGTATTCGAGAGGTCCGTGGTTCGAGTACCGGCGACGGCATTGCTTATTTTTCATGTCTCCTGCTTAATATATCGTAATGACTCTACAATACACAATGCCTAGCCGGGAAATACTTACTACCTTAAATATTAATACTTCAAAGTTGAAGACATATACCTAAATGATACATAACGAAAAACATGCTCATTTAGAGGTATATCTTCGAGGCTACTTTATAAAATCGACTATAAATGTTGCGCTATAAATTTTACACTATTTAATAAGCAGTCTCAAATGTTTAGAAATTATGGAAGATTTCGTATAATGTCATATCATCTAATGTTAAAAACGACCATTTTTAATCACAAAAATCGGCAAAGATTCATCAAAATGATTAGTTAGATAGATATAAAATATCTATCACATACTTATAAATTAAATATATTTTAATTTATATTTTTTAGATATTTTATTAAAAAAGTAAGGATTATGAATATTAAGAAGTCTCCTTAGTCCTTTTAAATTATTCAGTTTATTAATTAATAATGGACTAATATAATTAAAAAAAATAAATTAAAGATCTTGTATTTTGGAGAATGGCACACATCGAAAACAGGCTGCGTGTAAGATAAAGATATTTTTTTCACGAAGCAGAAAATAGCTGTTTTTAATGGCTGAATTTATTAATGAATAATAATGGTAAACAGATAAAATTTATAAGATAAATTAAAACCTTATAGTTTTTAGCTTTTTAAAAAATGTTGAAAATCGTGTATGCGTGAAAGCGCATGGAAGATAAATTAAATGCCTTATATATTTGGTAACTCTAGTAAAATTTGCTTCTTTCTAACACCATTCTTTTTAATTTTCTTATTTAGCAGTTTTGCAAAAAACAAAACAATTTATGTAAGGTGGAAAAAACATGTCTCCTTTAGAATATAAAAAAAAGGTTTAAAAAATAAAGAGTCCTCGCTGACCTCAATATGTTTTAATAGTCTTAATTTCTTTCATACAAAAGTATATATTTTGAATACTTTTTGTTATCTTCTTACAAGCAGTATATCATAACAAGAAAATTTCTCCATCGTATCTAGAATTTACGATGTGTTTTTCTTTAGGACAGCAAATAGCTGTTATTCAAAATATGTGAATTAATTTCGTGGAATAATGTTGCACATTTTTAACAACTGCAGCAGTTGAAGAACTATTTATCTAAATAAGACAAGAGCCACATTATATGGTTCCGGAAATTTCAGAATAATAAACGTAAAATTAAAATATCTTATTCCTAAAATATTGTAAATCCTTCTTTTTTTAGGAAATGGACTTATATTGGAAAAGAATATTTCTATACGGAATCCTTGAATAACACGCTAGAAATTTATAAGCTGCGCTTCCTGACACTTTTTAATAAATATTAATGCCGCTCACGCTACAGTTGATAGAACTAGAACAACGGATATCTCCATAAACTACATCTTAATCTCCCCCAACTTAGTTTTATTAGAAACCAGAGTAACAAATCTTGAACAGTTGAGCGCACTAATTTAGTGACCGTCTCATAGAAAATCCCTAGATTTAAAGATTTCCCAAGAATCTAGAAAAATCTTTCATGTGCTAAATTAACTAATTCATTAAAACTCCTGAATGTGACTAACAATTCAACTGCAAAGAAAGACGGCAGGAAAATTTGAACACAGTAGATTTCCAATTAACCGAATCACTTAATCTTCATTCTATTTAAGTAAATTCAAATTTTTGTTAATTTTTATACGTGCTTATTTAACATTTATTTTTCATTTAAATAGAAAAAGGAATAAAATAAGTTTTTTTTATGTCAATAAAATTACTTAATCTATTTAATTTGAAGAAAAATAGTTTATATATTTTACTATTCGTAAATAAAACACTATTTCCCATCGAGATTTTTACTATAGCTGACATAAAAACAAGGTTAGTAATTTAGATTAGGGCTATACTGTAATTTTTTTTTATTTTAGTCAAAAAACAAATGAAATATGTAATTAAGGAAATAAAAATTAATTCTATTGCTTTATATTATTTAAAAAGAGTCATTAGGAATTTTTGAAGCAGGAGTCGTAAAAAAATGAGCAATGCCCTCGCCAGAACTGGAACCTGAGATCTCTCGAATACGCGCCGAGTGTGCTGACCATTAGACCACGAAGGTATGCTGAGAAGGCGGGAGAAATATACTCCACCTTTTAAAGGGCGACTAGGGATTAGGAGACCCTAGTCACCAAATCCAGTGGTGAAGAATCATTATCCATCACCTTTTTTTTAGCTCAGGCGCCAGTCTAGAGTCATTAGGATTTTTTTAAACATCAGTAAATTAAAAATGAGCAATGCTCTCAGTGGGACTCGAAACTGTCGAATACGCGCCGAGTGTGCTAAACATTACACCACGAAAGCATACTAAGAAGGCGATAACTTATAAGATTATTCAAAAATTCATTCAAAAATAATTCGGTAATAAAAAATTTCAGTAATTTCAGTATTCAAAAATAATAATCAGTTTTATTGAAAAATTCAGGTTATCACTATAGCAAGATGGGAATTTTTTTAAGGTAATGATTGATATTTGTTCCTTTTGGAAAGACCTCATAGTTGTGATGAATTAATGAAATGGATTTTCTAATTGTTTATTTTGAGCTTCGAATGAGAAAAGTTCTCCAGTTTTGGCTGACTACGAAAATGTTTCTGTTTGGACTCGACTTTATATTTCATAATCAAATCAATGACTTTTAACAAATATATGCGGTTTCACACGTTCTGACGTCATTAAATATATTAAGATTAAAGTAATCGGATGACTTTGTTTTAAAGGCTTTCTCTAACATTTATTCGAGTTTAACTATTTGAAAACGTTCTTGATTCTATGAACAAATGCTTTCAAAATTTAATTAATCTAGCTAATTAGAGAGAAAAAAACTTAGCTATACTAAACTTATACAGCAATTTTGGAGGTAAAGATAAAAAAGTTTGAAAAACATTATTTCGGCCACAGTTTGTAGTATTTAAAATTTAAGTGCACTTGAAAAGTTTTCAAAGCCATTAAAAATACTTCAATTTTTTAAAGTATTGCCACTGCTCAGTTCTGACCCGTTGAGGTTTTTAATAAAAAATTCCTTCAAGTTTTAAAAATATGATTTTTTGTTTTTCCAATGGCGGGCTCTAGCCGTTAATAGGCTTTGGTCACTATTAAGGGAAGAGACGATGGTCAATTTATTATGGAGGCACCTAATACACTCATGTCCATAAATTAAGGATAATTCGAAGTCACGCGAAAATCGAACTCTAAAATAAATATATCACATGTAAAATCACTACACACATCTTCAAGAATCACATGCAAATTTCAGGAAGTAACCAGATGACACCGATGGTACGTCACAATGACGAGAGTGTAAGAGAGTGATATATAAAGAATACAGGCAAAGAAGTAAAATTCTTCGCAGGCGCTTTATAAGCATTTCAGTGCAATAACCGAATAGTTATGACACAAAGGACGCATTTGGATGGTTTTTTACGTGGTAGAATTATTGGCCGTCTGGAATGTGGACGTACCCAACTAGAAGTATCAGACGAACTTGGAATTGCCCATATCTCCAAGCTTTGGCAACGATTCCAAGATGATGCTAATGTGAGTAGACGTTACAGCACAGGTCGCCCCAGAGTTACAACGCCAAATGAGAACCGGTATTTGGCAGCTACTGCCAAAAGAAACAGGCGGAGCACAGCCTCAGACCTGTCTTGCAGTCTGATTCTCGCCGGACTTTCATATGGAGAGCTCCAGATACCCGTTACCACCAAGAAAACATCATTGAACGACACCGTTACGGTGGTGCAGGAGTGCTCGTTTGGGGTGGAATTATTCTGGGTTCCAGAACTGACCTGCATGTTCAAATTGGAACCATGACAAGCCAAATCTATCGTGACGTCATTCTAGAACAACATGTAGGTTTGTTTCGGGGCGTCATGGGCGCACAATTTGGGTTTATGGATGACAACGCCCGTCCTCACCGTGCAAACATCCTTAGCGAATGCCTTTAATCGGAGGCTATCACCCGTATAGACTGGCCAGCATTCTCACCGGACTTGAATCCAGTAGAGCACGTGTGGGACATGCTTGGCCGACGAGTTGCAGCCCGTCAACCTCCTCCTACATGTCTACCGGAACTTCAAAGATCATTGCTTTTTGAGTGGTGTAATATTCCCCAAGATCAGATCGATAATTTGATATTCAGCATGCCTAGGCGTTGTACGGACTGTATTGCATCGTCTGGGAGACATACAATCTATTAACAATCATACCAACGATGTAATATTGGTTTTTTGTAAATAGTTTTTTTTGTAATTTGCTCCAGGGAGAAGAAATCGCTAATTTTTTTTAATAATATCAAACATATAGCATCTTTTCTTGCTCTTTAACTTTTGTTTAAAAAATAAGCTTTACAAATAAGTCAAATTTGTTTTGCTTCTAACTCTTCCTTTGCCTGATTTTGCATTATTCTTAATTTATGGACATGAGTGTAGGTGAGCAGTCATTGCTTCGTATGAAAGGACGGACAAGTTGCATCCATGCATTCTGCGGGATTCGGATCCGGGCCCTTCGTTATGGAAGTCAGAGTCACTAACAACTTTCGCGTCTGGACGGCACAAAGCATACTAAGAATAATAATTATATAATAATATAATAAATTTATGTATATATTTATGATAATTTATGTAAACATTAAAATAAACTTGGAATTCAACTCAAAATTCGCGGTTCCAGATGTACATGTTCCGGTAGAGGACTATGTTATTCAAAATTTGATGTATCTAGGTATCTTTGTTGTTTCTCAATGCAATGAACATAATACGCACATACAGGTGCTTTATAAATGACTTACACTATCTTAATCTATCACACTATCTTAATTTTATTTCCTCTTGGCAGTAAAAGAATCTTAATAATTGAACTCACAGCGTGAATGAAATAACGCCCAACAATCTGAAATCCTACAAAGATAATAAATAAGCAAATACAAAAACAAAAACTAAAAAAAAATTAAAAATCATCACTAGATTTAAGTTCCTAGAATCGATAAATTCCGATAATGCAGGGGTCTTCCAGACTATAATATAAATAATATTCATTTATTATTATTTGTTTAAATTCTTTTGCAGTGTAAATTCCGTAATCAAACTGTGCACGTATTTGCCATTATAAGAGAAAAAATAGTGTCATGGTTAGATTTCCTGTTTAATAACCTTTTATTGATATTTTTAATTTTCATGTACTGGATTGCTTATAGTTGCATGTTTTGCTTTATTGTTTGGACTGGGTCTGCTCAAAATAATATTCTTGTATTCGCTTTTGATGCTATAATTTCGCAACCTTTTATACATGCATTTCGCATATGCAAAATGCATTATACATGCATTTTACATTTCGCAATCTTTTACATCTTACATACTTCGGCCTGTAGGCATTGGGCTGATAAAGACACAGATTGCTGTAACTGTTTTTCTGAGGTTACTTTAAGTTTATGTCTTTGTTGGTTCAGAAAGAGAACTACTGATTTATTAATTATTTCGTTGCACTAATCCGCTGATCACGATGCGGCAAGCAATGTAAATTTCTTACTTCATTTTTGTTTTCAAGATGTTTTACCTCTTTTTCTTCCAGTTTGCCAGCGTGTTTCTAGCTTATTTTTTGTTTCTGCGTCTTTGGTCTTTGCCTATGTTTATTGCGAATTGAATACGGGATGAATATTAATTATATTACGTATTTTAATTTACTTGAAGGGAAATTAATATAGCAAATGTGTTTAGAATTTAGACAGCAATTCCCATATTTGAACATTTAAGATTTTAATTCAGATTTTACAAAATTGAATACAAATGGGAAACTGGAATAGGGATTTTGTTTAGATATGCGAAATGACGAAACGCGTTACTTATGAATTGTTTATGGTTGCATGGAGAGGCTCCAATTCCCCTTGACAAGTGAGAATCTTTCTATAGAATCAGCAACACTTCTCTACTTTAGTTTTACATTTAATTTTCAATTCCAATTCAATAATTTACCCATTCCAATTAACAATTTCTACAATAGTACACATCTACTCTCTAAATTTGCCTTAACATTTCATAAGAGATAATTTTCATTCATATATTCTCTATTAAACTAAATTTTATCTTTGCAGGAATCGAGCAGGATTTTACTTTATAAGTCCTTGTTCAACGAATTTTAAAAATTAAATTAATTTTAAGGTTTTTCTTTACAGATTACAAAAATATATAATAATAAATTTCGAGTGTAATTTGTTATTGCTTTTACAAGCATTTTTAATCATTTTTATTGTTACAAAAATGTAAAATACACTATTTGTATCATAACTGACAAAAGATATTTCCTGCTCTATGTGATATGTGCGAAGTAGAAAAAGCTCCACCGCTCCCCAAATGTTAATCTGAACTAATAGCAGACAAAATTCTGTACACTTGAGGTGTAATCTAAGCGTTGTGTAGGAGCTACGAGAACTCAAAATATGCTATACATATTAAATACTAGCCGCTGCGCGGCCAGCCTTCGTCTGGCTTTTAAGTTTACCGGAAAATGCCTAAAGAGAACACCAAACATTAAATTTGAAAACTGCACAGAATTTTACTCTGCAGAACAATTTTATCGAAAAAGAAACAAACAACAACGGAAAAAAAATTCCGTTAAAAATGCATTACATATAAAAAGCATACAATGAAATAAGCAATATCCCTTAATACAAATATTAATTATCCTAATAAATAAATTAAC
>KK115467.1:141740-152705 GCA_000611955.2 Stegodyphus mimosarum
AAAAAAAAAAAAAAACTCATTCGAATTTTGAAAAATCGATGTGCACTGGCTCTTGTCTAGATCCATCCTGTGTACCAGATTTCATAGGCCTGGGTCTATTAGCTTACGCGCAGTACGAACGAAAGACACCTACTCACACAAAAAAACCCGTCCTCTTAAATATAGACATATAAATTAATTAAACAATTTATCTTTGCAAAAAGAAACAACCTTTCAATTTCTCAAACTGTTCAATAGAGTGAAATATGGCTTTGCTATAGCCCATTATGTCTTAAAATGACGCGATTTCGTCAGAAAACATAAAATTAAAAAAAAAATCTAATTAGAAATTTCGAAAAACTTGCACTGGCTCATGCAAAAAAATCATGCAAAACTTTTCAATATCTTACAAACAGTGGAATAAGCAAAAAATAACATGAAAGAAACTCAAAAAACAAAAGATTTCGCTCAGAATTTTACTCTGCAGAACAACTTTATCAAAAAAGAAATCAATAAAAATGTATTGTATATATAAAAAATGACAATGAAATATGCAGTATCCCTTAATACAAATATTACTTATCCTAATAAATAAATTAACACACACACACATTAATATCGTGCAAAACTTTTTTTATAATTAAAATTATATATAATTAAAACATAATATTACATTGAAATAAGGAATATCCCTTGATACAAATGTTAATTATCCTAATAAAGTAATTAAACAATTTACCGTTGCAAAAAGAACAACTTTTTAATTTCTTAAACTTGTCAGTCTCTTAAAAACAGTAACATAAGAAATACGATGAAAAATTGTTGCCAAACCGAAATTTTTAAAAGAATGAAACTATTCAACATGATGCAATTTCATCAAAAATCTATCAACGACAATAAGACAGGAAAATTGTTGCCAAAACTACATTTTAAAATATCTGAGATGTGAGAAGTGTATTCGGAAGCTTCATTTAAAAAATTTTAAAAAAATACAAAATATTATTATTTTTCCAAAATTATTTTTTTAAAAGGACTCGAAAGGATTAAAGTTCAACGTGTCCAAAAATCAAAGAAAAATAAACGGTAAATTTTTTTTAAAATAAGTTTTTTTAAAAAAATTCCGCTGAAAAGGTGTTAAGCTCACCTTCCTACATAAATTCGTATTAAATCGATTTATTGAAATATGAAATTTATTTTAAGTTCGTAAAATAGCTAAGTGTCTACGCTTCACGACGATGTAAAAATGAAATGTATAGAGTGAAATCTCGCTTTCCCGTAGCCCATTATGTCTCATAATGACGCGATTTGGTCACAAAACATAAAATAAAAAACATTCTAATTCGAATTTCGAAAAAATCCCTTCGAGGTGCACTGGCTCTTGTGTAGATACACCTATGTGCCAAATTTCGTGGCCCTGGGTTTATTAGCTTACTCGCAACACACACACACACACACTCTTTGTTTTATTATATGTAGAGAAGAGATTACATTTCTGTCTTGGAAGGATAATGAACACATAATATTTTACGATTTTTTAAGTTAGCATTTTCGAAATATCTTTGGAAACAGTTCTGCAGATGGAAACTTACATAAGCCGAAGGTAGCATTCCTTAAAAAGAATTCAAAACGGCATTTTGAATATATTACTTTTCAGGAAAAGTACGTCTACCCTTGAATTTTAACACTAAACATACAGCAAAATGCTACTGATAATACTGTAAATTTGACACGAACAATTTGTTCATTATAGCTAGTTGGTAATAATGTAGTTAACATGTAAATTTTGGAGACACTTTTAAGGTGTTTAAAATTACGAAAATGCTCACACGTTTAGAAATGAGCAATTAATAACAATAAATTTTAGCAACCTAAGTGTGGGTCAGAAATGGTCAAATTTTAGACTGTGGATCACCGGTTGGTCCATATCTTCGACTTACTAGTCCAAATCTTCGACAGCAAAATTCTTCATATAAATTCCATGCAATAAAAAAGTCACCCATTTTCATGCTTTCTAAGAACATGCATTATTTTGGGGTGAAACGTGTTAGGGGGAACAGTGGAGAGAATAATAATAACAATAATTCAAAAAAGAAAAACACTCTGGATGAAACATCTTAAAAATATGTTATAAATAGCTATTCATAAAATCCGTGCCTTACAGTATTTTTGTTATTTTTTTCTATTTTGAAGGACAAAATAACAACACTGGAACTATATTCCTCGGGAGAGTAATAGATTAGGGAATGACAGTGAAATTGCTGTTGCTATCTCATGACTACACAGTGTTGTTTCTGCAATATTTTATACCCACGCTGACGCAGCGGAGTCGACTTTTTTTCTAGTTTGGAACATTAATAAATACCGCAGAAACCAAATAGTTATTTTACTCACACAAGGGAGTTATGCGAAGGAACAGGAAGAAGCAGAAGTGCCAAAAGCAGTTTACCCGAGGGTGCCTGGAAACGAAACTATGGTGTCGCTGGGGAACAATTAGACGAATCTGGCAACCACACGAATCTGAGAGGAAAACAAAGAAATGCGGAGGAAAAAAAGTGACTCGGCATGTGTGGCTTTCATTTTTTGGAGACGCTTCTTCTTATTTTGTTACATTCTGACGATTTATTTATGACCTGTTTCTTGGTAATAATGGTATTTTCGTCTCGTTGTCAGAAAAAAGCAGTTTTCATCGCTAAAAAGCATTCATTTCAAGGCTAAAACGATAATTAAGAATATGATGAGACCAGAACTCATCAAAGAAAAGTACTCCTTCGTGAAGTGTTGGAAGCAACAAATTTTGGTATAAGTTTCTTAAATTTTGCTGTTTCGCCGAAGTGTTGAACAGATTAGAAAAGTTATTTGTACACAGTTATAATACAAAGGAAGCATTTTATAAACAACTTTGAATATAAAAAGTTAAAAAGAAATAAGCTTAATTTGTAGACAAAATTCTGCATTAGTTTTAAAGTGATTCTACTTGAAATCAAAGTCAAACCAAAGAATGAGTTTTGTTTATCTGAAATGTAATATAAATTTGCCTTTTTTACGCTTAATGCATTAGTTTTTAATGTATATGCAAGTTAGGTACGTTTTGTTGGTGTAAGGCAATCCTTTTGTAGGATTTGTAGGATACCTTTGCAACGTCTGTAGGACAAATCTTGTTTGAAAGGTAGAAACAATTAACCTCCACTGGAACTCACACATTTACTCCAGGACTCTGACATTCTAGAAGTATTGCCAAAATACTTTTTTTCATATCACTCCCATAGTGCGTTTGTATCACTCTCAGAACCCCTTATATCGCTCGCAGATTCTTTGAATTTCCAAGTACTGAAACTATCCAAGTTTCATTTTAGACAGCTTTTAGTGTCTGAAAATTTTCCTCCCACAAAACCACCTTCATAAGAGACAACGGAGGGTTAGAGGATGAGAAGTCAGGCGGATAATTTGTTTGTAACACGATAGGATCTATCTAATAAAAATGCGCAGGTTTTGCTTAGGTCTAAATGGAAGTGAGCGGGACAACAGTAGTTCACCTTTGGTTAATACTCTTCCTTACCTGCAAACCACTAAACAGTGCATTCGTTTCACCAATACTTTAAGTGTCCCTATTCCGCGCATGCATTATACACCTACAGACCTACTCGCGGATTCTCCGAGATTCGAACCTGGTCTCAAGAATATGGCAGTCAGAGTCTCTAACCGTTATAACGATTAAAGCGGTAGTTTTTAAGCCAAACTTTCTTTATTCAAATTACAGTATCACACTGAATGGTCGAAATTGGCTTTAAATCCATTCGGACTAAAACAGGAATTACGTTGACTTAGAGAAGATGCTTAATTCGTTTTTCTGTAGAGAGCTCGCTAGCGCTATTTGCAGTCAAATTCAGTTGCTGCAAGTTTTTTCCATATTGTATAACCTTTCCGCTAACATTAAAATAGGTGAGTTATTTGGTTGGCCATAAAAAGTAATTTAGGTTTTTCAGTGTGAAATGAAACTTAATTTTTTTCTATACGAAAATTAACTTTAATCAGTCAAATATCTTCCATTCTGTTCAATGATTTTTGCCATCATTCTAGTAACTTCATGATTCCAAGCTCACTGAACTTCAGGTCGTTATCAGCAATATCTCAACCAAATGCGATTTGAGGTCATTGTTATTACTGAATTTTTTTTACCATTTAAGAAGTTTTGCAAACTTCGAAATAAATGGTAATCTGATGTTACAAATTCGGGTATAGATGGGGAATGCGCCATCACTTCACACACAAGCTCAAATAATTTCGTATGTGTTGTTAAAGATATGTGAGGCCTCAAAATGTCGTGGTGGATTTTTTTGCGTTTTGCTATTTTTGGAGTTTTCTCTTTGATGGAATTCCATAAGTTGTTCGCTGTAAACATCTGAGTTAATCTTTGAATGCTTGGAAGCAGCTCAAAATATGCAACACTTTAATCCTACCCAAATGGCCAAGATGATCTTTTTGTTATGTAATTTAAATTTCGATATGGCTTTCGCTGATTCATCATGCTTAAACCATGGTCTTCTTTGATTAATATTATTGTAGACGTTCCCTTTTTCATAACCAGTGATGATTCGCTTCAAAAAAGGGTCGATTGCATTATGTTGCAAATGCGTATTGCAAATATTGATGCGTTGTGTTATTTCTTTCAATTCATGCTGCCCCCAAATATTATCGAGTCCAAGACACTTATGCGATTCTGAAATGCTGTGTGTGATTCTGGTATAGGTAAAAGTGTTGGGAGCACCAGAAACTTCCTTAAAGATCGAACAGGTATAGTTCTCAATCACTAACCGATCATAAGACTAAGAATAAAGGTGATGATAGTTCTTTAGAGGGAGGTTTGAAATTTTATTATTAAGAGAAGAGGACTAAAAAGGAGAACGGTTATTAAAAGAAAAATAATAAACTGGAAGAAGGGTCATTAGAAGGGTTACTGTGTTATGAATGAATCAATTATTAGCCCACCGGATGAGACCAGATCTCAAACACTTTGTGCCTTTGGGAAAGGAGGGAAATCTAATAAAACGAGTTTTACATTAAGTTCGCAAAGAATACATCATATGACAAATTTAGAATAATAGTTAATATAGAAAAGAGAAAACAGAAAATAAAATATAGAATAATACACGAAGTATAGAACGTGTGTGATATATTTAACCTTCCTTCAACCTCTCAGAGAGTTATATGATAATTCGATTATGCCTTCAATTTTGCCATGATACAATTCAGAAGGTCGGCCAGAACGTTGGTCATCTTGAAGTGGAAACTTCTGAAATTTCCAGAACGAATTTTTTTAAACTCCTCACTCATGCACTCTGTCCAGTAATCAACACCATAAACTTCGAATATCTCAATATCTCTTCGTTAGAAGCAGCCGCTTTCTTGCCTTTATGAAAAATAACAAAGTAAAATATATTGAAAATGTTTACTTTTGCATCTCCACTTTAGTTGATCCTAAGCCAAAATACACAGGATTTATTTCTATAGCAATTTAAGAATGTCCGTTACCAAATCACAAGAGAAAGAAAATATGAATTTGACGAAAAAATAACAAAACGAACATAACGCTATCTATTTGTGCAAAATGAAATTATTTCCTTGTCAACACAATATTTATATTCAGAATGCAGTTAATTATGTAAAGCTAGAAAATATATATTCATCAAAAGTCTTCAAAACTTTTAGTCAAGTTTCATTTTTCTTTTCTACCCTATGCCTTCGTAATGTAATTGGAAAGCAAGTCTGGCTAGGAGTAGGAAGGTCAGAAGTGCGAATCCTGGAACCGTCAAGGAACAGTTTTCAAGTTTCTGCAGAAAATAAAATGCCTACATATCTCTACAAAGAAATCGCATTAAAAAAACAGAGAAGGAAAACACGATTTCATACTTAATCGAACAAGAAAGGCATCACTTTCTTATCTGCCTAATGCAGTGAATTCATTCAGTGGCATTCAAATTTTAAACTATTCATGTAAGCAGCCATTAAAACCTATATGTACATATTGCTTATTCAATATATACACGTCATAATTTCGAAGAACAGTCACGATAGCTGAGTAGTACGGCGAGAGGAACGAGTTGATACCAAACTAAATTCAGTCAATTATCATCTTTATTTGCAAATTTGCAGGCATACTAGAGTAATTCCTTGTAGACAATATAATCATAGCAATTACGATAATTTCTTATATGCACAGGTAAAAAGATGCGACGTCATTTCAGGCAGGGAAGCATAAGCGGCGCAGGTAAGCTTGCATGGCAGAAGTCAGGAAAAAAGGAACGTAGTTCCCCTGTGAAATAGAATTTATACTGCGTAGGTGCAAATGTGGATGAAAATCAATGATTGGTTAATTTTACTTTTAATTACCTTTTTCAAGCAGTGTTACGTAACGTAGAAAAATCTCGAATTTGGGAGAACATATGAATTCAGGGGGAGAACATGGAATCGAGAATTTTAATTTTGAGGTCGCTATTTTTTTAAACGAGTTATCACATTTTGTTATATCTTACAAATATATTTTATTTTGAATAATATTCATATAACAAACCTTCGGGCGTAATATGACAAAAACAAACTTAATTAATCTATCAAATAGAGAAATATAATAGCAAAATATTCTAGTAGTGATATGAATTAAAAATAAGAGTACGGAGGCCTCGGAAATTTTGCCAATTTCCGATCGCCGCATTCATTCTTGTAAAACGACAACAACAAAAAAATCTGATGTGTACACCAGATGACTTCCTTGTATGGAACATTAAATTACACGCATTTTGCATTTCATTTAAACTTATTGGATTGAATTAAATCTACTTCATCGATAGCGAATAAACCACAATAGAATATACAGTGTCTCACAAAAGTGATGGGACACTTTTGCTTTACAAAAGGAAACTGTAATAAAATAAATTAAAGAAACATGTAAAAATTTTTTGTGGGTGTGTTTCATACTTAAATTTAGTAACAATTATTACATAACATACATTTTCTCAAAATATTAAAATATTAATTTAATAAAAATACAATTGTTTAGAACGAAGCAAAAAATGGCTCACATAAGTGATGGGACACCATTAGTCTATGCAACAAAAATCGTCTGAAGTAAGCAATAAAAATATTTTTGGAGTTTTTATTTTACTCAAAAGCAATTGGCAATAATTTATAAAATCGTCTGCATTATTTCTCTCCAGTTTGTTTTGGAATTTTTATGTTTTTTAGCTCTGTGCAGCCATGAATGCTAAACGAAAAGAAACTTTGCCTGAAATTCGAAAATTAGTTATTAATTTGCATATTGAACGTGGAAACTCTATTAGAGAAACTGCTGAAACAATTAACTTGAGTCATTCAACAATTTTCAGTATCATTAAACGATATAAAAAGACTCATGTGATTCAGGATAAAAGAAGATCTGGCCGTCCATCAAAGCTATCCAATAGAATAAAGCGAATTATCGTTCGAAATATTAAAAAAAAAATCCAAGAATAAGTGCTCCTAAAGTTGCTGCTGATTTACAAGCATTGTATGGAGTAATTGTTAATCCTGAGACTATAAGAATAGTAATTCGGTCTACTGGATATCACGGTAGAGCAGCCAGGAAAAAATTCTTCGTAAGTGAAAAGAATAGAAAACTCAGACTGGCTTTCGCAAAATCCAACATAAATAAGAATTCTGATTACTGGAATGAAGTTACATTTGCTGATGAGAGTAAATTTAATATATTTGGTTCTGACGGTAGAATCTTGGTGTGGAGAAAACCCAGGGAAGAATTCCGCAAGCAGAACTTGGTGCCAACAGTAAAACATGGTGGAGGAGAAGTTATGGTATGGGAGTGTATGTCATCCCCTGGAGATTGTAATCTTGTTTTTATTGACAGTATAATGGATCAGTACAAGTAGATTGGCATATTAAATCAAAATTTGAAATCTTGAGCACGAAAATTGAACCT
Source organism: Stegodyphus mimosarum (assembly GCA_000611955.2). Classification (NCBI taxonomy): domain Eukaryota; kingdom Metazoa; phylum Arthropoda; class Arachnida; order Araneae; family Eresidae; genus Stegodyphus; species Stegodyphus mimosarum. Next base: position 149,686 of record KK115467.1, read on the forward strand.
TCATAACGATTTTAAATTCTACCAGGACAATGACCCAAAGCACACTGCTTTCAACGTTAGACTCTGGTTGCTGTATAACTGTCCTGAAATAATAAAAACACCACCACAATCTCCAGACTTAAATCCTATAGAGAATATTTGGCAAGAATTGGAATCAAGAATTCGCAAACACACCATTTCTTCAAAACAACAATTAAAATCGGTTCTTCAATAAGAATGGGGTAAAATCACTCCCGAAATCACAAAAAATTAGTCGAATCCAGCCCAAGAAGATTAAATCATGTTTGAAAAGTAAAAGGAAATCCAAAGAAATATTAAAACCTTTTAAAAAGTAAAATTTTTGGATAAATATTTGATGGAAAAGTAAGTGTCCCATCACTTATGTGAGCCATTTTTTGCTCCGTTCTAAACAATTGTACTTTTATTAAATTAATATTTTGAGAAAATGTATGCTATGTAATGATTGTTACTAAATTTAAGTATGAAACACACCCACAAAAAATTTTTACATGTTTTTTTAATTTATTTTACTACAGTTTCCTTTTGTAAAGCACAAGTGTCCCATCACTTTTGGGAGACACTGTATGCACACTTTAAAATTCATTATATTTGTTTACCACAGCGACACTGACGCTAGCTTCACTTAACAACGTTACAGCTCATTCATTTTATAACTCACCAAATGCACAAAAATTATGTATATTATCCGAAAAATTATCTAATCGTTGCCACATGATCTATTCAAGTACTATAATAAATCAAAAACGATGTATAAAACAAATTAAACAAACAAAAAAAGAAACAATTTTTCACAGACGATCCAGTAATTCTCATTCAATTAATTCAGTTCTGATTTCGCGACAAGGCAAAAATACATTATAAACTCAAAGCATCTATATTAAAAATTACGAAGTTAATCTTAAACACTTATTGCCTCGAATAAATTCCAGAATGGATTAAGCATGATTTTATTCGAAATAATAAACGCACGAACGTCTTACGTACGAATATCACTCAAAAACTTTGTTGATTTGCATTCGACAGCGATTAAAATAGATATTTTCGTTGAAATATGTTAACCGAAATTTTTCGCGATTAGAATACTTCCTTTTTGTTTCATTCAAGGAAGTAGAAAAAAAGAGTTAAATAAATAAAATTAAGTAACGATTTTTAAGGTAAATTATGCTTCAACATTTTGAATAGTATAAAGACTTTATTTAGATACCTTGCGTTTGATAACACGCATATAATGCATCTGTTAATTTATGAATGTAACTAAATGTTAATTTTTAAAAGAGATTACGTAAAATTACTTAAGAATTCAGTTTTTAATACCCTGAAATGAATAAAGTGGCAACCAAGGAAGACAAAGAGGGTGGGAGATAACCCTCCGCTAGGGTGTGTTTATTTTTAGCTTCGATGTATCTGAGGGGCTCTACAAAGGTGTGGTTGTCAGTAGTTAGTCAAGCATTGCCACAGCCGGAACGCATAGCAAACACAGGGAAATAAAACAGTGTGGGGTAAACAGCTGTATTGGGGGGCGGGTAGAGGAGTTTATTTTTGACTGGTAGTTTGACAGAGCCCAAAGTGAGAAGTAATGATTAACTGTTTGCCACAGTTATGATTTTTGTTGATTATTTGTTTGTCATTCTAAAATTTCATAGCAGCGAACGCAAAAGTATACTAGCAAGTTTTTTTATAAATGCTAACAATATTTTTATTCTTAAAGTGCAGTTCCTAATCATGTATTCTTTTAGTTTTCTTTCTATTTTAGGGGATGGGGTTGCAGGAAGGACCTAAGCCTGTAATGATCATGAAATAGTTTTATAGGACTTAAATATGGAACATATTTTTATGACTTCTTAAGAAAATGACAAAGTAATATAATTATTGCAAATTTCAGTTTAAAATAATACTGCATTTTAGGAATAACTTGCAGCTTATATTTTAAAAGCAAGAATATGGAACTGAGGTTCACGTAAAGCCACACATTTTGACTATTAGTTAGGAATGCTTTTCCCGGCTTGATCTAGGAATTTTTCAAGCATCTCTCTCTCTAACATTCGCTTTTATTTATTTAGTTTAATCTTTCATTCGTAATTTTTTTAATGCTGTGAACTTAATGACTGCAGATATACAGAATCAATACTAAAAATAAATAAAAAGCTGCAGTGTTTAATCTAAATTGCATATCTAGGATTCATAATTTTGCAGATACGTAACAGATAACAGATCTAATATTTGCAGTAGGAAAGCGGGATCACGAAAACTTAGCTGGGCTTTCGAAATACCACAAACTGAGTGAGGAAAATCGTATTTTACGTTAATTATAAGCAGTTAATATAAAATGTCACTTTTTTATTTTTATTTTTTTTATTTCTAATTCGAATAGATGTTTACTTTATTGAGAAGAACCTGATGCCAGTTAAGGTACACTAAGACTAATGTATCTAACAACAGATAGAACGACACCGCTATAATCCTTCTCTAATAACGATGCAACAAATGCAATTCATAGTCATATATTTTTCAGTCTGATGCGATATGGAACGCACAAAAAAAAAAAAAAAAAAACACTAATTCTATCGCATTATATCAGCAACAATGGCACGCAGTTTTTAATGATTTTCATCTTTCTAATCACATGGTCGTAAAAACTCGAGTTCCTTCCGATATTTCACCTATATTCAATTTTAGTCGATTAAATGTGCAAAACATTTTATCATAATTGATCAGAAATCAGTAACGCGTAAAAACAAACAAAACGCGTTTTTCTTTATATGTATAGAGAGAGAGCTCGTAAAACTTAAAAAAAAATTTATTAACAGACTCTAGGATTTGAAAGCGAGCAGTGGCAACGCTTCCCAGAAATAAGCAGATTTTTATCTCCAGCGTGCGCTGCTGCTGCAACTCGGAAAAATTAGGTCGAAAGTTAGCGATTTTTCTGAGTTTTTAATTACTATCCTTGATTTTAGCTATTTTTTTGGTATTTTTATTTTTATTTAGCCTTTTTTTTCTGC